>JAYESA010000003.1:101397119-101644619 GCA_036927795.1 Iris macrosiphon | reverse complement strand
GGGTACTTACCAGACTTGGGAGCAGTTCTTGGAGTGCTTTGAGAGAAAGTACTTCCCGGACACTGTCAGGGACACCTTGTATGATCAGTTTCTTCACTTGGAGCAGGGGAACCGAACAGTGGGCGAGTATGATGCCGAGTTTAGTCGAGTCAGCAAATATGGCGCTGCTTTGATACCAAATAATTTGGCTAAGGCTAAGAGGTTTCATCGAGGACTGACCCAGGAGCTACAATATTATACAAGCTCGCAGTTCCGAGTCTCTTATGCTGAACTACTGACAGAGGCCAGATTTCAGGAAACCATTAGCAGAGGAAAGGGAGGTCAGCTGAGGACACAACAAGGATCAGCAAGGATACAACAGGGACCATCCAACACACAACAGGGAGGACCTATCAGACGTCCCTTGGCACAGTAGCATCAGCAACACAGAGCCGAACCGTACCAGATTCTGGAGAAACCCTAATGTAATTATTGTGGGAAAATCTGACACATTTTAAGGGATTATCGAGGCCGCTTGGGACAGTGTTTACGATGTGGTTCCGGACAGCATTTGGCAAGAGACTGTCCAAAACAGCAGACATTGACACTACCACCGCCAGCACAGAGACTAGTGCTTCCAGCACCGAAGCCAGCACAGTAGATGACCAGACCGGGAGCACCTCGACCCCCAGCAGCAGGAGGATTTCAGAGAGGACCACCGCTACCTACTCAGGAGGAGCAGTATATGAGGACTGGACATGGACAATCGCAGAGGAATGGGCGAGCTTTTGCATTGGAGGTAGATGACATGGATCATGAGGTGGATGTCATAGCAGGTATTACCCTTGCTTTTACTTTTCCTGCTGTAACATTATTTGATACGGGAGCCACCCACTCATTCATATCATCTAGTTTTATTGCCAAACACAATATTGCTTCTACACCATTATCTAGTTGTGTTAGAATTCTTACCGGAGGAGGAGTTGTACCAGTTAGCCGAGTTTGTAGATCGGGTCCTATAGTGATACGTGGCACAGAGATAAACGCCCAACTCTTAGTCATTTCCATGCCATCTTTTGATATTGTGCTTGGAATGGACTGGCTAAGTAAGTACCACGCTTTCTTTGATTGTTTTGGAGGAAGCATTCTTTTTAAGGTACCAGGCCAGCCTGAACTTGAGTTTGCCCGAGGATCCACAGAAATCCTTGATGGTATGCAGCTCGCAATGGACGATGTTGTCTATCATCCCATTATTTCAGAATTTCTAGACGTCTTTCCAGAGGATTTGCCAGGACTACCCCCAGACAGAGACGTAGAGTTTTCAATTGAACTAGCAACCAGAGCAGCACCTATAGCATCGCATGTTTACAGACTGGCGAAGAAGGAGATGGACGAGCTGAAGGCACAGTTAAAAGAGCTAGAGTAGAAAGATTTCATCCGACCGAATGCATCACCCTGGGGAGCACCAGTGCTGTTTGTACCCAAGAAGGATGGGTTAGTGCGTATGTGCATTGACTACAGAGCCTTGAATGCAGTGACAGTGAAGAACAAATATCCATTGCCACGCATTGATGACCTGTTTGATCAACTCAGTGGAGCTAAGGTATTCTCGAAGATAGATTTAAGATCGAGATATCACCAAGTGAAGGTACGAAAGCAGGACATTCCGAAGACCGCATTCAGAACAAGATATGGACACTACGAATTTTTGGTCATGCCATTTGGATTGACCAATGCTCCAGCGATCTTCATGGACTTGATGAATCGAGTCTTCCACCAGTACTTGGACCAGTTCGTGGTCGTCTTCATAGATGATATACTTGTCTATTCGAAGAGCCACGAGGAGCACGAGGAGCATCTGCGGATTGTTCTAGAGACTTTGAGGAGAGAGCAGTTATATGCTAAGCTCAGCAAATGTGAGTTCTTCTTGGACAGAGTCTCATTTCTTGGGCATGTTGTCACCGGAGATGGTATTTCTGTTGATCCAGAGAAGATCTCAGCAGTTGAGACATGTCCTGTTCCTAAATCAGCAGCAGAGGTGAGGAGTTTCCTTGGACTTACGGGATATTACCGACGGTTCGTGGAAAACTTCTCAAGGATAGCGGCACCTATGACTCGTTTGACTTGTAAGGACCAAGAATTTATATGGACCAACGAGTGTCAAGCCGCCTTTGAAGAGTTGAAGAAGCGACTGACTACAGCACCAGTATTGACGATTCCGTCAGGATCAAGAGGTTATGTGATCTACAGTGATGCATCAGAGAAAGGCTTAGGATGCGTATTGATGCAGCATGGCAAGGTGATTGCATATGCATCTAGGCAGTTACGAGTGTATGAGAAGAATTATCCGACTCATGACTTGGAACTTGCAGCCGTTGTATTTGCTCTGAAGCTATGGAGATATTACTTATATGGGGAACGAGTGGAGATCTATACAGACCACAAAATCCTCAAGTACGTCTTCACGCAGAAGGAGTTAAATATGAGGCAACGTCGATGGCTCAAGTTGATGAAAGATTTTGAGATAGAGCTACATTATCATCCAGGCAAGGCTAACGTGGTAGCAGACGCGTTAAGCCGGAAGCTAGCAGCTTACTTCTTGACAGCACAGAGGGAACTATTGGAGGACTTGCAAGAGCTTGGCATGAAGTGATACTATCCGGAGCAGATGGGACACTAACCAACTTGCAAGTACAATCATCATTGGTAGAGAGGATTAAGGCAGCTTTGCCTACAGACGCCAGATTCCGGAGACTGAAGGAAAGGACAGAGGCCGGAGAGCAGACAGGATTGCGCATTCATGAGGATGGGACATTACGATGTGGTAATCGTCTTTATGTTCCAAATGGAGAGATTCGACAGGAGCTGATGACAGAGGCTCATAGTTTGATTTATTCTATTCATCCTGGAGGCACCAAGATGTATCGCGACTTACGACAACACTTTTGGTGGCATGGAATGAAGAGAGAAATAGCTCGCTTTGTAGCTAAATGTCTGGTATGTCAACAAGTGAAGGCGGAGCACCAGAGGGAAGTAGGATTATTGCAACCACTTCCAATTCTAGAGTGGAAGTGGGAGAACATCACTATGGACTTCGTCACAGGCTTTCCCAAGAGTCCGAGTGGAAGAGATACAGTGTGGGTAATAGTGGACTGACTCACCAAGTCAGCCCATTTCATACCATTTAGAGTTGGCCAGTCTACTGAAGCTTTAGCTGACTTATATATGAGGCAGATTGTGAGATTGCACGGTATACCAGTCAGTATTGTATCGGACAAAGATTCGCGCTTCACATTGCACTTTTGGAGGAGCATGCAAGAGAGTCTTGGTACTCGTCTGAAGTTCAGTACATCTTACCACCCGCAGACAGATGGGCAGTCGGAGCGTACTATTCAGACCTTGGAGGATATGTTGAGGGCTTGCATGTTAGACTTTGGAGGATCATGGAAGGACCACCTACATCTTGTAGAGTTTTCTTACAATAATAGCTATCAAGCGAGTATTCAGATGGCTCCATTTGAAGCATTGTATGGAAGAAAATATAGGTCTCCTGTGTGTTGGAGTGACGTGGGAGAACGTCAGATTTTGGGACCCGAGTTGGTGGTCAACACCGTAGAGACAGTCAAGAAGATTCAGGGACACTTGCGAGCAGCGCAAGACAGGCAGAAGCAGTGGGCAGACCTTCATCGTCGTCCCTTGGAGTTCAAAGAGGGCGATCACGTCTTCTTGAGGATATCACCGACTAGAGGCACCATCCGATTCGGAGGGCGCAACAAGTTGAGTCCAAGGTATATTGGACCATTTGACGTGCTCGAGAGAGTTGGAGATATGGCATATCGACTTGCGCTACTACCTTCACTGGAGGGAGTACATGACGTATTCCATGTGTCGCAGCTCAGGCGATATGTGGCAGACAGCAGTTATGTCCTCGACCATTCAGAGATCACCATTAGGCCGAGCTTGTCATACCAAGAGCAACCCGTGGGAATCCTTGATCGTCGAGAGAAAGTGTTGAGGAACCAGTCTATTCCCTTGGTTCGCGTAGCATGGAGGCATGGCGCGCCAGGAGAATCAACTTGGGAGCGCGAGGACGACATGCGCAAGCGATTCCCGAACCTATTCGCAGACCAAGGTATGAATTTACATTGTTAATTTATATCTTATACCATCATTGCATTCTATCGTGGCTTAATTTTAATTTCGAGGACAAAATTTTTACAAGTTGGGTAGAATGTGAAACCCCCTTCCTAAAAATCGTATATACCTTTTTATTTATTAATTATTAATTAAATTGTAGTAATTAGGGCTAAATAGGAGAAATAGATTTTTAATAATTTTTATTTTAGGTGTTCGGACACTTGGAGGATTTATGGGACCATTAGGAATTTTTCAGAATTTATTCCATGTAGGAGACCCCTTGAGCAGTTGCTAGCCTAACGGTGTGCATTATTCTAATATATAAATTTCTTATGAGTATATATATATATATATATATATATATATATATATATATATATATATATATATATATATATATACAAATATATATATATATGTATATATATATTTAAGAAGAAGAAAAGAAAAGAAAAGAAAGTATAAAGAAATAATTAATAATATAATAATAACTAATACTAATAATAACAACTATTACTTAATAACAATCCAATTCTAAAGAAGCAACGTTAGCAAAAATCCCTTCAACTTAGCAGCCAGATAACCCCACTGTAACTCCAAACAGACCCGACCCTTATTCAAATATCATCACAGACCCCCCCCCCCCCCCGGCGGACTTAACCCACTCCCATTCTCTCTCTTCCTATCATATATATATATATATATATATATATATATATATATATATATATATATATATATATATATATATATATATAATTTCATAAAACCCTAACCTAAAATCTCCAGACCCCCTCTTCTCATCTAGAGCCGCCACCGCAGCCAGAGAACCCCGTCAGGCCGTCCAAACCAATCCCGACGACCCCGACCTCGCGCACTGCAGATTCCCACACGAGGTACCTTCGCTCCGGAGTTGTTTTCCGTCGACTCGCTCAACCAAACGTCATTCCGTCTTCACCGGTATGCTCACCCCTTAACCCTCTTCCATATTTGTATAATAGCAGACCTCGAACAACGTGTACCCATAGGCGAAAACAACGCCCAAGTTGGCACGAGCAGACCGAATCTGGGATCGCAGAAAACTGCGATGACCACCCATGTTGTCGAGTTCGTATCTCTCACCTCAGAGATCCGAATTTGGTGATTCTTTTTGATACATGTAGAACACTTGACCTAGTTTATTTTCAGCTAAATAACCCTAGATTATTAGCTGCTGTGGACTAAATTAAATTCGTCACAAAATCCCGCGAACCCACTTTTTCTAGAATTCTAAAAGTTGTGAAACGGAGCGCGTCCCGCCAAACGGGACCGCCCCGCCGTGTACCAAGTATATCGAATGGTGCACGCAGCATAAACGGACATGTAAAAAATTCGTGGGAACTAATTCGGATACGTGTGCGCGCCGGAATCAGCCCGTATCCGCGGACACACCCCGTGTCACAACTTTTGTGGAACTCGCGCGTATTTTGTGCACGCTTGTCAGATTGCGATAAAACTTGCGCCACTGGACTCGTGGTAATGCGCTGGTCCTGTGACCCAATTTTTACGCAATTCTGAGACGGTTGATCAAATCGCCAATTGGCGGGCCCCACAGTTGACTTTTTGGACAAAATTGTGTTCGGCTCATCAGAATCCATATTTGGATATACCGTTGGGTTCGTATTAATATTTAGAGTTGTTTGACCTATAGTTTGTCCCATTTAGAGACTGTAACCCTCGGCACGCTTTTCGGTGCAAAGTGGGCCACACGTAGACCCCACTTTTACCCAAAATTACCGTTTTGCCCTTGTGTCCAAATTGGACGAAAGGGATGTGCTTTTTAGCTATTTTGCTCATTCCGGAAATGTTGGTGATGTTTATTTCAGCATCCGGAGACGTTTGTTAGGAGGCCTTAGTTCCAGGTCCCGTGTCCTTGATATTTGGGCGCGTACACTTTACAGATTTCTTGCCAGGCAAGTATACCTTGCCATTGTACTGTATTTAAATTTTATATGATGCATGCATGTTTATTTCTGCTTATTTTAGTTCATTTATTTTAACTGCTATATAAACTGCGCGTCCAAGGAAACTTGGGTGCAATGACGGTGTCGTTGTACTATATTTTTATTTATGTATATGCATTGGACCTACTTTATGAGACTACCCCATCATCATGAGGCATTATGTTTCATTGGCCATGACACTATTCTTACACGAGTGTGAGTCACATGTAGGACACGGACTTGCGTACTCGGCTGGCCACCGGTACGTATAGGTCGTACGACGGATAGGGATAACTGCCAATAGAAACTTTGCATGCTAGTAGACCTGGCGGTTATTAGAGGTTTATCGTGTCATGGATATGACATGCTTAGAGCATTGGGTGGGGAGAACAACAAGTAAGGCATTTGGGCTCCTTTATACTTTTCCTTCTGTAACCCGGAAGCTCCGTTGGAGATACGGGCGGTGATGACCCCTATACTACTTGGCGGGCCTTCGTCGTTCAAAAGACGACGTGCCTTTGAGGCCCCTGGTTCTCCGAGAGAGTCAGCCAGATAGCCCACTTGGTGGAAAGTTGTTCTCAAACTGCATTCACATAGATGGTTAGGCGACCCCAATGGATGTTTATATTTCAGTACTTTATTGGCATATTTTTTTTGTATCTTGTACATCCCTCTGAGGACCTGGTCCCTTTCCAGATATAGATGAGCAGGAGTACCCGCAGGAGTATGGACCTGGACCTGACGCTAGCTATCAGTCTGAGGCGATCTTACCTTCTGATTATATGTGATTCATTGCAGCTGTTTAGAGATTCTAGTTGCTATTCTTTTTCTAGACATTTATTGAGTTTATTCTCTTCTCTCTTTAGTACTTTATTATAGTCGATTTGTAGTAGATTTGTTTCCACCCGACTATCACACTTTGAGATTCCTATTTGAGACTACTTCTTTGATATTCAGTTATTGATTTCCATTTATCTATTATGTGTGCTGTGGATGAGATATAGATTGCGTGTGACTTGTTATGACAGTATATTACCACTGTGGATTGGATATTCATGTATAGCGTACGTGTGTATATGGTTTCCATATATTGGAGTTCGTATACATACGGCTGGCGTGTTACGTATTCCTAGTCCTACGTATTTTGGGACTAGGGCGTGACAGTTGGAAAGTCGTTGATGGTCCACATAAGTGCTAACCTCATCTAAAAATTCTTCTTTCTGGAAATATCGTACGTATTGGCACCTACTTTCCATAGCTGATTCAACTCATCTATCAAAGACTGTAAATATACATCGATATTCCTCTTCGGATTATTCAGACCCGGGATAATAACAGTTAGGAACATATATGGAGTCTTCATGCACATCCAAGATGGTAGATTATACGGAGTGACGATCACAAGACAACACGAATACTGGGAGCCCAAAAGTCCGAATGGGGTAAAACCATCGGAGGAGAGCCCCAATTTGACATTACGCGGATCCGAAGCAAAATTTGGATACTCTCGATCAAAGTGCTTCTATGCTTCTTTATTGGATGGATGTTCTAATACTCCTTCGATCTATTTTTGCCTGTACTAACTCATATTTTCTGCAGTCTCATTCACCATAACCAACCTCTGCAACCGCGGCGTCAAAGGCAAGTAGTGCATCGAATCGCTAGGCTTCTTTGCACAGATAGACTTTTCTCTTCTAGTAGCCTTGTAGCGATCAGCACTATAGAATCTGCACGCATCTTCATCCTTGTCGTCTTTGTAGTACAATATGTACCCGTTGCGACATGCATCAATTTTCTCATATCCCATCCAGAGCGATCTCACCATCCTCTTAGATCGGTAGAAGTCTTTAGGCAACTTTGCATCCTCTGATAAGATCTCTATAATCAAATCCATCAGTCGGTTATTGCATTCATGCGACATGTTAAAATCGGACTTGATGCTCAACAATCTTGTAACAACCGCCAACGGTGAATGATCTTCACAACCAGGATATAATGGAGTCCTTCCATTTTCCAGTAATTTAATAAAATTTGCAGCATCGATATTTGGTGCCTCCTCAGCTGCATCATAATTGTCCAGATCGAAACTAGGCCCCGCCGCATCAAAAACCATGTTCACCCATCGTCGTAAGCAGCGCAGTCATGGACATCTATATATGGCTCCACATAAGGCTCCGACTCTGATGCTAAAGACACATATTCTCTATACGCGGTCCACTGATAGTAATTTGGCGTAAAACCCTTTGAGTACAAATGATATATAACTTCTACTTCTGGATGATATTTCAAGTTGCGATATCTCACACATAGACACTTAATTTTGGTACCGTCCATGTACTGAGGGAATGCCTTGGCGAACTGCAGGAACTATTGTACACCCTCAATGAATTCATCCCGCATACTGTATATATTATCAGGATGACGGTGGTACATCCACAAACGATGATGTAGATAGTAATTCATATCCATTTCTAGGTACTTCTGCGAAAAAATGAATATACAATTACCTTCAAGTATATACTCATCGTTAAATACAGTACATGTACTGATACTCCTAGTCCTAGCATATATACTCATCATTAAATATAGTACATGCACTGATACTCATTGCTACCTTCAATTATGGCTATTTGAGTGATTGAGTGAGCTTGGGTCACTAGGGAGAGCAGTTCATAGTTTTTAGTGTACATTATTTGGCAGTGATCAATTGAAGGAAGAGCAGTATGCAACTCTGTGATGTCTATCTTTCCTGACTTTCGAGTTTTCCTATGCTATCCAACCGAAGGTCATCAACAACCAGAGATGGCTCCTAAGATGGTCACAACGGCAGTTGGTATGGCTTATAGTATTCTAGGTAAATGCAAGTCGACAAATAAAAGAGAAGAATCGATGGTGACAAGTGCAGGATAAATAGTTCCTTATGTGGAGACTCAAGCAATGCAAATAAGAAGCTAGGTCATTAGGGAGATGCAGCAGGAAAATACCAGCAAACCATCGAGTAATATCATCAATTACTCAGAAAAAAGTATCATTTGGACATGAGACAGGATGAGGCAGGCTCCAGTGATCTACGATACTCTAAGATGATAGATGGTACGCTACGTGTGGATAATCCTCAATGGAGAATACTACTACGATTTAGCCTAGAAGCTCAAGATAATGAGGTTAGGAAGGATCATGGCTTACAAACCGAACTCACCACGGACCTGGAGGTGAGTTTGAGTGATTTCCAAGGTCAACCCAAACGTTATTAATGACTATTATGAACTGGAATATGTGTGGGGCCCACTCAATGGATCGGTGGTAAGAGATCAAAGAAGTGACCAAAAAATCATAAAGTACAACATAGCTTTGTTGGGAACTAAAATCAAATCAAAAAAGTAGTTGACTAGAAGGACACCTAACCTCTGGTCAAAGGTTCATAACCTGAGTCAATGTGAGATGGCGAGAATATAGTTGATTTGGGCCAGTAGGACTTGGTCCGCTCGTATTATTTATATGTCCGATCAACCCATAGCAGTAGTATTCTCTAATAAAGAGAGATTCAACTTCATCTTTAGGACAGTATATGGGCACAATGACTAATGGAAGCAAGACCTATTGTCGCGAGAGATTATTCACATCAGTGTTATTGCGGATACCCAACTCCAATTGTCTCTATTTTTTAGTAGAGATTTTAATGCAATGTTGTATTGTCAGGAGAAAATAGGACTTTGTCATGTCCTGGGTAGTATCCTTGATGATTTTCAACGCTGCCTGATGTAAGCCAGTATTAAATGCCTGGAATGAATATGTGTGGACATGGAACAATAAGGTAATTCAGAACAGAATAGTTTGCCAACTTGACCGACCCCTTGGTAATAGTCGGTGGTTTGCAACTTTTATTATTATATAGTACGGATTTTTTTTTTTCATTATTATTGGCGAGATAGTACTAGCGTGCAAGGAGGGAGGGTTTGTGTGTCTGTGGCATGTCTTGCCTATGTTTGTGTGTGTCCATGTATCCGTGTCAGTATTAGGGTTAGTATCTGCATGTGTTAGTGTGTTCGCATGCGTGTGTGTGTGTCCGAGTTAGGATTAGGGTTAATGTGTGTCGTATCATGTCATATTGTGTTGTGTCGTGTTAGAAAGAGAGAGACAGACAGAAAAAGGAGATAGAGAGAGGAGCTCACCAAGTGAGGAGGAGGGGAGTTGGAGAGAGAAAAATATTGGAGGAAGGAGGAGCCACCGGAGAGGGGCGGACGTCGGAGGGAGGAGGGGAGCCGGAGGAAGGGGGAGCCACCGGAGGAGGGAGGACGTCGGATGGAGGAGGGGAGCCAGAGGAAGGAGGAGCTGACGGAGGGAGGAGCACCCCGGAGGGGAGAGGACTCGGCCGGAAAGGGGGGAGCCGAGGTGGGGCGCCGGGATGGGGTGGTGTTTAAAATTTTCAAGATTTCGATCGAAGGAAATGGGGGAAGAGAAATTCGTCGAACCCTATATGAAATAAATTAGCGACGTCGGTCTATACGTCGCTAAACGTCGTGGATATAATAATATACTGTGACTTAAATACATAAACATCGCTAAATATTGCTAAAATTAAAAAGTTAGCAATGTTTAGCGACGTTTAGCGACTACCTAACGACATATTATATATTCATAATAATTATAGTCGCTAAATGTTGCTCCATGTCACTATTACCGACGTATTATGACGTTTTATATTGACGTCGCTAAATACCTAAAATTCAGCAACGTTTTATTTGGACGTCGCTAAAAATGTCGCTAATCTTGTAATTTTTAGTAGTGGCCCCAACGGGATATTCCCTACAATGATTCTAAATATTTTTAAAAATTGCATATGAATGATATGATTGCTTGATCGGGTTAGTTATACGAAGACCCTTGTTCCGACCTGTGTTAAAGCTTGTGGGAATGGATTCGTGCTACAATTGGCAAGTTATGTGAACCTGAATACCTATGCATGATTACCAAGCGGGTTAGTGTGCAAGATAGAATATCATTCGGACGGTTAGCTATGCACACAGCCTTTCGGCTAATTTGTGTTGAGTATCGCGTGCCAAGACCCTTTGGTGCGAGCCAGTTTGTGAGCGAGATTGGAATATCATTCAGATAAGGATAAGTCAGACTTAGAATGGCAACCGATAAAAATGTTATATGTTTATTTCTAAGAAAAATATAGAGGATTGTGCTTGAATTTTGAGAAATAGCTCGAACGGTATTTTGTATCGGCAGATACAAATCAAAATATGGTTTACTAGGATGGCTATCAATAGGGGTTTATAAGAGACTAAGATTTATCGGGGTGATGCTTAGGTATTGTGCAGGATTTCTAAGGAACGACTTGGTGGATATGCTAGTGAGTGATGCGAACACGATTAAGGATTTATTTGGATGACTCAATTCTTGAGTGGTGTATGAGATAGCTCAAGAAAAAATAATCGATTTAAGGATAGAGATAGAGATTTGAGAAATTGTCGAGTAGCTCAAACCTTGAGTGGTATATGGATTGTTTGGGAAATATTGGAGCGAATTCGAAGGTCTCGTGCGATAGTTGGTTCGAATGATTGAGAATGTGTTGAACAAGTGATAAGGCTTATATCGAATAGGGATTCAATGTTATAGAATTAATATCTTGGTCAAGGAAACTTGGTGGATCATGTGCACAATTTTGAATTGAATCTAGAGGATTAAAAGTTGAATAGGATATCGCTCGATAGAAGTTAGCTTGATTATGGATATTATGGTTTCGAATAAATAGACTTGATATAATATCGATAGTTGGAAGATAGCATGGATTGATACAAGTAAATAAATATTGATGTTCGGTGAAAGAGGTAAGAAATAACGTATTTGATCTTGAATTGGACAAACGATCTTGAATCTAGTTCAAAGGATAACACTTGACATCAGGCCCAGATGAGAATAATTATCCTGCGAGAGCGCTGGAGTGGTGATTTCACGTCCAGCAGGGATGATCGAACTCGTGAGAACATGTCTGATGATTATTCAGACGAACTCGATAAAATAAAATATAGCAAAGGTAGATAGACTTTGGCTTGAGTATTAAACTTAGTTATTTTCAGAATGCTAAAAGTAGACTATGGATTTATCCAACGGTAATATTGAAGTTGGACGATTTGACTAGACGAATTATGATCACGGCATGAACGGTTATTAGATGAACATGACTTAATAAAAATATATATAACTTGGATGAAATAAAGTGTAACGATAAGGTATCTTGATCATTTCGATGATAACCATAACGTTTAATATTTTTGTCTTGTGCGAGCGCAACTCCATGCTCGCACATGCGTCACGCCCGAATTAGGAAGATTATCCCACGAGAGCATTGGTGTGGTGATCTCACGTCCAGCGGAGATGATCGAACTTACTGTAAACTGGAGCATCATAATTGAAGGATCATCTTGACTTATGGTTTGACACGATAAGACAGTTTCAGGATACAAGTGAATCAAAGTATTTTGAGGAGGAGTTAGTCTAGAACATGAAATAAGATATGCTGGATGATTTTGTGAACGAATACATGAATCATGTTGGACAACTTAGAGTTATGATTGAGATCGAAGATTTAGAATTGAATCATGACTTGGTGGTCTAGACTTAGAACAAGAATGGATAGGTGGGTTCTATCAACATGTTTGAGGAGATAGACTATGTGAATCACTAAGCTTGACGTACGACATGGATATATCATGGATTTGACTGAACGGACCTGGACCCTGTGCTAAACAAATGAATTGATATGAGTAGGATGATCTATGCTCGATGTTTAGAAATCTGAGAAAAATGAGCTTGGATAGAATACCCCATGCAAATGAACAATGATTTGACCTTATAAATTGGGGAAAGCATTGTACAAAAAATTTGTACTATAATTCGTGAGCATGAACTGTACCTATAACCTTGTGAGATGACCTAGTAATTAGGCAGACGATCATGTACTGAGTGAAAGAACTTATTTAACCGACTTTAGAGTATTGCTTGAGCAAGCCATAGAACTGGGGTAGCATGACTTAGAGTTGGACTTGGAACGGTAAGTGTGTGCTATGTTTGATACAAACAGAATGGACAATAAGATATGGACGCTAGTCGCTAGATCGAATAGATCGTGTTTGACGGTAATGAATTACTTGGTTTGAGTGGGATTGGAATAACTTGGATTTTAATTGACCCCATTGGAGGTATCATCGTGATTTGTAAGACAAGAACACTTAGACTTTTTTGAGTAACTCGTCTGACTCCTCTATCGCTATGCTTGGTTGAAATACATATATTTTAGGGACACTTGGAATATATGTACGATCCAAACTCAGTGATGTGCTGAACTCGAATGCAGCTACAAGTGAATGTGTTAGATACTCTTGGACGAGTATAACGATATTGATAAGCTTGCCTCAGCCGTATATCATCATTCAAGATGGATTATAGCATATCCCGTGTTAAGCGATATATGTTCAGCGCTAAGGTGCATTAGAGACCCAGGCAGAGCTTGGATTGAATGATAGTCATTCAATGAGACAGACCCAGTATACAAGTGAAATAAAATAAGGAAACAAGTAAGAATTTGTGTTCGAACTGGTCTATTGATACAGATTGATATGCTTGAGATAGATTCGATGGTATACGATAGAGCGGTTTGCGCTCAGGAAGTCTCAAGGATGAGACTTATTCTGAGTGGTGTATAATGTAATGATCTATTGCGCTCAAGCAGAGAGACAATTCAAATGGTGCAAGTACGATGACCCAACTCGCTTTGCTCAGTGAAAAGACTCACTTGAGATAAATTATTCAGGCATAGCCCTTCAGGAGTTAAGACTTAGACTTTCAAAGACGTGCTCGGAATATCGCTCGACCAAGACGAATCATAGCTAAGGTGGGTGACAATGATGAACTTGTCTTTGCTTAACCTACACACTTAAAATATAGACAATATATGTTAGTCGCTAGACAAATCACCCCTTACATGCTAATAAGAATACAACGCACTTAGCTAAGGGAATAATCCATATTGTATTGCTTGGGTTAGAATATGGAAATAAAACTTGGCTTATAGTTGGACCCTCGCATGCTACCTTAGCCTCGTGCAAGTAGACTCCGCTAATGCTTCGAGTAGATCATTATATAATATCCGTAGTACGTTATTTCACATGTTTACACTACTCATCTTATAGATTATGCCGCTCTATATGCCTTGCATGGTTTCAATACTCGTACTAAACTTTTAGACTCGCGCTAGAGTAAAGGCTTATATTTTACTGTTTCAATGTTTGCTTGCCTTACATGCTAATTAGTACGCACTCGTTGGTTTCAATGCTTGTTATATAATTTTATGCCATAATCAGGTAACATGATCCATGTCTTACATTCATACAGTTCACCGAAAGATAATCTAATTATCATTTCGTGCAAGTATAAACCTGAAAGTATTCGGAACCGTTAGGTCACCAAGGCAGTTCCGACCTAGGGAATGCATAATGTTAAGTTAAGTAACACTCGTCCTGTACTAAATTTGATGGCTCGGGGAGTTGATATATATATTTTTTTAAAATTATGCCTTGAAATTGAACTTGAACTTGTATCGGATAAGAGCCTGATTTGAACGTGTACCTGATAAGAGACATGGAAGATTAGAGACTTGCATGGTCATGGACAACTTGGTGCACAAGAGAGATTTTTGAATCTCCTTTCACGGACGGTCACCAGAGCACTGGGGCCGATCCTACCGATTGGAACCTCCTGACTATAGTAGCCTACGTCGGGTGGGATGGGTGTAATGCCCCATATTCTTGCTTGTACACCATCTCTACCCCGAGACTACACCATCCACTATGGCGTTGTGCCAGTGATCTCATATTCATATAGATTAAGTCATCCTCGCTTAGCGGTATTTTGCGTACGAGTTATTGCATCACATCTAATAATCTGGAACACCTGAATGAATATGAGTATAAGACATTTGTACATATTTGAACACCTGGACAATCTGTTGTAACCCATCTGAGTAATTTGTATATCCCGTGCACTATAACCCTACTCATGACACTTGTGTTTGCTTATGCGATTCCTTGGATTTCACTATATATATTCGTTCTTTGTTTTAACTTTAGACAGGGAAGGAAAAATGGTAAGATGGTAGGTATCGTCGTATTTTTTTATATCATACGGCGTACTGCCACACGAGTTAGGCTTGTACATTATGCGATGAAACTGATTCTAAGGCAAGACTAGAAAGACAACTTAATAGATGGTGCACGAAACCTATATAACATGTTTGGATTTTTTAAGCAGGCGAGAACCCTCCCCACTAGTGCATTCATTTACTGATAACCGACCAGATTTCTTGCAGGGTGCATGAGAACCTCGTTCGGTGCAAAAATCCCTCGTGCGCGCTAAGGCATGGAGTTCTCTCTAGAGCCTTGAAGTGTTGCTTCCGGAGCTGAAGCACATATACAAGACATAATGTTGGAACATTGCCTATGAATCATTTTATGTTGTAGGCCACTTTACATGCTTTTATTGTTTCGAGAGAGAGGGCTTGAGCGACTTGTAATCTCGGCCTAGCGCCGCTTGTAATATTGATTCAATGTCAATAAAGTTCTTATTTTGTTTCATAATTGTGTTTATTTTATGCCTCCGCTATGATGACTCTGTAAACTTGTTACCAATCACCTGTTTGGTCCTTTTTTTGCTGCATTCGGACTGTCTGTGTGACTCTGTGGCTTAGCTCTTTCTTCGCCTATTAGGATCATGGCCTTGAGAAAGCGCAGCTTATGCTCGCGCGGTATCATGTCCTGATGGGAACGATCATCCCGTGGGAGTGCTAGCATGATGATTCACACTTAGCGGGGATGGTCGATCCTGTGGGAGATCGGGACAAAATGATGATCGAAACTCTCTGGGAGGAAGTCGGGCACCTTGGCACCACAGGAGGTCGACCGCTTGTAGATCTGGATCTGGATCCAGAGGAAAATAGGAAGGAGAGAGAAGAGGAAGTCTGGGAGATGGGTGCAGGGGCAAGGGGAGGGGGCATCAGGGACAGAGAATGAGGCAGGGGAGGAAGAGGGGGTCGGCCGTGGGAAGGGGCGGGAGGGAGTAAGGGAGGGGGAGGATCGGGAGGGGTGACCTGTACCAAGGAGTTCGCATGCGTGGATGCCTTGAAAGAAGGTAATTGTATTAATGTCAAATAGAGTACATCACACCAATCTCTTGCCAGACTTCTAATTGGCCCAAGCATCCTTGCATCAGACTCAAAATTATGTAAAATTCCTATCTTAAAAGTAACTAATCCTTCAAAATTTTGGTTATTACGTTCCTTCCATATATGCCAGACAGCCACAGAAAACCTGAGTCGTGCTTCTCAGAACTATTCAGCGTTATTCCCCCTGTGTCTTCTAATGGTGTCCATAATCCCAGGTAGTTCTAGAGTCCTACTGTGGCTGATCTGCAGCTTTCCTACCTGTTCAGTCCATATTTTCCTTGTCTGCGAGCATTCAAAGAATAAATGCGCTATAGACTCATTTTCCTGCTGGCAGAGGATCCATCCCGGGCCCCCTATTTGTACTCCAAAGTGAATGATTTGATATAGTATGAGAAGTCGACCCAAGCAAGCAGGATACATGCATAACTAAAAAATTTATGCCATCCCTCGCTCCCATATGAAATCAGCAGCCGCCAAAACGGGGCCCCCTCCCGCAATCACTCATACACACCCCTATGCACAAATGTTGCCTTGCTTGTCTTCTCCCAAATCCAATTGTCTGCATCCACTGTAGGGTCTATTTGAACCCTCATGATATTCAGAGCGACCTGTTGGGCAAACTCATAGTATAGCTTACTACCTCCCTCCTATGCCCCATAGCCAATACATTCCAGTTGATCGGTCGACTAGACGCTGATGTCCGATCCATGGGTCCACAATAAGTCTGTCTTTGTCCCATCTTTGATAACTCTTATGAGGTTTGGTTTTATCATATCATGATAGTAAATAATGTTCTTAAAGACTACCGAATTGTTATTATTTGCCATGACCGCCCAAAAGTTCCTTCCTTTAAGGTATCTATTCTACATCCATCATGCCAATAACAATTCCCCCATCATGAACTTCCAAGCAAGCTTCACCCCAACAATGTCCTTAAGTACCTGAAGTGACTGAAGTCCCACGCCTCCCTCTTTCTTTGGTCTACATAAAGTCATCTACTCAATCACATGCATTCCTCCTCGCTATACAAAATTTGTGCACACCTTCCCAATCTACTTTATGTAGCCGCCGAAAGAAGAATGTTTTGTAACCAAAAACATGCAATGGACTGGATTACCGAACGCACTAATTCAATTCTTCTGCCAAAAGAATGGTTCTGCGCATGCCACCCTTCAACTCTTCACTGCGCATACTCCACTAAGGACTGGCAATCTAAACTTCTGGCATAATTTATAGATAGAGGAACTCAGAGATACTTAACTAGTAGGTTTCCTTGTGGGACTCCCAACACCGAGGCACGATCTTTCTTTTTCGGAGAATATGCGTTGAGATATGCTTTACTTTTTTTTTGGGTTCAATCGTAACCCAGACACCCCACCAAAAGTATCTAGTACACTAGACATTTCCTCCATAACTCCCATAGTTGGGACCAGAAGATGAGTAAATTATCCACATAAATGAGATACAAGACATGCAGAATAACCTTTCTATAGAGTGGGATGATCATGCCTCTGTGAACTGCTAGATCCATAAGGCACGTGAAATACTCCATAACCAAATTAAAGGGTAGGGGGGAGAGGATACCCTTGTTAAAGTCTCATGTTGCTGCAAAAAAACCTATATGGCTACCCTCTAATCAACAAAAAAAGGAGGCCATTGATATACACTCATGTACTCTTGAAACCCAAGTGTAAGCAAAGCCCATTGCTAACATAAGTTGGCACACAAAGTCACGATTCACCGTATCGTACACCTTTCATAGGTCCAATTTGACGCAAGTCTTCTTCCCCCCTACTTTGTTAAATTCTCTAATCAGCTCATGGGCGAGCAGACTATTCTCCGCAGCCTGCCTTTAATAAAGGTCGCCTGATTGAATGATACCAGTTCCTGCAAGATGGTCTCCATACGCCGGCACATCAAGTGCGTAATAATCTTATATAGATAATTACATCATGCTATAGGCATATAATCTGAGAGGGATGTAGCTCCTTCTTTCTTAGGTATCAGTATTAAGAACGTATGACTTAATTCTCGAACCAGGCACCCTTGATCGAAGAAGTCCTAGACCATCTCTAAAATTGGTTGATTCATCTCCTGCTAATGTATTTTATAGAACTTACTCCCAAAACTGTCTGGCCCTGGTGCCTTATTAGGATTGTCCTTAAAAATAATAGCTTCAATCTCCTCCATTGTCACCGGTTCTATTAGTGCTTGATTCCCCAACGGAGTAACTAGCTTTTTACAGATAAGGGTAGGAAAGGTAGATGGGTAGTCAGTCTGATTATATAAATTTGAATAATACCTGATCGCCTCATCTTGAAGGTCCTGGACCGAAGTCAGTTCCTTCTCGTTCGGACCAATCAGTTTGTGTCACCCTCATATTTTTAATCAAGGATAGTTTGGTAATTGACATGGGTATTTTTATTTTAGGAGTATTATATTTAATATTGTGCATGTGTGATTATTTTATTGTATTATTTATTTATTGTTAGATGTAGTATTTATTTTTGGACTTGTGTAGTGGACTTAACTAGTTAGTTAGATGCATGAACCCAATATTTTATTTTAGTTTAGATTGAGCCCAATAATTAGGCCTATTCATTAGGAGGATAAATTAATTAGTGAAACCATTAGACTAGAACCTTCCCTCCTTAATTAATTTCTTTATGAGAGGACCCAAGGGATAATTTGGATATTTTATATTGCTTGGGAGAGGGGGCTAGGGCCGGCCACATCAAGGGAGGAGAGAGAGTCTCTCTTCTCATTTTCCATTTCCAATTAGATCTAGAATTTTTTTCTCCCTTTCCAATTTCTTCATTCCCTCACCATTCCCTCATTAATTTCTTCTCAAATTATTTTCCTATTCTTTATTAGAGGCTACTACAATAAGGATCTATAAGAAAAAAAGTAAGGATCTACAAGGAGGAAGCCAAGATCTACAAGTTGGGAGCTACATTCATCATTTGGGGATTTTTATTGGGAATCTATCTCCCAATAGGTACATTTTAGTTTTCTCTTTTTTAGTAGACTCTAAGTATGAGATTTAACCAAAAGGAACCATCCCACATGTATAGGTTACCCATAGAAATTAGAATTAGGTTCATAGGAGGCCTATGGAGGAAGTTATGTGTGTTTTTGTGTCAATTTTGGGGAAATTTCGAGATTGGCACATGTTGTATTTGTCAATTGGTCAATTAGACTAAATTAACATGTGTTTGCTTATTTGTGACTAGTGTCGTGTCCATAATTGGGTACGTGTAGACTGTATCTCATCAATTTGGCGATACAGATTATTTTTGGGAGGTTTTCTCAGACACGAGGATTTGTGCATGTCACTTCTTGACACAGACACGTAGTTGATCTAATTATTATTCGTATTGTGCATAATTAGTATTCTAGACTTGCGCGTGTCCTTCGAGATGCATTTGGTTGTGTGGTGGAGCCGTATCACAAGCGTATCATAGAATGAGTGTGATATGGGTGTGATGCACTCCACATGTTTATTTTATTGCTCTTTAAATGCATTTGAATTGTGTATATATATATGTATGATATATTATATGATATATATATGTATATGAGTATGTATGTATATTATATTGTATAGATGAGTATATATAGCTATGTGTCTATGTGTATAAGTATATATGAGATACTATATCTATATGTATGAGTGTATATATATCTATATATGTATATGTATGGTTGAATATATATATATATGTATATATGTATGAGTGTATATATATGTCTATATGTGTGTTTGTGTATATATATCTATATATGTATAGAGTTGTATCTATATATGTATAGGAGAGAGTGTATATATATATATATATATATATATATATATATATATATATATATATATATATATATATATATATATATGGGTGTGTGCATTTGGTTGTAGTGTTTGTTGTGAGTGAGAGGGCTCGAGGTAGTGTGCATTCAGCTAGAACAGTAGCAGCCAAGTGCACAGGAAAGCATCAACAAGTACATAGACTAGTACACCAACTTATGCATCAACTGCTCAGTGAAAGCAATAGCAGGAAGGAAGCTCGAGCCACTGCAGCCACAACATGTTGAGCAGCAATATGTTCAGCATTTTTCAGCAGAGGGAGAGAAAGTAGTGCAGTTCAACTGCAGGCATCATCATAGCACTACATCAAGCCAGTGTATGTAGTGCAGCCTCGAGCACTGCTAGCACAACAAGAGGGAGGGGCAGGAAGCTAGAGCAATAGTAGCAGCTCGAGGAGGAATTGATCACTGCAGTAGTGGCTTCATAGGCAGTAAGTATCTGCACAGTTCAAAGCACGGCAAGGGTATCAGCATTCACAGTGCAACAATAATGTACAGTGCACAGCAGTGAGGATGCACATCAAGTGCAGTCTCAGGCAGCAGCAGGGTATAGGTTAGGTGTTTAGCTAGTAGATGGCCAGTGTGTTTAGTTAGTCTAGTGTTAAGGTTAGTAGTTAGCTAAATAATTAGAAGTTATATACTTGTTATTTAAATAGTTAGATATATATACCTATTAGTTAGACTCTTAACTATATGTATCTATGTATGTTATGGGTATTGGTGGTAAGTTAATAGGTAGGTAAGAATGATATGAATGATTAGTGTTAAATAGATTAATAGCTATAAGTTAGCATATAGTTTAGTTATAGTAGTATAGTCTAGTGTATTGGGTATTAGCTATATATTAGCTATATGCTTTAGGATTTGAATTACCTTGGGACACCAAGGTAATATCAAGGTAATTGGTCGATACTCGAGGTATTGGGTTTGAGTATCGAGATAGGTGTGGGGTAGTGTGATACGCATTGGTGCAAGACCAAGGTATCCTATTTGCATTAGTTAACTAAGGTAAGGTACTATATGTATTGACCTGTATATATATATATATATATATATATATAAATTACTATTTTTATAGTAAAAACTTGCGTATCCAACGATACGGCCGTTTGCGTGTCTCCTAGTATCTTAAATGAGCTAGTGTAGCTTAGTTTCATAGTGTGTTGACCTAGTATCCTAGAGTTGGACTCTTATGACCTATAAATAGCCGATTTGACCTAGTTTGATTGTTTTGACTTAGAAATAACTTTATGACTTATAATTGCTATAGTTTAACTTAATTTCATTCTAGAACCTTATATTGATGCAATATACCATATTTAGTCCTATGTGACACCAGCTTGGACATCGAGAGACACACCTTGCTCAGGACTTCAGGAAAGTACATTTCTCTATTAGTTTTTAATTCATAATAGTGTATATATTCATGTTCTAGAACTGTATACTTGATTCTGACACAGTAGTTTCACGAACTGGTACTACATGGATCCCGTCAGGAGATGTTATCCCCTACCGTGTTCAGCGGGTGTTCCTGCACATGTAATTTATCGTGTGTATTGGGTATTGATTTATATTTTATGTTCACACACTGCTCATGTTCAGTATGCTTATTCGTGTACACACACTGCTTATGTTCAGTGTGATTATATTCGTGTACACCCACTGCTCGTATTCAGTGGTCATATTCGTGTTCGTAACGTATCGTGATTAGATCCATTGATATTAGTTGGGGATGGGGAGTAGAACTTGATTATGTGATCAAATCCCATTATTATTTATGTACATATCGATTACATACCATACTTGTAATCGACTTACCTTATTGATCATGTTCAACCTAAACCAATCACATAATAAACTTATATTCTGAGGCACATTAGTTAGATTCAGTTATTTTCTTCATATTGCAAATATTCATATTATTGTTCTCCATTCCATTATATTACCTATTTCCTCTTGTTCATTCATTCAGATGTTTTATTATCTTATATTCTTTTCTATTATCTATTTTATATGCTCGATTATGTTTTTGAAACTGCTTTCAGAGGTATGTACTTCGATCCAATCCTGACTGGATATATTTTTTCAGATGATTGGCCCATAGATCAGTGTTCCACATTCTATGGACCATATGAGGGATTACCTATAGAGGATACTCATATAGATCAGGAGGACTTAGTTGTAGAGCCTGATGAGGTTTAGTTTATATGTTTTGATGGACTTGTATTAGACTATTTGTTGAGATTCATGGCTTGTATATTATTTTAGACTTGTAATTTGTATCTTGTTCTTTCCTTCTTTATTATATTCGTGTTTTATCTTCCTTAGTTTACATTGTGATTGAGTTTAGTTACATATGTGAGATACCATATTTTTCTTTTGTTTAGCGTTGAGATGATTGAAGGTACCATATATATTATTGAGATGTTAGTTAGTTAGAATTGACCCAGACAGTGTTCTACTGTCGATATTGTGGCGTAGACTGGATGTACCCACGTATTTATGCCCGAATATCCGGGTGTGGGTCATGACACATTTTAAGTGGTGACCCATGTAGGTCTTAGTATTCGTAATTAGAGCGATATCGTAGCTGTGCTCACTTAGAGCACTGCTATGAGCCTGCTTTAGGAAATAGGATTTAGGCTGAGAGTTTACTAATTCACAACTAGAAAACAATTCCAATATCAGTTTTGCAATCCTTATCTATTGAATATTTGCTCTACTTTGAATAAATTATGTCCTTCATTGATGATATCGTATCATACTTAATATTGATTCATTATTTCAATCTATCTTTAGGATGTCGCCGAAGACGCTCCCAACGCTCAGGTGCCACAACGGCACGGTCAGTTACTTCATCACCTATGAGGGCAACATCAGCAGACGATGTTCTAGCACCTACTTTCCAGAGGTTGACTTCACCGATCCAGGTGGGCATTTTTGCAGCAGCTTTCGGAGGTGCTCCACCTTCGGTACAGAGGATAACGTAAAAAGTTTTTGGGGATCGTCCACCCCCACCACCCATAGTCAACCAGACATAGATATTCGCTCTCGTTCAGCAGATGATAGAGGCACAACAACGTCATTCAGAGGTCCTACGATAGAGCATTGAGAATGGTCACTAGATTGCGCTCGCAGCAGTTGAGAGAGCTACCTTAGTCCAGCCACAGACGGTACCACCTCAGTTTACCCTGCAGCAGCAAGACCGGGGACCATCATAGACTTCAAGAGGATAGGGCCAAAGGACTTTAGAGGCATAGAAGGGATCCTTTATGGTAATGATTGGATTAAAGACATCGAGCGGAACCTGCGGCTGGCGGAGATTCCAGAGAGGTTGCAGATAAAGGCGGCGGGGTGCATGATGTTCAATATTGCATTGACTTGGTTCAGGACAGACCCCAGGATCTCAGTACCAGGACTTACTTAGGAAGCTTTCAAAGATCTCTTCAAGGAGAAATTCTTTCCAAATGTGGCTCTGACTTCTCTATAGAGCCAATTCTAGTACCTTGTTCAGGGAGGTATGTCGGTGGATGAGTATCTGGTGGAGTATTATAGACTAGGTCACTTCGTGGAGGGACAGAACCCCAGAGGGAAAGCTAGAAAGTTCAGAAAGGGCCTGAACAGGGAAGTCAAATCATACACAAACAGAGATCCTACCACTACTTTCGAGGAGATTCTGAGATAGGCGCAGCGGACATAGGATGATTTAGAGCTTGGCTCTAAGAGGTCGAGGGACACAGGAGGATCCAGTACCAATATGGTTCCAATAAAGAGACCTCATTTTTAGCAGCAATATCAGAGGTATTTCCAACATCCGAGGCAACAGTATCATGGACCAGCTAGAGCGTCGGCACATCAGATACATTAGATTCAGAGGCTAGCTGTTGCTTGCACTTTCTGTAAGAAGCAAGGACATGGATGTGATGCATACAGGATAAGATTGGGCCAGTACTTATTCTGTGGATCAGAAGACCATCAGTTGAGAGCTTGTCCTAAAGTTCCAACTCATCCAGCTCAGGACGGAGGTCAGTCACAGAGAGCACCCGCGAGACCTCCATCGGGACAGTAGAGAGGACATCTACCACCGTAATAGTAGCAATTTGCTCAACACTAGTAGCAGAGAGGTGCCAGCGATAGGGGCGAGCTTTTCCCGTGACTGTGGAGGAGGAGGAGCCAGTCGGTGATGCTATCTCAGGTTCAGTTCATCTTGATTCTTTTCCAACTAATAGTTTATTTGATTTTGGTGCTTTGTATAGTTTTGTATCTGTATGTTTTGCTCTGAGACATCATCTTGAGTTTGAACCGTTGGCAAGGACTTGCAAGATCATGACCGGGGGTGGAATTATCCTGTCCAGTGATATTTACAAGGACCAGAGAGTTTCTTTGGGAGGCCGAGAGTTGGGTGTATGTTTACTCGTAATGCCACTTTTGAGCTACGATATAGTACTCAGGATGGATTGCTTGCGTAGGCATCATGCTAGTATCAATTATCGTAGAGGCAGAGTTTTGTTTCAGGCACCGGAAGAGCCAGAGTTTGAGTTCGTCAGAGAAGCAGTAGAGCAGAGCGAAGGTGACTTATGTGGAGCTTTGGTAGAAGAGCAGGAGCCGCTACATCCATTAATTAGAGAGTATATAGACGTCTTTTTAGAGGAGTTGCCAGGGTTGCCATCGGACAGAGATGTGGAGTTCTCTATAGATTTGGTTCTAGGTGCAGAGCCAATATCATAACACGTTAATAGAGTAAACAACAGCGAACTGGCGGAGTTGAAGAAGTAGGTGGATGATTTGCAGGACAAGGGCTTCATCCGCTTTAGTTTATCACCATGGGGTGCTCCGGTATTATTTATACTGAAGAAGTATGGGTCGGTACGTATGTGTATCGACTACAGGGCACTCAACAACCTCACTATCAAGAAACAATACCCGTTATCGTGGATTAAAGATTTATTTGATCAGTTGGTATTCTCAAAGATAGACTTGAGGTCGGGTACCACCAGGTGAAAGTAAAGAAGGAAGATATTTCGAAGACAGCTTTCGGGACTTGGTATGGGTAGTTTGAGGTCTTGGTTATGTCATTTGGGTTGACCAATGCCCCGACAGTATTCATAAAACTGATAAATAAGGTGTTTCATCAGTGCTTGGATCAGTTTATGGTAGTATTTATTGATGATATATTGATTTATTTGAAGACTCTGGAAGAGCATAAGAAGCACCTGAGAATAGTTCTAGAGATCCTCAGGAAGGAGAAGCTATATGGCAAGCTTTTAAAGTGTGAGTTCTTCCTTGATAAGGTTAAATTTCTCGGGCATGTGATTACAGGAGACATAATCTTAGTAGATCCGAAGAAGATTTCAGTAGTTGAGTCATGGTCTATCCTGAGTTCAGTGGTAGAGATCAAGAGTTTTCTTGGATTGGCAGTCTATTATCAGAGATTTGTTCAGGATTTTTCCAGGATTGTGGAGCCGATAACTAGACTAACCAGGAAGGACGTGGAGTTCGTCTGTACTGAGGATTGTCAGTCTGTTTTGAGGATCTAAAGAAGAAGTTGACTACAGCTCCAATATTGACATTGCCATCAGGGACAAGAAATTTTTTTGTATACAGTAATGCATCATGTAAGGTTTTAGATTGTGTGTTACTACAAAACGGAAAGGTGATTGTTTATGCTTCCAGACAATTATGCCCGCATGAGAAGAATTATCCTACCCATGACTTGGAGTTGGCAACAGTTATTTTTGCTCTTAAACTGTGAAAGCACTACTTGTATGGAGAGCGGGTAAAGATCTTTACAGATCACAAGAGTTTGAAGTATGTGTTTACACAAAAGGAGCTCAATATGAGGCAGCGACGATGGTTGGAGTTGATGAAGGACTTCGATATTTATTTGTAGTACCATACAGGTAAGGCCAACGTAGTCACGGATGCCTTGAGCAGGTATCCAGTGGCTATGTATTTGACAAGGTACGGACACTTATTGGCCGATCATGACAGTTTGGGCATTGAGGTATTAGTTCCTGGAGTTGCAGACTTCAGGTACAGTCAGAGTTGATTGACTGGATCAGAGCCACATAATTCAAGGATGAGTCTTTGAGGAGCATCAGAGCACAGGGCCAGATAGGGTTGGCAGAGGACTTCAGTATCGCAGGTGATGGATCATTGCGGCAAGGTACCAAATTATGTGTGCTGAGTGGAGCATTGCGCGAGGAGATTCTTCAGGAGGCGCATCGATCTCAGTACTTTATGCATCCAGATGCCAACAAGATATATAGGGAAATGAGAGAGCATGTTTAGTGGTATGGTATAAAGCAGGAGGTAGCTAGCTTCGTATCTAGATATTTGGTTTACCAGTAGGTAAAGGTAGAGAGCCAGAGGCCAGGTGGATTGCTTCAGCCTTTACCCATTCCAGAGTAGAAATGGGAGCATATGATGATGAATTTTGTTTCAGGACTTTTACGTTCTCCAGGAGGTAAAGATACGATTTGGGTCATCGTAGACAGGTTGACCAAATTAGCCCACTTACTGTCATTCAAAGTGGGTACATCTACGGAGAAGCTCGCAGAGATGTATGTGCGTCAGATAGTCAGATTGTATGGAGTTCTAGTAAGCATAGTTTCAGATCGGGATAGTCACTTCATATCCCAATTCGGGAGAAGTTTGCAGGCTAGCTTGGGCACTCAGCTCAAGTTCAGTACGCATATCACCCTCAGATAGACGGGCAGTCGGAGAGGACTATTCAGACTCTCAAGGACATGCTACACAGCTATGTTTTGGATTTTGGAGGTTCTTGGGAGGATTATCTTCACTTGGTAGAATTTTCTTACAATAATAGCTAACCAAACCAGTATCGAGATGTCACTATTTGAGGTATTGTATGGACAAAGATATCGTACTCTATTATCATAGGATAATGTTGGTGAGAGAGATTTATTGGGAACAGAGGTAGAAGTGGATGCAGCTAAGAAGGTGAAGCTCATCAGGGAGAGACTTCGAGTGGCGCAGGACAGACAGCAGTATTGGGCCGATAGCCACCGAAGACCATTAGAGTTTGAGGTTTAGATTTTGTTTTGTATTGCTTGTGATTGATTGTTTTGTTAGTGTGCTAAGGTTGTGTTTTGTGCTAGGTTGGCAGTCTAGTTTTCTTGAGGATTTCTCCAACATGTGGCATGATTAGTTTTGGTGGAGGCGAAAAGCTTAGTCCGTAATTCATTGGACCTTTCAGTATTCTTGAGAGGGTCGGCGCAGTTGCATACAAACTAGACTTACCACCTGTATTAGAGGGAGTACATAACGTGTTTTACGTATTGCAGCTGAGACGATATATGGCAGATCCTAGTCATATGTTGGATCACTCGAAGATCGAGGTGGGCCCTACTCTTAGCTATCCAGAGCAGCCAGTTGAGATTCTAGATCAGAGAGAGAAGGTACTGAGGAACCAAAAGATTTCTTTGGTGCACGTAGCGTGGAGGCATCACTCGCCAGAAGAGAGTACCTGGGAGCAAGAGGCCAAGATGCGCGAACGATATCCATATTTGTTCGAGCCATGAGATATAATTCTTTCTTTACTTATGTTGTTTGTTTTTGGTAGTTAGTTTCTTCCTTAATTTCGAGGACAAAATTTTTCTAAGGTGGGTAGGATTATCACCCTCATATTTTCAATCAAGGGTAGTTTGGTAATTGATATGGGTATTTTTATTTTAGGAGTATTGTATTTAATATTGTGCATGTGTGATTATTATTTATTATATTATTTATTTATTGTTAGATATAGTATTTATTTTTTAACTTGTGTAGTGTACCTAACTAGTAAGTTAGATGCATGAACCCAATATTTTATTTTAGTTTAGATTGAGCCCAATAATTAGGCACATTCATTAGGAGGATAAATTAATTAGTGAAACCATTAGACTAGAACCATACCTCCTTAATTAATTTCTTCATGAGAGGTCCCAAGGAGTATTTGGATATTTTATATTGCTTGGGAGAGGGGGCTAGGGCCGGCCACATCAAAGGAGGAGAGAGAGGCTCTCTTCTTATTTTTAATTTCCAATTAGATCTAAAAAAATTCTCTCTTTCCAATTTCTTTATTCCCTCACCATTCCCTCATCAATTTCTTCTTAAATTCTTTCCCTATTATTCATTGGAGGCTACTACAATAGGGGTCTACAAGAAAGTAAGGATCTACAAGGAGGGAGCCAAGATCTACAAGTTGGGAGCTACTTTCATCATTTAGGGATTTTTATTGGGAATCCATCTCCCAATAGGTATATTTCAGTTTTCCTTTTTTAGTAGACTCTAAATATGAGATTTAACCATAAAGAACCACCCCACATCCATAGGCTACCCATAGAAATTAGAATTAGGTTCATAGGAGGCCTATGGAGGAAGTTATGTGTATTTTTGTGTCAATTTTGGGAGAATTCCGAGATTGGCACATGTTGTATTTGTCAATTGGTCAATTAGACTAAATTGACATGTGTTTTCTTGTTTGTGACTAGTGTCGTATCTATAATTGGGTACGTGTAGGCCGTATCTCGTTAATTTATGATACGGGTTATTTTTGGAGGGTTTTCTCTGACACGGGGATTTGTGCATGTCACTTCTTGACACAGACACGTAGTTGATCTAATTATTATTCATATTATGCATAATTAGTATTCTAGACTTGCTCGTGTCTTTCGAGATGTGTTTGGTTGTATGGTGCAGTCGTATTGCAAGCGTATCATAGAATGAGTGTGATACGGGTGCGGTGCACTCCATGTATTAGTTTCATTGCTCTTTAAATACATGTGACTTGTGTATATATATATATATATATATATATATATATATATATATATATATATATATATATATATATACATATATATGAGTATATAAAGAGCAATATATACACACTCATATATATATATATATATATATATATATAT
The DNA here is from genome assembly GCA_036927795.1 of Iris macrosiphon. NCBI lineage: Eukaryota > Viridiplantae > Streptophyta > Magnoliopsida > Asparagales > Iridaceae > Iris > Iris macrosiphon. The sequence continues at coordinate 101,615,508 of JAYESA010000003.1, read as the reverse complement.
ATATATATATATATATATATATACTGGTATATAAATATGTAGATGGGTGTGTGCATTTGGTTGTAGTGTTTGTAGTGAGTGAGAGGGCTCAAGGCAATGTGCATTCAGCTAGAGTAGTAGTCGCCAAGTGTACTGCAAAGCATCAGCAAGTACCTAGAGCAGTGCACCAACTTGTGCATCAACTGCTCCGTGAGAGCACCAGCAGGCATGAAGCTCGAGCCACTGCAGCCACGTGCATTCAGCTAGAGTAGTAGCAGCCAAGTGCACTGCAAAGCATCAGCAAGTACCTAGAATAGTGCACCAACTTATGCATTAACTACTCAGTGAGAGCAGCAGCAAGCATGAAGCTCGAGCCACTGCAGCCACAACATGTCAAGCAGCAATGTATACAACAGTATTTTAGCAGAGGGAGAGAAAGCAGTGCAGTTCAACTGCAGGTATCAGCAGAGCACTGCATCAAGCCAGTGGCAACAAAGGAAGGATGCACAACAAGTGCAGTCTCAGGCAACAAAGGCAGGAAGCTAGAGCAACAGCAGCAGCTCGAGGAGGAATTGATCACTGCAGCAGTGGCGACAAAGGTAGCAAGTATCAGCACAGTTCAAGGCACAACAAGGGTATTAGCATTCACAGTACAGCAATACTATGCAGTGCACAGTAGGGAGGATGCACAACAAGTGCAGTCTCAGGCAGAAGAAAGGTATGGGTTAGGTGTTTAGCTAGTAGATGGCAAGTGTGTTTAGTTAGTCTAGTGTTAAGGTTAGTAGTTGGCTAAATAGTTAGAAATTATATACTTGTTATTTAAATAGTTAGATATATATACCTATTAGTTAGACTCTTAACTATATGTGTGTGTGTATATATATATATATATATATATATATATATATATATATATATATATGGATAAACGGGATATGAGCCATAAGTTCATATTCTTATATGAGCCATGCACATGTGGACCAATAGGAATGGATTCCTACATCACATGCACTACATTCCTATTGGTCCACATATGCATTGGCTCATGTAGGAATATGAGCCTATGGCTCATATCCCTCTCTCTCTCTCTCTCTATATATATATATATATATATATATATATATATATATATATATATATATATATATATATATATTATGGGTATTGGTGGTAAGTTAATAGGTAGGTAAGATTGATATGCATGGTTATTGTTAAATAGATTAATAGCTATAGGTTAGCATATAGTTTAGTTATAGTAGTATAGTCTAGTGTATTGTGTATTAGCTATATATTAGCTATATACTTTAGGATTTGAATTACCTTGGGACACCATGGTAATGTCAAGGTAATTGGTCGATACTCAAGGTATTGGATTTGAGTATCGAGATAGGTGTGTGGTAGTATGATACGCATTGGTGCAAGACCAAGGTATCCTATTTGCATTAGTTAACTAAGGTAAGGTACTATATGTATTGACCTGTGTATATATATATATATATATATATATATATATATATATATATATATATATATATATATATATATAAATTACTATTTTTATAGTAAAAACTTGCGTATCCAACGATACGGCCGTTTGCGTGTCTCCTAGTATCTTAAATGAGCTAGTGTGGCTTAGTTTCATAGTGTGTTGACCTAGTATCCTAGAGTTGGACTCTTACGACCTATAAATAGCCGATTTGACCTAGTTTGATTGTTTTGACTTAGAAATAACTTTATGACCTATAATTGCTATAGTTTAACTTAATTTCATTCTAGAACCTTATATTGATGCAATATACCATATTTAGTCCTGTGTGACACCAGCTTGGGCATCTAGAGACACACCTTGCTCAGGACTTCAGGCAAGTATATTTCTCTATTAGTTTTAAATTCATAATAGTGTATATATTCTCAAAATACTTGTATATATATATATAAATTACTATTTTTATAGTAAAAACTTGCGTATCCTATGATACGTCCCTTTTTGTGTCTCCAAGTATCTTAGATGAGCTAGTGTGGCTTAGTTTCATAGTGTGTTGACCTAGTATCCTAGAGTTGGACTCTTACGATCTAAAAATAGCTGGTTTGACCTAGGTTGACTGTTTTAACTTAGAAATGGCTTTATGACCTATAATTGCAATAGTTTAACTTATTTTCATTCTAGAACCTTGTATTGATTAAATATACCATATTTAAGTCTGTGTGACACCAGCTTGGGCATCGAGAGACATACCTTGCTCAGGACTTCAGGCGAATAAATTTCTTTGTTAGTTTTTAATTCATAATAGAGTATATATTCATGTTCTAGAACTGTATACTTAATTCTGACACAGTGGTTTCACGGACTGGTACTACATGGATCCCGTCAGAAGATGTTATCCCTTATCGTGTTCAGTGGGTGCTCCTGCACATGTATTTTATCATGTGTATTGGGTATTGATTTATATTTTATGTTTATACACTGTTCATGTTCAGTATGCTTATTCATGTACACACTGCTCATGTTCAGTGTGATTATATTCGTGTATATCCACTGCTCGTGTTCAGTGGTCATATTCGTGTTCGTAACGTATTGTGATTGGATCCATTGGTATTAGTTGGGGATGGGGCAGTAGAAGTTGATTATGTGATCAAAGACCATTGTTATTCGTGTACATACTGATTATATACCACACTTATAATCAACTTACCTTATTGATTATGTTCAACCTAAATCGATCACATAATAAACTTGTATTTTGAGGCACATTAGTTAGATTCAGTTATTTTCTTCATATTACAAATATTCATATTGTTGTTCTCTATTCCAGTATATTACTCGTTTTTTCTTGTTCATTCATTCAGATGTTTAGTTATCTTGTATTCTTTTCTATTATCTATTTTATATGCTCGATTATGTTATTAAAACTGCTTTCAGAGGTATGTACTTTGCTTCAATCCTGAATGTATATTTGTTTTAGATGATTGGCTCATAGATCAGTTTCCCACATTCTACGGACCACATGAGGGACTACCTATAGAGGATACTCTTGTAGATCAGGAGGACTTAGTTGTAGAGTCCGAGGAGGTTTAGTTTATATATTTTGATGGACTTGTATTAGACTATTTGTTGAGATTCATGGCTTGTATATTATTTCAGACTTATAGTTTATATCTTGATCTTTCCTTCGCTATTTTCATGCTTTATCTTCCTTAGTTTGTATTATGATTGAGTTTAGTTACATCTGTAAGATACCATATTGTTCCTCCGTTTGGAGTTAAGATGATTGACATGTACCATATATATTGTTGAGATGTTAGTTAGTTAGAATTGACCCAGACAGCGTTCTACCGTCGATACTGCGGCATAGGTTGGACGTACCCACGTACTCGTGCCCGAATATCCGGGTTCGGGCCATGACAGTTTGTTTATGTTGTTCCGATGCATCCTCGTCTGGACTATATCATAGAAATACTTTGTGCATTTGTCCCCCTCTCGCAACCAGGAGCACTTCACCCATTGTGCCATCTCCACTTCATCTAACAACTGATGTAATGATAAGTCAACAGCAAGAGACCTCTCCCTCGCTCCCAGGTCGGCATCTAGGATATCCGTCTGGAGTTGGTGCTACACCAGGCACAACTCGGCTTCAAGTTCGTCCAGGGTGGACTTCGGATTGGCTCGACACCACCTCTTCAACCCCCCTTAACTGCCTTCAGTTGTTATAGGATTTGGAACTGAATATTCCCATTGACAGCCGTTTGGTGTCCACTTTTAACTAATTCATAGTAACCTGCCATCAGTTCCCATTTATTATTGAAACAAAAAGGCCTTGGTTTACCTATATTCGGCTCCAGGAAGTTCACAAGTAGCGAACTATGATCACTTGTTCCTGTAGGGAGTCCATCGACAGTGGTGTTAGGGAATTGTTGAATCCACCTTTAATTAATCAATGCCTTGTCTAGTTGATAGGCCACTCTGCATCGACCTGCCTTATTATGCCACGTCCAGAGGTGACTCATTCTCTCAAGATTTTGTAGCCCTGCTTGTAGCAAGCATTGTTGAAAGTCATTGAGAATGTAATCCAGATAGTTTGACCTTCCACCTTCTCATGCCTGTATAACAGCGTGTTGAAGTCATACATTAGTAGCAGGGGAAGCCTTCGTTGGGTCTCGATGAGTACACCAGTCCGGATGATGTCTCTCCATAGATTTTCCCATCTACGTTGATAATTATGGCCATAGATAGCCCCGAACATGAACCGAAGGCCTCCTTTATTCATAAACTCCAACACAATAATTTGTTCGGTAATCAAAATAATTTGCGAATCCCAACTCCTTCTATCCCATCGAACATATATTCTTCCTATATTTTATTAATGCAAATTGTTTACCTGAGCCAAATTCAGTGCAGTCCGCCTTGCCAGCATGAGCTCCGTCTTGATTTTAGATTCGAGAAAAGCATATATAGTACATTGGTTTATCTGAATCACCTCACTAAACTCCCTCTATCTCCCTAGTGAGCAAGAGCCTCGCACATTCCAGGCCAGCAAAGTCATTGATGAGTTATTGGGTCACCGACAATTTTACCTGAGTCATTATTTGGAGGCATAATTGACTCTTTTTGGATGGTATCTGACACCCCTATCTCGTCTCCTTTACCCAACGTGGGATCCTTGGTGAGGGCCAGCCATTCAGGATTATCAACACAGGCCATCCTCTTGTACCTGGTGTATCTGATCAGAGCGCCTAAGGTCTTCCTTACTGAGTCCAGCACGTTACTTCCTGTTAGTTGTTGTCTTTTGCCTAGTATGTGATCCAGCCTTCAATCTTGTTTTACCCCTACTACTTTTGCTCGACGATATATTACTTCTCGGTCCTGACTGCATTCCTTCCGTGAAGCGTCTAAGATGCTTTCCTTTTCCTGCTTAGAAGACCAACCCTTGTTCCCCGACCCCACATAAAAACTGCACTATCCTCATGTCCCCAAATCCTTGTACTGACTGTCCGCTATCCACTTCTACTGGGGCCGATGTGCCTTGTTCTCCTAGCAATGTGGTAGCCATGTGAACATCTCCCTCCTCTATCTCTTGTGCATTTGTAGCAAGCGCTCCCCGCTAGACCCTGCCTCACAACCCTCAACCTCTTTGCCCTTATTAGTTGTGTGCATTTTGTCTAGTCCGATATCCAGTACAAGTTCCATACCTTGGCTGAAGTTAAAATACGGTGGCGCTGGTTATGCAACGATGGAATTTCCTCCCTGTCCACCACTACTTCCTACTTGTGTGGGCAGCCTCACCTTATTATTGACATGTGCAACCTCTATCCCCGCACATTCTTTCGGAGGATGTCCAAAATATCTACACCATTGACAGACTGGTGGAATCCATTCATACTCGACCTTCCGGGTATACACGTCCCTCGTAGGAACATCGTACTCTAATATAAATAGAAGTTCTTGACCTGCTTCAATCTCCATGAACACCCGTGCGCAACCCATTCTGGCTCTCTTCTTCGTAGGCTCATCTGCCTTAATTAGTTTCCCAATTAGGTTGGCAAGTTTCATCATTAGTGGGACACTTTAATATGCAAGTGGTAGCTCCAAAAAACCTAATCCAGACTGGCACATAGTAGAGAACTTCTCTCTCACATTGGGTCATAGAAGTCCATGCTTTCCTGATAATAAGCCTGCCATGAAAGGTCCACGGCCCCCCGTGAAGGACTTGATCCATATCATCTCGTATCCTGAACTGAACATAATAGAACCCATTTTCCCGCACAAACAATCCAATATCTCCTTTCGGTTTCCATACACGGTTTGCAAATGCCGTATTTGACCATAGAATGGTCTATTGCTAAGTACATATAGAAAAATTGTGTTTCTCCAATACTCGATTAGTTCTGCCAATTCCTCCGCGGGGAAGGATGCACGTAACTTCGTACCCACTCTTTTTGGCTCGACGTATCTCATCTGCACCTCCTCTCCATCCATGTCCATTTGACACAGGTCCACCCATGACTTGCCCGTCGGTTGTGCATGCACCGGGGCCTTCCTTCAACTCCTAGAGTTACCAGACTAGGCCGATGGCCAGAGCTTGCTCCACCTGATCCTACCCCAGGGGAAAGCATCCCCCCAATGTGGGGTCGGGCCCGGGGTTACGTCGGTGGTATGAAAGGTCTTCTCCCTTCTCCCATCGACCTGATATCTTTTCCCGCTCTCGCCTCATTTCTGCGCCCACCCAATGGAGTTATTCTGGCCCGTCCTTCGTCAAGAACTCACCCCCTTCTTCTTCTTCTGTTGACGGTCGTCCATCTCCCACCATCTTCTTTCATCGAGAATTCTGATGTGTTTTTGCTGCCTTCACCTGAGATCGCAATTCGGGGATCCCATGCTTGAGGCGTAAACCCTAGTTCTCCATTGGAGAGATCCGGCGGCTGCATTCCGATTCATGATTATATATATATATATATATATATATATATATATATATATATATATATATATATATATATATATATATATATATATAAACTAAATTTTCTTATTCGATTTTTGGTTATGGACCGAAACCCAAAACCGAATAAAAAAATTTAGTATTTTCAAAACTGAAACCGAACTGAGTTTTTTTTAAACCGAACCAAATCTCTTATTCGGTTTTGTTCGTTTGATTTTTAGTCCAAAATCGAATAATGCTCACCCCTAGATATCTCTATCACACACGTGCAAAAAGGAGAATGTATAATAGTTACTGTAAATTAACATCTTAATTAAATGGGTGTTGATGTTGTTTTTTTTCTCAAAAATAAGAAAGTCTAGAGTTTAGCTTAAAAAAAATTATTTGTGTGGAACCTTAATAATAATTATTATTATTTCCAAGCATTAATTAAACTCGAAAATCGATAAGAGCATGCCAATTCTTCTTCCTCCTTGCTTGCGTGTCTGCACAAGCAAATACATGGACATGTGGTGGTAGAAGAGGAGGCAATAATGTGGGTGATACAGATTAGACCTAATCTCAATCTCGCAATGTGCATTTAACCCAACCATGCCTTCAAAAGCAAATGCAATGCCTTGTGACATTATCCTCTGTCAATAAGGTATTGTTTGTTGGTACCTAATTGTGAAATATATATTTATTATTCATAAGGACATGTTTTCTTATGGCTTGTTTGCCTGCACTCCAATGTGATTGTCTAATTTAACCAAAGGAAAAAAAGACTAAGGGGGTGCTTTTTTCCATAACTATATAATGCTAAAGTGCTAAACACTATACATTAATTTAAAGTACAAATGTTGTTTGTTTTTTCGTAACTATACAATGCACTTTAAATTACTGTTGTATATTTTTTTTTATCACTTTAAAATGCCATGAATGGACTATTGCTATGAATGGACTATTTTACCCTCAAAGACTAACATTATTTTGAATACAAATTAACTAGGATAAATGAAATATATATATATATATATATATATATATATAAGTTCAGCATCATATATTTTTATCAGCACACACTAATCAAAACTTCAATCTTGAAAAACTTAAAATCTTAATATTTCAAATCTCCAACTTTTATAAGGAAAAATTAATCAAGTTTTCGAATAAAAAAAAATTTACTGAAGAATTAGGGTGGAATTGGCCCATGGATGCAAATTGAAAATTATTTCGACAGAGAGTTTTTCACTTATGAAGATTAGGGTTGCTTGGACATATTGTAATATTTAAATTTATAAGGTTACAATTGTCTTTTTTTGTACTTATAAGATTAGTGGTAATTCATAAACTCAAGTTTTGAGCTTATAATTTACCACTTATAAAGGACATCACTATATAGTGATGAGCACTTTAAAGTGCAAAAAACAAAGGAAAATGCTAAGTCTACAACCAAATGGTTACAACCTTCTTACAACCTCTCCCCCTCTGCTATATGGGTCCTACCCGGCCCCACCTCTTCCCTTCCTCCTCCAATGGAAGCCAACCACGAGGCGGTTTGTAGGAAGGTTGTAAGCATATCAAAGCCCAAAAACAAATGCCTAAGTTGGTGGGAGCCACACTTATTTGAGTACTTTAAAATGCTCAATACTATATAGTGCAAAAAGCAAACATTCCTTAACCATTGATATGACTTAGAAGATACACCACATACTCAATCAGTTCTCACTCAGGTTCTCATTTGGTTTTGCATGATTGAAATTTCATAAATGATTATGAAATAAACCCATTGTATATTTACATGATCATGTGTAGAAATTTAGGATAGGATAATTTCAATAATTTTGACACAATTTCGTAAGCCGTACATTTCCCTTTTGGAAAATATAAATAATTTATACTGAATCTTATTTGATTGTTACATAAGCTATGGAGAGTGGCTCCATCTAAGGCCATTTCTGAGCATATGCAAGCTGTAGGATTGCACACGGTCCCAAAACCCGAAAAGTCTCAATATTTATCCTCCATATATATTATTAATGTGAAATCTCCATTTAAATTAGGCCTCCAAGTTTTTTTAGAAACTATAATAACATGGCCCTTATAATATAAGAAAAATGCCCCTTTTGAGTGGTTAAAATTATGACCCTTTCTAGTATTTGTATAGGACCCTTAGAATGTCAAAAATGGCCATGGCTCTGTTTCACCGACTTTTAGCTAAAATTTTATGTTAAGATTCACGATATCAAGAGCATCTCAATTAGCTTAAATTACCATCAAGTCCACTCTAGATATTGGGCAAATCCTTAGCTATTTGTTATTCTTTATGTAGTATATTTCCTAAACCATCCTTGTTATTAGGATCGTTGTTGAAATAAACAGAGGTAAGAGATAATTCGAACACAAGTTCATCAAATTGACTAGGAGGATTCAAAGAAGAAATCATTCACATTATATCGACTCATAGCATACAAGCATGTGGCTACATCAAGATGCAACAGTTACTTGATGTTTCACACTCTATGATTAAAGATCACAAAAAGAAGTGACACTAACAAAGACTATGGAAAATTAAGAAGAGTATGGAATTTGAAATTTTAGAAAAATCAGATGCAGAAGCTTTAAATAAATTATGAACAATCAACTAATATCAATTCACCACAATTAATAGAAATACAAAAATAAAAATTACATGAATTTTGAAAACATACAGGTTGTGTATCTTGATTACGCGACTTTTGTACCCGATGTTGATTCGTGTCAACGTTGCAAGCAGAGAAGAAAATAAGATAGAGAGATCCACTTTAGGATTTTAGTATCATATCATACAAACTCAAAAATAGATTTCTCATTCTTTAATTCTTTGATGAGTAATTTATGAATTTATAAACTATTTATAGACTCTCAAAATATTAAAAAAGATAAAGTTAATCTCTAAAGGCGTATCACTAAGATAACTGATAATATAGATAAAAATAATCTCTATCTAAATAACCAAAATAACTAGAATATCTAAATTAATGTTGCATAATTCGCATCGGCTTCCAAAAATCTACCACTTGATGAATCATATAAGCGTAAAATCTAAACATTATGCTCCTAGTAATATCCTCCAAATCAGCGATGGCGAAGGCCTCTGATTCATTAGTCTAGTCAATACAAAGACTTCTAAAAAGACGATAAAATCCTATGATGGTACTGGTGGTTTTGGAAATAGGAGAAGTAGAATGTCCAACATGGACCAACATCAAGCACCTCAATAAATGGTGGTTGTCTCAATGCTTTCAAAAAATTAAAATGATCGTCCCTGTGTCGCTCCCTGCGATGTACCACTCCTTGCGGTGCATTGGGCTAGTTTGTTAGCTTGAAAGTCCTAGTTGAACTTGGATTCATGTGAATGAATCATATAAAGATATATGTGATCGGTGTGATGCCTTTCTCCAAGCGGAGGCATTGTATTGTCTTCTTGGATTGAACATGCTAGTTGGCTTTTATTTGTGCGAGATATCATAAGATTTGAATAGTGATGCAGATGTCATGCCGCGATCTCCCGCAGGCAATTTGGCCGTTCCCGCTAGGCGAGAATCATTGCGCCAGCGCTCCCGCGGGATGATCGCTTTGACCCATCCGGGCGTGATGCCGCACGAGCGTGAGCCACGCCCATGCAAGGTCGTAGTCCATTGGCTGGCGGTAAGAGTTCTAAGCCACAGAGTCGCACAGATTGTCCGAGTGCAGCAGAGTCATGAACGCATAGGCGATCGGTAATAACTTCACTGAGTCGACAATATAGCGGAAGCATTGGATAACACAAGTTGAAGTAAAGCAACTCTTTATTGATATAAGCAAGTATTACAGGCGCCGTATAGCCGAGATTATAAGTCGCTCAAGCCTCTCTCTCTGTAACCTCCGATTTCCAATTTCCAAAATAATTAGATTTTTATTTATTTTAAAATATCAAGTTTATAAAATAATTCTCCTTAAAATTTTTATTTTATTTGAACGATGTTTGATTGTAGAAGGTAATTTAAAAATCTTTTATAAAAATCATTTTTCTAAATGTCGATGTATTACAAAATAAATAAATAAATAATAATATATATTTTCTAGTTTCAAATGTTTATTGGCTTGAAATAATAAAATTATTTATTGATGAAATTATTATAGGACTAGTTGTTTTCATAATAAGATTTCATATCCATTTTGGAATAGTAAATAAACGAATTACATATTTTCTAGGGTTTTGCAAAATGAAGTTAATTCGTAGCTAATTTAATCAGTCAGCCTTTGAAAGCCTCTTAAAAACATTTTCTTAAATTTCTTTTCTATTTAAATTTACCAGTTTACTGTCTCCCCTTTGCACCCTCATTTTTTCCCACATGAAAAACCCGTTTAATTAATTCTGGGCCATTCATTATTGGGCCAACCCGCAACCCTTTATTCCCACCATCTCTCCCTATTTAGGTTCTCATTCTCACATTTCCCTAGAAACCCTAATCTTCAATTCATTGGCTAGCCTCCACAAATCCCCACAGGGCCACAGCCACCACCATTTTTGTGTGCTCGTGTCCGTGTGTCCAGCATCCGTGTCAGCCGTGGTGGCCTCGGGTCCGACCCCGGGTGTCACATCGTATCCATTCAATTCCTGTGTCCGGTTACAATATTACAAACAGATTTTTCCGTGTCCGACACACCGGACACATCCACTTCCTCCACTGTACAACAGCACCCCGTCGTGTCCAGCCCCGGACACGACCCCGACGCTCAGATCAGACCCTGAACCTAACCCTAAACCTAGCCGTGGCCGCTGAAGTCGAACAGACCACCACCGCCGAGGAGTTCGCTGCCTCGAAGCCGCTGGAACGAAGCCGCCGTCGCCGCCGCTGGAACGAAGCCGCCGTCGCCGCCGCTGGAACGAAGCCGCGTCGAGCCCTCGTCGAAGCCGCCCTGCCCTCGAACAGGCCACCACCACCTGGAGTCTCTCGACTAGATCGCCGCCGGAGCCGACGTCGTCGAGTCCGCCGCTGAGCCGAGTCCGCTGCCTCGAAGCCGCTGGAACGAAGCCGCCGGTGGCCGCCAGATCCGTCGAGCCGCCTCCTCGAGCGCCGAGCCCGCTCCTCGAGCGCCGAGCCCGCCCCTCGAGCGCCGAGCCCGCTGCCTCGAGCTCCGCGCCGACCCCGCCGTCCACCACACCGACGCCGGAGACCACCCCGGCGAGCCCCGGCCCGACGACGACGGAAATCCCCTCTGTGAGCCTCTTCCTTTCCTTTTTTCCATCTTTCGAATTTAGGGACTGTGGATCCCTGTTTAGTAGTAGTTATAATTAGAGTAGATAATTAACAATTAATCAGTAATTAATTCTAAATTATTAGTTAGTTTAATATAGTTTAGTTTAATTAATTATCAATTAATCAGTAAAGTTAGTTAATCAGTAAAGTTAATCGATAGTTAATATGTTAGTTAAGTTAATTGATTAATATAATTAGTAGTTAATTATAATTAATCAAGTAGTTTATTTATATTGGTTAATTATTATTTTGTTAATTAAATTATATAATCAGTTAGCATATATAATTAGTTATTTTATATAATTAATTTAATTAATGTAATTAATACATATAATTTGGTTATTTTATATAATTTGGTTATATTAATATGTAATTAGCTAGTTTATGTAATTAGCTTATTTTTATGTAACAAATTAAAAGGGTTTTGATATGTAAAAAAAAATAATAATAATTTTTGGTTACATTATTAAATTAAAAATATAGTTTCAATAATCTAAATTAGTTCAAAATTAGTTTATTTGGATCGGTGACCGATTTTACCATAAATGAAAAATATTGACTTTTACGTAAATTCTAAAATTTGTATATAGTATAATTCTTATTTTTGGTATAAAAATATATTGGTAATATACATATTAATTAAATACGTATATTGGTAAATATATATATGTATGTAGATTTATATTTTGTATTGGTATATATATATATAACTACGTATTCTAGTATAAGTAAATTGGTATATGTATAATTATGTATTTGTAAACCTACTTAGCATATTTTTATAGATATAAAATTAATATATATGGTAAATAAATTGTTCAACCCATATATATATATTATGCATGAATTAAATATATATATATATATATATATATTGTATATGTAATTATTTTTGTGCAAGTAATATTGTAGGTGTTAATGTTAGTTAAATAGGTATAATGTATTATAGATGTCTGTCTAACTAGATGACCCTAGTTGACTGAGTCCCATGTCTGACATAGACCCTGAGTTAGTATTTGCTTGTGTGTTTAGTGTAGCATCTGATGCAAATGTGGTTTGCTTGTGTTATGTTTATAGGACTGTTGGTTTACCCAGGGGATACTCTGGAACAGGACATTGGTTCTACCAGCTAAGGACCCAAGGCGAGTACATTCTCTGATTAGTTTCTAATTTATGATATCTCCTATGTTCACTGTATCTAGTGTAAATATCCATGTTCTTGACACGTTGGTTACACGGATTGGTATACACGGATCTCGTCATGAGATGTTATTCCTTATTCATGGTGTAGCTTGTACAAGACTTGTTTCCTTGATATCTTGTGCATGTACAGACACTGATTTCCGGGGAGATTTGCTACCTCCCTAGGGAATCCCGTGCCATAGCGTACCATGATTAGATCTACTATACCAGTCGGGGGTGGGGAGTATTTTAGTATAGATATGTGATCATACCCAACTTTCCATGCATCATAGCTCACCCCGCATCTCACGTCGGGTGCGGCCTGACCCTCTCCATGCCTCATAGCTGTTACGTGTGATTAGCCTGACCTCTCCATGCATCATAGCTAACCAACGGTTAGCCTGACCTTCCATGAATCATAGCTAATCACATGTAACCAGCCTGATCAAGTTCCCAAGCCGATCACATATTAAAGCTAGTACTCACACACTTAGTCATAGGTTTCTTGCTCATTGACATATTGTTTCTTTTCCTGCATTTACTTACAGTATTTCCAGTATTCCTTTCATTGTACATTTCTCGTACCTATACATGCATCTGGTATATTTCCATCTAGAACTGCTACATAGCTTATGTCATTTATATAGAACTGCTATTTAGAGATGTACTTTGCTCCTTCCTGACTGGAAAATATTTTTCCAGACTTTGACCTTAGTGGACTTGTTTCTGACACTTGGGGATTGGTTGTTACTGATTTCAGGTATGATTATTGTGTCATTAGACTTGTGTTGTATTCTTTTATTTCTTCATTTTCCTATCGTGCTGTAGTTGTGATTGAGTATTTCTAGATTTATTTTATGATATCCACGTCTCCTTATGGAGTTGGATACTAGCGTGAGATTGTTAGATAGTACTTGACCTAGACAGCGTTCTACCGCCGATGCTGCGGCGTAGGCTGGACGTACCCACGCTCTCGTGCCCCTAAACCGGGTGCGGGTCGTGACACGTTTTAGTGGTGGCCCATGCAGGTCTGACTTCGCTAGTTGTGCGATGTCGTAGTAGTGCGACGTCATAGTTGTACTACTGCGTACCTGCTATAGAATATAGGACATAGGATACTAGGATGAGAGAGGATACTCAATCACAAATTCTTGAAAGATTTCCTGGGATGACCCCATGAGAATCTTATTTTCAATTTAAATCTTTCCTTGATTCCGTCCGCTCTCGCTTGTTGTTACTGAACTTGATTTTTGTTGAGCAATTATTAAATTAAAATCTTGGTATCATTGTTGAGTTTGATTCTTGTTGACCAGTTGTTAACTTTAATTCCTGGTATAGTTGTTGGGTTGATTTCAAATTGAGATGAATTTTTACGGACTAGGATTTATGGTATCATCTGATGACATATATTGATGAGGACAGTGAGAAAGGTAAAACGTCTACTTTGGTTATGGAACCTAGAATTTATCGCAGCCATATTAGCTGTGGTGACGAGAACGTAGGGACCTGACTTGGATGTACATACTATAATTATGAAGCTTAGATTCTTTCGCAGCCATACCGGTTGGCGTGGCGAAGATTCTAGACGACATGATTATAGAGTGCATACCCTAGTTACGAAACCTATCGTTTATCGCATCTATGCTTACTGGCGTAGCGAGGATTCTGAGTGTCATGATTTCAGACAGACGTGTATGATTATCAGGTTGTATCCTAAATTGGTTCTTAAAATATCATCTCAAGACTTATCTATTTCTGTTATTCCAGGACTTTGTTCCACCACTTCTTTCTTTACTAACAGTAAAGATACCTTCTGTCCTCAATTCAGTCTTTGAGCTCCTATTCCTTGAGGATTTCTTGTTAAGCATGGCAATTAGTGGCTTGTGATTTTGTTTGTGTCTTGTATTAGTATTGACTGTGTTGCTAGTGATTTGTAAGTGTTTCTTAGTTGGGCATGTGAGCAGTAGGCTTTAACCTAGAATTAACCCATAGCATATACCTTGTAACAATGGTTCTAGGATAAGGTCATTAGAGACTAAGAGTTAAGGAGAGTATAGAGTATCAGTGATAGTTCTCAGAGTTAGTATCAGAGCCAATTACCCGTCCTGGATAATCATGATTATGTAATTGAGTGATTTATGTAAACGATTAAGTATCTGGGAATTGTGTTAAGGATTTATGGAGCATGATGTCCAATTTGATGATTGATATCGGAAATGTTAAAGGTAAAGAAATGTATATGTATAAAGGGTTTAATGAGATGTCATAAGTAGAGAAATATCAGGATTTGTAATGGAAGTTGTGAAGCGTATCACGGATTAGTTTAATAGGCTTTAAAGGATTGAAGGAAATACATATACAACCATCGAGATGAGGAACCATACACATACCCATGAGAGTAAAGAAACATGAGTGTTATAGAGGATACAGGTGATCATGAGTCTAATGAGCTCGATAAGATAATCCATTAATGCAGTTAGTGATATAATATCAAGAGTGCTAATGATTCTATATCGAGGATTAGTCAAGGATGACGTTAATAACAGTAAGCACTCTGTGTGTTGATAATTAGATGATATACCAATTGACATAAATTGAAATCATGAAAGAAAATACAGTTGATGATGACTTTGATCATTGGAGGTAATAGTGCAAGTGATTCGGGCAGTACAAATTAGTACACAGTTCTAGACAATAGAGGTATTGAGTGCACCTTGAGTATCAGAGACCGTGAGCACTAATATGTACATTGAGGAGTTATAAATAAAAAGGTGGAAATGAATTTTTAATTTTCAGAATTTTTAAGGAGTTGAGATTTTATGTTGTTAAAATATTGAGAATTTAAATTGATTCACTAAACATAGTTAAGGCTACAAAGATTTTAGAAGTGATTAAATTTTATTTCGATGTGAAGTATCTAATATTGAGGAGGTATATGCATTTTATTTTAAGTTGATCGGGAAGTTAAACCTTGACGATTATTTGGAGGATTAATTTTTGGTAGATATGAGTATTAAAATACGATTAGTTGATATGGGTACCAGTATACATGAATAGGAAATTGTTAGTGTGCTAGAGTTAAGTGTTTGTTAGAGATAGTAGACACTACAAGTAATATGTTAACATGATCCTTCTTCCTTCCTAATGTTCCTTTTCTTTCGCCTTTCGATTGATTGATTGATTTTCCTAGTACTGTGGTTCACATGCATGATTTTCTTGTTAGAATATAACTAGTAGTACCCCCTAACAGAGACTGAAATACCATGACAAGACACATGACCTATATTTTCTTAAATTGCATGGCTGTAGGTAGAGTTTTCTTAAACCATGATCATTGGGTTTGACCCTAGCAAAGATCTATGACGAGGTTATGACTGACAAAAAGAGACAAGAGGATTAAATTTGTGGATAAGCATTAATTTAAATAAAGAGTTAAGGCGTTAATAAAAGAATTGACGGATCATAAATTTTACGAAGATTGAGGATGATTGAAACTCGAGGATAAATATTGACTTGAAAGGAGAGTTAAGAAATTGACAGAGCCAAAAATTTGAGGATTTATTAATTTTAAGGAAGTCTTGATATGATTGAATTGATTATTAAAAAAAAAAAAAAATTTTTTGAGAAATTCGAGAAATTATCATTTTATCTATTTGATTGCAAGATAGAAATTTTATATAGTATGAATGTTGCATTGAAGATACTGGAAGCATCGCATCGTTGAGTATTGAGGAAAAAGAAAAGCAGGAAATAAAATCGTAAAATGGAATAGTGTCAAATTAAATTCTTGGAATGAGGAGTTAGATTGGAATAAGCATCAATTGAAATTGAGTTAGAGGAGTAAGGTGATTGATGGATTGTGTTTAAAATTTAAATTTTTGGGATATGATTTTTATAAATATGCATTGATTGGATTTCAATTAAAAGGATCGGATAGTAAATTTTGTATTTAGTTATTGACTCAAAAATTTGAGGAGATTATGATACGACTGGAATTCAATTAAAATATTGAGGATTGGAGTAGTAAAAATTTTTACATTGAGATAATAAATTCAGAGGATGAAAAAAATATATATATATAGTTCAAAATTCGGAAACATTATACATACGGATAAAGAAATATGGAATGAAATAAAGCTCATGGTAAAGAAGATTTTAATATAATTGATTATGGGATCGTATAATTGAAGGTCGTAAGGTTAGATCATGGTATATTGAGGTTGTGATCTAAATTAAAATCTTGACCATGACAGTAACATTTGAACCGAAGAAAATAATCGAGGTATAGTTGATGCTAAGATAAACAAACTCGAATTTGATGATAAGGATTTTTGGACATTTAATAAATTTTGATTCAGAAATTCTAAGATCTAATCTAATAAAGTTTGTGGAATTTGGAACTTTTATAGATATTAGTTAATTATGAATCACAAAATTGAGAAAAGTAAAATGAACGAGGATAAAAAGGAAGGATTATTTTCCAGATGGTAGTAAAGACTATTTTTCTCTAGAAATTAAGAAGGCAATTAGATGTCTCTTGATTACATTCTGAAGGATGTATTTAAGTTCTTAAATCAAATTGTCGACCGTATCTTTCGAATTGGCTATAACCTTCATGTCTATATCATTCATTATACTGGGTCTTCCTTGGTTTAGTTACTTTGAAAGGTAACGTGCATTATTCCAATTATCTGTTTTAGTAATCGTGTCTACTTCCCAAAACCTAAACTTTCTAGAGGATTCAAGGCCGGGCCATGATTCCTTCAAGTTACTCCTATCTTAAACCATATTTTCTTTTTCTTCATGTTTTCTGCTGTTGGTAAATATTCTCCTTATAGAAATATTTTCTTCAATGATATATTCATCATTATGAACAACAATTTTTTTTCTATCCTAGTCATCCCTAAAATTTCGAGGACGAAATTTTTCTAAGGTGGATAGACTTGTAACCTCCGATTTCCAATTTCCAAAATAATTAGATTTTTATTTATTTTAAAATATCAAGTTTATAAAATAATTCACCTTAAAATTTTTATTTTATTTGAACGATGTTTGATTGTAGAAGGTAATTTAAAAATCTTTTATAAAAATCATTTTTCTAAATGTCGATGTATTACAAAATAAATAAATAAATAATAATATATATTTTCTAGTTTCAAATGTTTATTGGCTTGAAATAATAAAATTATTTATTGATGAAATTATTATAGGACTAGTTGTTTTCATAATAAGATTTCATATCCATTTTGGAATAGTAAATAAACGAATTACATATTTTCTAGGGTTTTGCAAAATGAAGTTAATTCGTAGCTAATTTAATCAGTCAGCCTTTGAAAGCCTCTTAAAAACATTTTCTTAAATTTCTTTTCTATTTAAATTTACCAGTTTACTGTCTCCCCTTTGCACCCTTATTTTTTCCCACATGAAAAACCCGTTTAATTAATTCTGGGCCATTCATTATTGGGCCAACCCGCAACCCTTTATTCCCACCATCTCTCCCTATTTAGGTTCTCATTCTCATATTTCCCTAGAAACCCTAATCTTCAATTCATTGGCTAGCCTCCACAAATCCCCACAGGGCCACAGCCACCACCATTTTTGTGTGCTCGTGTCCGTGTGTCCAGCATCCGTGTCAGCCGTGGTGGCCTCGGGTCCGACCCCGGGTGTCACATCGTATCCATTCAATTCCTGTGTCCGGTTACAATATTACAAATAGATTTTTTCGTGTCCGACACACCGGACACATCCACTTCCTCCACTGTACAACAGCACCCCGTCGTGTCCAGCCCCGGACACGACCCCGACGCTCAGATCAGACCCTGAACCTAACCCTAAACCTAGCCGTGGCCGCTGAAGTCGAACAGACCACCACCGCCGAGGAGTCCGCTGCCTCGAAGCCGCTGGAACGAAGCCGCCGTCGTCGCCGCTGGAACGAAGCCGCCGTCGCCGCCGCTGGAACGAAGCCGCGTCGAGCCCTCGTCGAAGCCGCCCTGCCCTCGAACAGGCCACCACCACCTGGAGTCTCTCGACTAGATCGCCGCCGGAGCCGACGTCGTCGAGTCCGCCGCTGAGCCGAGTCCGCTGCCTCGAAGCCGCTGGAACGAAGCCGCCGGTGGCCGCCAGATCCGTCGAGCCGCCTCCTCGAGCGCCGAGCCCGCTCCTCGAGCGCCGAGCCCGCTCCTCGAGCGCCGAGCCCGCCCCTCGAGCGCCGAGCCCGCTGCCTCGAGCTCCGCGCCGACCCCGCCGTCCACCACGCCGACGCCGGAGACCACCCCGGCGAGCCCCGGCCCGACGACGACGGAAATCCCCTCTGTGAGCCTCTTCCTTTCCTTTTTTCCATCTTTCGAATTTAGGGACTGTGGATCCCTGTTTAGTAGTAGTTATAATTAGAGTAGATAATTAACAATTAATCAGTAATTAATTCTAAATCATTAGTTAGTTTAATATAGTTTAGTTTAATTAATTATCAATTAATCAGTAAAGTTAGTTAATCAGTAAAGTTAATCGATAGTTAATATGTTAGTTAAGTTAATTGATTAATATAATTAGTAGTTAATTATAATTAATCAAGTAGTTTATTTATATTGGTTAATTATTATTTTGTTAATTAAATTATATAATCAGTTAGCATATATAATTAGTTATTTTATATAATTAATTTAATTAATGTAATTAATACATATAATTTGGTTATTTTATATAATTTGGTTATATTAATATGTAATTAGCTAGTTTATGTAATTAGCTTATTTTTATGTAACAAATTAAAAGGGTTTTGATATGTAAAAAAAAAAAAAAATAATTTTTGGTTACATTATTAAATTAAAAATATAGTTTCAATAATCTAAATTAGTTCAAAATTAGTTTATTTGGATCGGTGACCGATTTTACCATAAATGAAAAATATTGACTTTTACGTAAATTCTAAAATTTGTATATAGTATAATTCTTATTTTTGGTATAAAAATATATTGGTAATATACATATTAATTAAATACGTATATTGGTAAATATATATATGTATGTAGATTTATATTTTGTATTGGTATATATATATATAACTACGTATTCTAGTATAAGTAAATTGGTATATGTATAATTATGTATTTGTAAACCTACTTAGCATATTTTTATAGATATAAAATTAATATATATGGTAAATAAATTGTTCAACCCATATATATATATTATGCATGAATTAAATATATATATATATATTGTATATGTAATTATTTTTGTGCAAGTAATATTGTAGGTGTTAATGTTAGTTAAATAGGTATAATGTATTATAGATGTCTGTCTAACTAGATGACCCTAGTTGACTGAGTCCCATGTCTGACATAGACCCTGAGTTAGTATTTGCTTGTGTGTTTAGTGTAGCATCTGATGCAAATGTGGTTTGCTTGTGTTATGTTTATAGGACTGTTGGTTTACCCAGGGGATACTCTGGAACAGGACATTGGTTCTACCAGCTAAGGACCCAAGGCGAGTACATTCTCTGATTAGTTTCTAATTTATGATATCTCCTATGTTCACTGTATCTAGTGTAAATATCCATGTTCTTGACACGTTGGTTACACGGATTGGTATACACGGATCTCGTCATGAGATGTTATTCCTTATTCATGGTGTAGCTTGTACAAGACTTGTTTCCTTGATATCTTGTGCATGTACAGACACTGATTTCCGGGGAGATTTGCTACCTCCCTAGGGAATCCCGTGCCATAGCGTACCATGATTAGATCTACTATACCAGTCGGGGGTGGGGAGTATTTTAGTATAGATATGTGATCATACCCAACTTTCCATGCATCATAGCTCACCCCGCATCTCACGTCGGGTGCGGCCTGACCCTCTCCATGCCTCATAGCTGTTACGTGTGATTAGCCTGACCTCTCCATGCATCATAGCTAACCAACGGTTAGCCTGACCTTCCATGAATCATAGCTAATCACATGTAACCAGCCTGATCAAGTTCCCAAGCCGATCACATATTAAAGCTAGTACTCACACACTTAGTCATAGGTTTCTTGCTCATTGACATATTGTTTCTTTTCCTGCATTTACTTACAGTATTTCCAGTATTCCTTTCATTGTACATTTCTCGTACCTATACATGCATCTGGTATATTTCCATCTAGAACTGCTACATAGCTTATGTCATTTATATAGAACTGCTATTTAGAGATGTACTTTGCTCCTTCCTGACTGGAAAATATTTTTCCAGACTTTGACCTTAGTGGACTTGTTTCTGACACTTGGGGATTGGTTGTTACTGATTTCAGGTATGATTATTGTGTCATTAGACTTGTGTTGTATTCTTTTATTTCTTCATTTTCCTATCGTGCTGTAGTTGTGATTGAGTATTTCTAGATTTATTTTATGATATCCACGTCTCCTTATGGAGTTGGATACTAGCGTGAGATTGTTAGATAGTACTTGACCTAGACAGCGTTCTACCGCCGATGCTGCGGCGTAGGCTGGACGTACCCACGCTCTCGTGCCCCTAAACCGGGTGCGGGTCGTGACACTCTCAGAAACAGTAAAAGTGTGCCAAGTGGCTACAATTGTGGAA
Organism: Iris macrosiphon; assembly: GCA_036927795.1. Taxonomy (NCBI): domain Eukaryota; kingdom Viridiplantae; phylum Streptophyta; class Magnoliopsida; order Asparagales; family Iridaceae; genus Iris; species Iris macrosiphon. Next base: position 101,594,071 of record JAYESA010000003.1, on the reverse strand, counting down.
TGATTGTACAGGCGATGATCAGGCAACGTTCCATTATTATGTCTATATATGTGCTTCAGTTCCAGACGCAGCGCTCCAAGGCTTCAGAGGGAACTACTGGCCTTAGCACGCACGAAGGAGGCATCCGCACCGAACGAGGTTCTCTCGCACCCTGCATACAATCTGGTGGATTATCAGTACATTGAATGCACTGGTGGGGAAGCTACTCGTCCGCTCGACAAATCCAAACACGTAATATATGTTTCGTGCACCAACTATTATGTTTTCTTTCTAGTTGCCTTAAGATCAGTTTCATGCAATTATTGAATAGCCTAACTCGTGTGGCAGTGCGCCATGCGACATGAGAGAAAATACGGCGAGACTTATCAACTTACCATTTTACCTTCTCTGTCCAAGGCAAACATTGTTAATTCAAGCATGGGCATGTATAAACATTCAGAAGGCATATCATATGCAAATATGAGAGTCATGATCATTCAGGTGTTCAGTTGTTCTTTGATGTGATGCAATAACTCGTACGCGGATAGCCGCTAAACGAGGATGACTTATCTATATGAACATGAGTCGCTGGCATAGCCATAAAGGACTGTTTATAGTCTTGAACAAGGATGGTGTGCAACAAAGCACATAAGGTGCTATACGCTATCCTGTCTGTACGTGAGACTATCTTGAAGTTCCATCCGGATCGGATCGGCCCCAGTACCCCCGTGACCGTCCGTGGAACACAATGACCTTATTTCCAAGTTGTCCGTGACATGCAGGTCAGGGTCTTTCCAAATCCATAACTTGATATAATAATCCATGATTCCTAATCTGAACCAAGCGTTTGCTCCAAGAGCTGAGATTCATGGAGATTCGTGGATTCGTTAACATGATTCTCGTTTAGAGGTATACTTGATGGAATTATCATTCAGTTGCAATATGACAGGATTCTTGATTCATGAACAACTTGCCTTGATGTATTTCCCCTGGTTTCGGGCTGCCTTGGCGACCTAACAGTCTCGGATACTTGTAGGTTCATTCAGGCACAGAACGACTACGTAGTAGTCTCCCGGGGTTTGGATGAAAATAAGTTAACATACAAGCAGACAAGCATGCATTTATATAAACACAACATTCATGTTAGCTCGGGCCCGAAGGTAAGTCGAGGGGTAAAACCATTAGGGACTTTCCGAGCAACATGTTCTAGGGTAGCATGCAAGGGTCTGAACATACATATAAGCAATATTTTATTTTCATGTTCTAGCATAAGCAATACAAGTTGGGATTATTCCCTTAGCTAGGTGCGTTGGATTCTTATTAGCATGCATGGGGTAAATCACCTAGCGACTAGCATGTATCGTTCCAGATTTTATGTGTGCTGGCTAAGCAAAGACAAGTTCACCGTAGCCACCTACCTTAGCAATAATTCGCCTCGGTTGAGCGATACGCCAAGCGAGCCTCTGAAAGTCTAAGCCGAACTCCTGTAGGAACAAGTCTGGATATCCTTTGATTCTCGTTGCGGCAAAGCGGGTCGGGACATTGCACTTTGCCATTTGAATTGGCAGTCCGCTTGAACAGAACGGGGTATTACATCCTACCTAATCCAGAAAAGTATCGTCCTCGAGACTTACTGAGGACAAGCAGTACGTTTTAATCAATTTTGATTTAACGATACAAGGCTGAGGCTAACCTATACAAGTCATTGTACTTGTTTATTTGGATATTCACTTGCACAAGCGTTCAAGATCAGCATATCGTGAGTGTGGATCGTACACATACTCAAAGTGCCCCTCTAATATATACATTTCACCAACTCGACGATAGCGAAGTCTTAGCACTCGAGTTTTATATCTTCTTGAGTCTTGGATGGTGTACAAGTTTAAGGCATCCCTCGAACTGATGCATTCAACCAAACTTAGAGATAGTAAAATCGGACAAGCTACTGGCTATACTCTCAAGGGTCTCGCACAGGTTGGCACAAAGGCCACTCACAGCACAATATAATACAAGCAATCATATCATTCAAAATATATTTTGAAAGTATTTAGACTTATTGTTGGAATATTTTGTTTGAGACAATGAGAGAGAGCATGCATATAACCCACGAACGAGCTTTCAAAATAAAGATAATCAAAATAAAGTCCAAAGGTGTAGAAGCCAGGCTCTGATACCAACATGTCACGCTCCGATCTCCCGCAGGCAATTCGACCGTTCCCGCTAGGCGAGAATCATCGTGCCAGCACTTCCGCAAGGCGATCGCTTTGACCCATCTGGGCATGATGCCGCATGAGCGTGAGCCACGTCTGTGCAAGGTCGTAGTCCATTGGCTGGCAGTAAGAGTTCTAAGCCACAGAGTCGTACAGATTGTCCGAGTGCAGCGGAGTCATGAACGCATAGGCGATCGATAACAAGTTCACTAAGTCGACAATATAGCAAAAGCATTGGATAACACAAGTTGAAGTAAAGCAACTCTTTATTGATATAAACAAGTGTTACAGGCAGCGTATAGCCAAGATTATAAGTCGCTCAAGCCTCTCTCTCTGAAACAGTAAAAGTATGCCAAGTGGCTATAATTATAGAATGATTGTACATGCGATGATCAGGCGACGTTCCAACATTATGTCTTGTATATGTGCTTCAGTTCCGGACGTAGTGCTCCAAGGCTTCAAAGGGAACTCCTGGCCTTAGCACGCACGAAGGAGGCATCCGCACCGAACGAGGTTCTCTCGCACCCTGCATACAATCTGGTGGATTATCAGTACATTGAATGCACTGGTGGGGAAGCTACTCGCCCGCTCGATAAATCCAAACACGTAATACAGGTTTCGTACACCAACTATTATGTTGTCTTTCTAGTTGCCTTAGGATCAGTTTTATGCAATTATTGAATAGCCTAACTCGTGTGGCAGTGTGCCGTGCGACATGAGAGAAAATACGGCGAGACTTACCAACTTACCATTTTACCTTTCCTGTCCAAGGTAAATATTGTTAATTCAAGCACGAGCATGTATAAACATTCAGAAGGCATATCATATGCAAACACGAGAGTCATGATCATTCAGGTGTTCAGTTGTTCTTTGATGCGATGCAATGACTCGCACGCGGATAGCCGCTAAGTGAGGATGACTTATCTATATAAACATGAGTCGCTGGCATAGCCATAAATGACCATTTATAGTCTTGAACAAGGATGGTGTGTAACGAAGGACGTGAGGTGCTACACGCCATCCTGTTCGTACGTGAGACTATCGTGAAGTTCCATCCGGATCGGATCGGCCCCAGTGTCCTGGTGACCGTTCGTGGAACACAATGACCTTGTTTCCAAGTTATCTGCGACATGCAGGTCAGGATCTTTCCAAATACATAACTTGATATGATAATCCATGATTCGTGATTTGAAGTGAGCGTTTGCTCCAAGAGCTGAGATTCGTGGATTCGTTAACATGATTCTCGTTCAGAGGTATACTTGATGGGATTATCATTCAGTTGCAACGTGACAGGATTATGCATGTAAAAGATTATGCATAAGATTATGCATGTAAAAGAACCAAAATAAAATCAATCTTATTGTTGTTAACATGTTGTATAGAAATATGGATTATGGTATTGTTGTTATAGATATGTGGGATATTTTACTATTATTATGTTATCAAGTGGATATTGTAATATTGTTGTGGACAGGTAGAATATTTATTATTGTTGCAATAAGATAAAAGTGTAGAGAAGGTTTGGGGCCGTTGAGTCGCCCAAGTAGAAGTCTTTGGATTAGGAAATGATATGAATATGGTACGATACCATAAAACTGTTTAGATGTGGTACGATATATAGAATGTTTAGGACCAATGGATCACCAATCGGAATATCGAATAAAAATTTGGATATTATGAGAATGAACTATTGTACAAGTAGAGATTTGTATTAATTTCTTTCAGTTTCTATACCATGCATATGTTTTAAGTTATTATTCATGCATTTGCATGGTAATGGACAACTTGTGCACAAGATTTATCTTTTCTCAAACGGTCACTGGTGTCACGCCCCAGTCCTAAAATATGTAGGACTAGGACTCGTAAGCATGCCAGCAACATGGATATGGCAACTCCAATATATGAAAACAAAATCCATACATACGCTGTAATATGAATAACAATTCACAAGTGGTAAAAACTATCACAAGTCACAGGGTACAATCTAAATCTCATCCACAGAAATTGAATATAAATAAATAACCAATATCTATGAAACTAGATCTCAATATAAAGTATCTAAAGATGATAATTGGATGAAAACAATTCCACTACCAACTAGAATATATAAGTGTAACATAACAAACACAATATAAGAATATCAGCTAACAATCACGGGGCTCAAAGAGAAGACCTCCTCGCAATATACGTAGCAAGTCCGGATCTGCGCTCCTACGAATACTCATGAACATCTACACCTGGAAAGGGACCAGGTCCTCAGAGGGACATAAAAAGATACATAGAAGCATGCCAATAAAGTACTGAAATAAATATCCAATGGGGTCGCCTAACCATCTATGTGAATGCAGTTTGAGAATAACTTTCTAACAAGTGGGCTATCTGGCCATAAAAAGGGATAGGCATTATTCTCTCAGAGAATCAGGGGCCTACAAAGCATATCATTTTTTGAACGACAGAGGCCGTCTGATAATATATAGGGGTCATCACCACTCGTATCTCCAGCGGAGCTTCCGGGTTACAATAAGGAAAGTGCAAAGGAGCCCAAATACGGTACTTATTGTTCTTCCTACCCCATGCTCTAAGCATGTCACATCCATGACACGATTTGGTTCATAGCCTATCCTTAGTATAATAGCCCAACCATGCAACCAAACAAGGATAAGGATTGGACCACTGTACTATAATAGGCTATGTCCATGGACTACTAATAACTGCTAAGTCTTCTAGCATGCAAAGTTTCTAACAACAGTTATCCCTAACGCACGGTCCATACGTACAGGAGGCCAACCCAATACGCAGTCTGTGATCTATATGAGACTCACAACTCGTGTAACAACTGTGTCACGGCCAATGAAACCTAATGATGCTTCATGATAACGGGACGATCTCATAAACAAAGTCAATGCATATACATAATAAAAATAATTCACGATGACACCGACGTTGCACCCAAGTTTCCTTGGACGCGCATTTTATATAGCAGTTAAAATATATAAACTAATGATAGAAAATAAAGATGCATAAAATATATGGAATATAAATAATAGTACAATGGCAAGGTACACTTGCCTGGCAAGAGAGCTGCAAAATATAACATCCAGATGTCAAGGACACGGGATCAGAAACTACGGCCTCCAAACAAACATCTCCGGATGCTGAAATAGACATCACCAACATTTTTAGAATCAGCGAGATAGCTAAAAATTACTACCCTTTCGTCCAATTTGGACACAGGGGCAAAACAATAATTTCGGGTCAAAGTAGGGTCCACATGTGGCCCACTTTGCACCAAAAAATGTGCTAAGGGTAACAGTCTCTAAAAGGACAAATTATAGGTCAAACAAACTCTAAATTTCAGTACAAACTCAACAGTATATCCAAATATGGATTTTGGTGAGCCGAACACAATTTTGCCCAAAAAGTCAACCGTGGGGCCCGCCAATAGGCGACTTGGTCAACTGTCTCAGAATTGTATGAAAATTGGGTCACAGGACCAGCGCGATACCATGAGTCTACTGACGTAAGTTTTGTTTAATTCTGACAAACGTACACTAAATGGCACAGTATTTTGCAAAAGTCACGATACGAGGAATTTCTACGGACACAGGCTGATTTCGACGCGCACACGCGTCCAAATCAGTTTTCGTGAAAGCCCACATATTTGGGTATATTGTGCACGCCTTTCGGTGTACTCGGTACGCGATGGAACGGTTCCGTTTGGTGGGGCGCACTCCGTATCGCTAATTTTGGAAGGTTTAAAAACAGGTTTTTCTGAATTTTTAACCTAATTTGTTTTTAATTTTAACACATAATAAAATATTGTAATTAACAGAGAATAATCTCGGTCAGGTGGTCTTTTCATAGCAAAAAGAATTTTTAGGTTTGGATCCCTATGGTGGGAGATACGAGCCATTGAACATGGGTAGTTACCGCAGTTTTCTGCGTTCTAAAAGTCGTCATTTTTTGCCAACTTGGTCTCAGTTTTTGCCTAGATTTACGCACTGTTCGCAGGAAACTAGTGTACAGTATGGAAGGGGGATAGTTTATAAATATACCAGTGAAGACGGGGTCGAGTTTGGTCTAGCGGTGGCACAGGAATCGAGGCATGAACAGAGCTTCGCTGTTCAGACTGCTGTCGCAGTGCGCGGTCATACGGGGTGCTCCGACGGGTGGCTCTGGTGGTCGACGGTGGTTCTGTCGAGGCTGGGCGAAGGTCAGGTAGAGAACGATGGTCGAGGGGGTTGTGTATGGGTTGAAGATGGGTTAGGGTATACTATATAGTATTTAAATATATAGGATGGGGGGTCGGGGGAAGAGGCTTACGCGGGTCTGTGGCTTTACAGCGGGTGTTGTTTCTTTAGTTCGCGGGTGCGGGTAGGTATAGGATAGCGAGTTTAGTTTTAGGGTTTGGGTTTTAGATAATCCATTCTATTTTCTTTTTCTTTTTCTTATTCCTTTTTTATTTTCTTATTCAATTCTTCTTCTAATTCTTTTCTTTTCTATTTCCTTTTTAATAACTCCTTGTATATATATATATATATATATATATATATATATATATATATATATATATATATATATAACTTCTAGAAATTATATTAGTATATACAATAAATCTATCAGCTGTCCACAGGGTCTCCTACATGGAATAAATTAAGAAAAAATTTTAATTGCTCTATAAATCTCTAAATGCACAAATACCTAAAAATAAAAAAATTAAATAAATTCTATTTCTACTAATGAGCTAATAAATATTATAAATCAATAAAATAATCAATTAAATAAATAATTCATTTTTTTTTGAAATTTGGGGTTTTATATTCTACCCAACTTATAAAAATTTCGTCCTCGAAATTAAAATAAGGCATGGTCTCTCTATCTAATCTTACTTGGCCACAATCTAAAAGAAATTCTCCTCAAGTTAACAATACAATTTCTACCCAACTTAAAATTTATCCATCTATCATATAAGGCTATACATCTAAGAAAACTATTCCTCAAATTATTTAATCATGTTATTCAATCCTCAAAACTTTAACACCAAGTATATCACCTATGATATGCCCTTAATTACCAAAGATAGTCACCAAATACTGCGGTTGGCCTATAGGTATATCTAGTACTCTGTGTGTATCAGCTTATAATAAGTACGAGCGTTCATCTTTCTGAAATAGGAGAAGACGGAAAACAATAATAAAGAGTTTAAGGGGGAGGTAATAGAATACATGTATGGGGATGAAGACGTTTAGAGAATTCAAAGAAAATTGTCAAGGCAGGTGTGGATTGAAATCCTATTTGATAAATTCTTATTAGCATGCTCGTATCAGTATAGTTATGTAATCGATATGATATGCTCATACACGTCTATGGGTAAGTATATTCGTCTACTAGTTGACTATATTATATCTCAATCCACATAAAGTAGTCATGCGAATAGCGAACCAAGCGCACTAAGGTTGATCAGACCGTAATATACTTGATTTTAATTAGATAATGTATTAGTGTGGTTGATCAGACCCCAATAACACATTGTCATGAACAAGCTTGATAAGGAATAAGCTTGTAAAACTAGGCTGTATCAGCAGTATAAGCCAAGGTAGTCCAGAAAATATAAGCATGCTAGATTATGATGAGAGAAATTATAAAATAATTCAAGCTCACAAAGAGATAAAACTCTACAGTCTCTACAGTTTTTATACTAACTCCTTGTCTAAGTCGCTAGTCGACCAAGTAGGGATATGAGCTTCTAAATTCTACAGTTCGAATAAACATTATCTTCTTATGCAAGTCTATAGTTGGTGTCATTCTATTATACTTTATTAGTGGGTCAAGAGGACTATGTGATACTAGATTGTGAGGCATACTACCCAACTTGAAACAAATAAACTAATACTGTAACTGCCTTAATAGAGATTCTATGAAATAACCTGGCCCTTGTAGATAAAGAAAAAACTCTTATTGGGGTACACGAGAAAAAGATCTGGGTACCTATTAGGGTATCATATTGCATTAAAAAGGTATTGGTCATCTTAAGTCTTAATCATAGTGTTCATAGAACAAAAAGGGTTAATATTAAGAATGGAAGGGTTAGGTGGCACGAGTTGAAGGAAAAAAAGAAAAGCAAAATTAGTCGTCGCATAAATAGCGAGCACTACGATTTCAGTGGAACTAGATAGAAAATTAAAATAGAGATACTCTAGATAACATCATGGTTTCTTAAGGGAAGGTGGCATGCTAGGGTTCATTAGATATTCTCATCTTAGTGATGTGTCAATATCCTAGTTGTACTCTTAATAGGAAGGTTACCCTACTTATTATCTAACAACAGGGACTTCTATATTCTAGGAGGAGGCTATACTCAAGAAACTATTAGGAAGTACAGGAATCAAGCAGGATGCGATTATTTAGATAAAACAGATTGGAAGGAGGATGCATCCTAGTCAATTATGGATGAGATATTATAATCTAATCCTAGGTGCAGGCTTGCTCGGTACAGTAATGTAACCGAGACAATATGCTCTTGATCTGCATGGGCCACCACAAAAACATGTCATGTCCCAGTCCCAAAATACGTAGAACTAGGACACGTAAGCATGCTAGCTGCATGGATATGGCAACTCTAATATATGGAAACCAACTAGAATATATAAGTGCAACATAACAAACATAATATAAGAATATCAGCTAACAATCACGGGGCTCGAAGAGAAGACCTCCTCGCAATATACGTAGCAAGTCCGGATCTGCGCTCCTGCAATACTCATGAACATCTACACCTGAAAAAAGACCATATTCTCAGAGGGACATAACAAGATACATAGAAGCATGCCAATAAAGTACTGAAATAAATATCCAATGGGATCGCCTAACCATCTATGTGAATACAGTTTGAGAACAACTTTCTAACAAGTGGGCTATCTGGCCATAAAATAGGATTGGCATAATTCTCTCGGAGAATTAGGGGCCTACAAAGCATGTCGTCTTTTGAATGGTAGAGGCCGCCGGATAATATATAGGGTCATCACCGCCCGTATCTCCGATGGAGCTTTCGGGTTACAATAAGGAAAGTACAAAGGAGCCCAAATGCGGTACTTGGTGTTCTTCCCAACCCATGCTCTAAGCATGTCACATCCATGACACGATTTGGTTCATAGCATATCCTTAGTACAATAGCCCAACCCTGCAACCAAACAAGGACATGGTTTGGAGTACTACAATAGGCTATGTCCATGGACTACTAATAACTGCTAAGTCTTCTAGCATGCAAAGTTTCTAACAACAGTTATCCCTAACCCACGATCCATACGTACATGAGGCCAACATAATACGCAGTCTGTGATCTATATGAGACTCACAATTCGTATAACAACTGTGTCACGGCCAATAAAACCTAATGATGCTTTATGATAATGGGGCAGTCTCATAAACAAGGTCAATGCATATACATAATAAAAATAATTCACGACGACACCGTCGTTGCACCCAAGTTTCCTTGGACGCGTATTTTATATAGCGGTTAAAATATATAAACTAATGACAGAAAATAAAGATGCATGCAACATATAGAATATGAATAACAGTACAATGGCAAGGTACACTTGCCTGGCAAGAGAGCTACAAAATATAACGTCCAGATGTCAAGGACACGGGATCAGGAACTACGACCTCTAAAAAAATGTCTCTGGATGCTGAAATAGACATCACCAATAATTTCAGAATCAGCGATATAGCTAAAAATCACTATCCTTTCATCCAATTTGGACACAGGGACAAAACGATAATTTTGGGTCAAAGTAGGGCCAAAGGTGGCCCACTTTGCACTAAAAAGTGTGCCAAGGATAATAGTCTCTTAAAGGGACAAATTATAGGTCAAATAAACTCTAAATATCAGTACGAACTCAACAGTATGTCCAAATATTAATTCCGGTAAGCCGAACACAATTTTGCCCAAAAAGTCAACCATAGGGCCCGCCAATAGGCGACTTTGTCAACTATCTCAAAATTTGTTAAGAATTGGGTCACTGGACCAGCGCGATACCACGAGTCTAGTGACGTAAGTTTCATCAAATTCTGACGAGTGTACACTAAATGGCAAGGTATTTTACAAAATTCATGATACGGGGAATTTCTGCGGACACAGGCTGATTTTGACGCGCAAACGCATCCAAATTAGTTTCTGCAAAAGCCTACACATCTGGGTATATCGTGTACGTCTTTTGGTGCACTCGATATGCGACAAGGTGGTGCCGTTTGGCGGGGCGTGCTCCGTATCACAAATTTTCGAAGGTTTAAAAACAGTTTTTTCTGAATTTTTAACCGAATTTATTTTCAATTTTAACACATAATAAAATATTGTAATTGACAGAGAATGATCTCGGTCAGGTGGTATTTCCATAGCAAAAAGAATTTCTAGGTTTGGATCCCTGTGGTGGAAGATACGATCCCTTGAACATGGGTAGTTACTGCGGTTTTCTGTGTTCTAAAAATTATCGTTTTTTGCCAACTTGGTCTCAATTTTTGCCTAGGTTTATGCACTGTTCGCAGAAAACTAATGTACAGTATGGAAGTGGGATAGGTCGTGAACATACCAGTGAAGACGGAGTCGAGTTTAGTCGAGCGGTGGTGCGGGAATCGAGGCATGAACAGAGCTTCGCTGTTTAGACTACTATCGCGGTGCGCGGTCACACGGGGTGCTCCGACGGGTGGTTCTGGTGGTCGGCGGTGGTTCTGTCGAGGCTGGGTGGAGGTCAGGTGGAGAACGACGGTCGAGGGGGTTGTGGATGGGTTAGGGTTTAATATATAGTATATATATATAGGATGGGGGGTCAGGGGAAGCGGCTTACGCGGGTCTGTAGCTTTACAGCGACTGCTGTTTCTTTAGTACGCGGGTGCGGGTAAGTATAGGATAGCGGGTTTGGTTTTAGGGTTTGGGTTTTAGATAATCCATTATATTTTCTTTTTCTTTCTTTTTTTCTTATTCCTTTTTTTATTTTCTTATTCAATTCTTTTTCTAATTCTTTTCTTTTCTATTTCCTTTTTAATAACTCCTTGTATATATATATATATATATATATATATATATATATATATATATATATATATATATATATATATATATATATATACACACATATATATATATATATAGAAAACTTCTAGAAATTATATTAGTAATAAATCTATCAACTGTCCAGAGGGTCTCCTACATGGAATAAATTAAGAAAAAATTATAATTGCTCCGTAAATCCCTAAATGCACAAATACCTAGAAATAAAAAAATTAAATAAATTTTATTTCTACTAACGAGCTAATAAATACTATAAATCAATTAAATAATTAATTAAATAAATAATACATTTTTTAAAAAATTAAGGTTTTACAACTGGGAAACTAGGACCGATTCGGTCTAGGAGAAAATTATGTGGAGTATGCTTCATGCACGGAGTATTGTGGGTCCTTCAGTAGGATATAGCTACTCGGACTGGAAGGGCACATCGTAATATGGATAATTCGGGACCTTTAGTGAGGTCGCTACCTAGACTGAAATAATTTACCGTCTTACTAGTAAATAGTCCAATTTGTGCGTGCGCGTGTGTGTGTGTGTATGTGTGATATATATATATATATATATATATATATATATATATATATATATATATATATATATATATATATATATATATATATATATATAAATTGCTAACTTATCTTAAGGCAAGAATAGAATACCATACATAATAATTTATATCTGTTCTCACACAATTACTATGTTGGTTTTAGGTTAGTTGGTTAGAGATTACTCATTAATGTATTCCACAATGTGTTGACCCCCTCCTCCTAGGTACATGGAGTTTCTTGGACGTTCTACGATATTTTGGAGCTCATTTGGCAACTTGAAGTTATTTGACTAGTAATGTCATTCTTTTGTATATACATGACATAATGTTTGGTATATCGTCGATTGTAGTAGTTTCTCGAGTTGTAAGCCTTGTGGCATCATTCATTGTAATATGGTCCACTATTTTTAATCGAGTTCCTTCTTTTAGCCTAAGAGCTATTATAGTCTACTACAAATTATCAATAAAGAGAATTATTTTTCATATATCTTGTGTTTATAAACTTTACTGCTTATTTTCTACAACAATAATTTTGTTTCTATGATATTTTATCGACCGTGATTGTTATTGTCTTATACAAGTATAATTTAGACTTGTATGACATCTCATACAGTGACAAATTTTGGTTATACAGAACCGATGTGTGATATAATGGTATCAAAGCATTATTTTACTTTCTTGGACCCTTATTGATTCTCTTCAACTCTAAGTTGCTTTCGTGATCAAAAGCTTATTGACCATCCTTGATATTCAGCTGACCATACAATAACTCTAGATATATTATTATTCTCATATAGATATTTTTATTAGTGATGGCTTCAAAGAGCAGCAACAAATGATTTGAGTTAATTGTAAGACATAATATTTTTAAAGAAAAAATGGATGTTGGATGATCAACAGGATGTCAGTAGTTGTATTGTAGTAAAAAGTTGGTATTATTGTTACAAGTATTAAAAGAAGAGTGCCTAAATTTCAAGGAATATAATGAATTAAGTTGATTAAATAGAATGATTACAATTTGATTTCAACTAGAAAAGTAGATGTTATGTTTGTGGTCACTGGAGCCACTATGGTATAGATTGTCTAGACAGATGCTAGCTTAGCATATAGAGTTCCTTAGTGGTGTATTGATTTTCTATAGTGATGTATGTTTGATTTAGAGAGAGAGATATAGATATCGATGAGTTGATTAGTATATTGGATGGTGGTAGTACGATGTCTCAATTTAGAGTTATGCCTGGTTAGATAAGATTTTGAATGTCCCTTGTTGAATTGGTTCAGATGATCAAAACTAACTTTTGACAGATTAAGATAGTATCGGATAAGAATTTTAATTTATGGAATGGATAACTTGATTGAGAAATCAAGTGGATTCTATATTGAATTATGGCTTAAGTAGATTGAATTGAGTTCTAAGTTAAGTGCAAGGACTTGGTGGTACAATTGGAAGTTTGTCTGGAGCATACACGATTGACCCTAAGGATTTAGGAATACTATTGCTCGATGATCTAAGATAATCTAAGGTGATTTAACCATAAGTATGAAATAAGTTGACCTAATATCTAGTTTAGCAAATAGCGTTAGTTGAAACAGATTTTAATTTAGCGAATACATATTTTCATGGTTATGCATATAATTGATGTGATTGAGGTGTATCGAAGATCGACATACGTTTCCTTGTGAATATTGTAGTTGGATGAATAATAATTGTGTAGCATAATGAATCGTAAAATTATGTTACATTGATGGATTCTAGATTTATGGACTATATATGTATTGGATGATAGTAATGAAGTTTCATATGGCTTGGTTAGGTAAACTAAAGCATAGCATGAATGGATATTAGTTAAGCTCAGCTTAGCGAATGTTAGAATCCTTTGTGATTAATTTACTATATTCGGGATGACAAGATTGATGAATTATGAGAATTTTGAGTCAATTTATAATTTGGCTGAAATAAATTTGTAAGTGTCACGACCCGCACCCGAAAAATCGGGCATGAGTCGTGGGTACGTCCAGCCTACGCCGCAGCATCGGCGGTAGAACGCTGTCTAGGTCAACTAACTAAATAATAATCTCACACAAAAAATCGGCCATGACCTCTCCAAAAGGAGGGCAACCACACAATTAATATATAAACCTGTCAAGATCTCAACTCCAAACGGAGGAGCAATATCAAATGATAATCTCAAGTACTCAATCACGAATCTAAGCACGATAAGATAACAAAGAAGACTAACAGCTATAAAGTCTAACCAACAACAACTACTACAATAACCACAACATCCATAATAATAATACATCATCCAAATCATCCAAAATAATATACAATACAAGGTCTCAAACCAAAACCGGAGACAAATTCGGTGCTAAAGCTAATAAAACAACAACAAGGTCCTAGTGATCCCGGCTACCAACCCGGAAATCACTCCTAAACTAGAGGGTCCCTGTCTGCACCATCAACAGGCTCAGGTCCATAAAACGTCGGACACCACTCCTCCGGATACTCTAAAAAATATGTCCAGTCAGGACTGGAGCAAGTACATCTCTAACAGCAGTTCCATTTAAATGATAAAAACTATAAAACAGTTATAGCAAGTAGCAAGAAGAGTGAAGCAAGTATGAAACAAAAAAATATGTATAACTGGTGCATAAAGGTAAAGATGCATGGATATCAGAGCAAGATAGTAATAACTGCAAGATACAAGAAATCTACACTAAGAGTAAGTCTGTGCACATGAACGTGTAGTGAGTCCAGCATGAAAAACATGTAGTGAGTCAAGTCCAGAAACATGTAAGTGAGACAAGTCAAGAAATGCATGAGAGTCCAGACTATAAAGAATGAACTCGGTGTCTTTGAAATACTTGTTTCGACATGTAAACGGCTAGGGGTAAGTACGGCTCACCGCGCACTGGGTGCGCGGCTGCTATCATTCCAGATTAGACCAGAGGGAGTGATTCCTGATGATGCCAGATAGAATGTTTACATGTCACTCGAGTATTTCCCCGCCCCGACTAATACAAGTGGATCCAAGACCCGACACACAAATCAAGATGAGTTCAGCCTGAACATGAGTGATGCCTGTAGTGATGCCTGTAGGTGATGCCAGTAGTGATTCCAGAATAGAGGCCAGAAACATGAAATGTACATGTCGCAAGTAAATAAATCCATAAATATCAATCAGTGTCCCGTGTTGTGCCAGAATAATCATATGATACTATACTAGAAGCTGAATCATAATAATCATCAAATAATGAAAACTATCAGAGAATGTACTCGCCTGACGTCCTGAGCAACTGGTGATTCGAACTGGTGTCGCAAGGACCTAATGCGAAAAGCAAGGTTAAATAGGATTCTAAAGAGTTAAACAGATATAAAATAACTAAAAATAGGCTTCTAGGGTCGTTCTAGGTCAAACGAGTCAAACCGGTGAAATCTGGGTCAAAAAGTCAAGTCTGGGTCCAAAAAGTCAAGTCTGGGTCAAAACTAGGTCAAAAGTTGACTTTGGCGGTCAACCGAGTCAACTACGGTCAAGTCTGGGTCAAACTAGGGTGCTCCTGAAATTCTAGGTCAAACCGAGGTCATTAAGCTAGAAAACTCACAAACTCGCCTCCTTGAGATACCGGGATACCCTCGGTATCCGATACCTCAACCTAGGCTACGCACCCCGCCTATATCCTCTAAAACCTATGCTAGCATGCGTAAATATATACACATAAGCATATAAAAATCACTCCAATATTATTTCTAGGCTATTGCTCAAAAAAACCCGCTCGAAACCCAATACCTTGGTTATCTTAAGGTATTGAGATACCTCGGTATCTCAAGGTATTGAGATACCGCTCTAAACTCAACCCGACTACCCCTCTAGCTAACTAACTATGCATAAACATATATATCTAGATATAATCTAGGCTAAAATACATATATCTAATACATATAGGCATATACCTATATATCTACGTATATATCTCACAACACACATATACCTTATCTTACCTTACCTTACCCTCAAATATATATATCTATACCTAGATATCTAACTATCTATCTAATATTTACCTATCTAGTTATCTATCTATTTATCTATTTTCTATCTATGTATCTATTCATCTATTTATCAATCTATCTAACTATATACCTATTTATCTATTAAAACATAGATACCCATCTATCTATCTATCTATCTATCTATCTAATATATCTATTTATCTAACTATCTATAGATATCTATCTATATCTATCTATCATATATCTATAATATCTATTTACCTATCTACCTAACTATAGATATCTATCTATTTACCTAACTATCTATGTATCTCTTTACCTATGTATCTATCTAACCATCTATGTACCTATTTAACTATCTATCTAAATATCTAACAATCTATCTATCTATATATATATATATATATATATATATATATATATATATATATACATACCCCTCTCTCTCGCATTGATCCTCACCTTGCTGCTGCTCCTGCTGCTGCAAACTGCTGCTGTGGCTGCTATGCTGCTGCTAGAGCTGCTGGTGCAGCTGCTACTGCTGCTCCTTGCTGCTGCACCTGCTGCTGGTGCAGCTGCTGCAGCTCCCTGCTGCTGGTGTGCTGCTGCTGCAGTGCTGGCCTCCCCCTTCCTCTCACATACACACACACACACACTCCCATATACACATATATATATCACCCCCTATATATATATATATATACATACACATATATAACTATATATATATAACTAGATACACATATATACACACCTATATATCTATATACTAACACACACTAACACACTCAAACACAAATCAACACACACACACACATAATTATATACAAACACATATCTATATATACATAGACACATATATCTATATATATATATATATACACTAATATATATATATATACACACACACACACACTCACACACTTAAACATATATATATATATATATATATATATATATATATATATATATATATATATATATATATATATATCTATATATATCCTCACTCACACACACTCAACCTCACACACCCTCACACACTCTCTCACACACACTAGCACACACTCTCACAAACACACAACCTCACACACAAACCCTCATACATATATATATATAAATATATATACATATATACATAAACTCATATACATATATATCTATATCTAAACACTCACTCACACTCACACACACACTCACCTACACACTCTAACACCAACACACTCACACAAGCACTCACTAACACACTCACACAAGCACCCACTAACACACTCACACAAGCACCCACTAACACACTCACAAACACATAAAAACACACATATAAATAGAAAATATATATATAGAAGCACACACAAATATATATAAATATATATATAAACATAACACGCCACAACGCACAACGCTCACAACGCCCACCAACGCACGCCCAACGACCCCGACACGCACAAACACCTATAAATATATAAAATATAACTCGAAAACTCTAGCACACGCTGCCCGATACTAACCCAATGTGCGCACAAGCTCGAAACTAGGAAACCACGCCGAAATGGCCGTTCGGTCATTTCGACGAACACGTGGTGCGCGGCTCGGAAAACCTCCTGAAACGCACACCAAACGAACTCGGAATCGGCCCAAAATTTACCCACGCATCCTAAACGATGTCTAGATCCTTGAAAATGTGCTTCCGGGTCGATTCTAGGCCCGTGGCGAAAACGCACACGCACTTAGAATCGGCGACGACGAAAAGCCCCAAATTCGCCCGAAACGCCCGTTTCTCCGCGACACGGCTTCCCGTGTCCGAACGGAGACACGCACTCACTCTCAAGACATCCGACAACGTCTACCTAGGTCCATCTAACCTAGGGCATCACCCAAAATTGGGCCAAATTCGGATTTCTCCCGAAATTGACACAAAACCTAGTGTTAAAGTCTCCAAACACTACCCAACTAGTTCCAACTTCCTCCCACGGGTAGCCTAAGGGTCTAGGAAGGTTCTAAAATACTAATTACACTATAAAAGAGTAATTACAAGGGGAAATTTAGGGTTTACCTCTTGGGAGTTGGAATCCCAAGCCAAAATCTCAAAAATGCTCCAAATCCTCCAATCCAAGCTTCCAAGCCTCAAATCCAAGCCCCAACACCAAATCTAGGCTCTACCCACCTAGGTTAGGGAAAAATGTAAGGTTAGGGTTCAAGTAAGAAGAAGAAATGGAAAGAGGAAGGAAGAAAAATAAGAAAACTTACTTTGGAAGAAGGAAGAAAGAAGAAAGAAGAAGTGGAGAAGAAGGAGAAGTGAAGAAGAAGAGGAAAATGAAAATGGGGGAGTGGGAGCTGCTGTGTTCGGGTGTGGGGGCTGTGGGAATCCGGCCAAGCACCTAATTAAAGGGTTTACAAGTTCCAAAATACCCAAAATGCCCTCCCGTAACTCGGTTTTGGGTTTCGGGGTCCAAAAACACTCAAACTAACTCCAAATCTCTCCCACTAACCTTCTAAAAATATAATAAATATTCTAAAACCCAAAATAAGTCTCACAGGGGTGTGGGCTGGGTCGGACATGGGTCCACTAGGGTCTGACATGGGTCCAGGCTAGCCAAAATTCTAAAACAATCAAATAAAAAATAATGCAATCACTAATTAATTATAAATACAATTAGTTAAAAATAATGCACAATTAACTAAATTAAAAATAAAAAAAATACCCGGCTCTGGAAATGGGGTGGTGACAGTAAGATTGAAATAATTGATGATTGCAGGAACCGCCTTGATATGTTGATTGGTTTTAAGTTGATTTTGAATATTTTAGTGAATTAGTTGCATAAAAATTGAGTATATTATATTGGAATTTGAGATTAAGTTATGATTCATCGATTACAAAAAAGGTAAATTAAGATCTATGACTTGTGATTGATGATTAAGATTTATGACTTAGGATTGGTGGAATTTGTCATAGGAATTTAGGAATTGGACTATACGAGTTTCTTAGATTGATTTTATCAATTATGATGTAGCCGAGGATTATTGTTGGGTGGGTTTGCCCTAAGAAAGAACTTTGCTAGATAGAATTCAACCATTGGTTGTTGATTATGATTATGTTAGCAAGCTGGTTTGAGTTGGTTCATTAGTTGTTTTAAGTTAGAAGTATTTTTCTTAAGTATGGTTAACATCTCTTAGATTCCTTAATTGGTAAGTTTTGGCCTTAGGACATAGAATTGATGCAGTAATTTCTAGTTTTTTGTTGGAGATGGACTATCATAATGTTTAAGTGTGACTAACGATTAGCTAGCCCTAGCTAGTGGTTAGATAAATATCCCAATGTTGACTGTTATGGATCGATAGAATAACCTTAAGAAGAGTTTCCTTGTTAGATTGTGATAATAATTGAGTGAATATTCGGAGATAATCCTAGGAAATAATTTTAATTATTAGAAATTTTGGTGGATTATTATGTTTGGAATAACAAGATAATATTTTGATTTATTGGCTTGATTACTTATTATTGGATTGACTTAGATGATTATACTCAAGTTAAGGTGATGGATATATATTTTTATAAGGTTTGCAAGCTAGTTATGAATTGGGCTTGACCTTAGAAATTAATTGGTCTTGAAATTTATATTTGGCTAAAAATTTAGAGATGCTTGGTGTAAAATATTTTAAATAGATCAGCCATGGTTGAATAGTAGATCTTTTAAGTTTTGGTAGAACTTTTATCAGTGAAAGATGATATTGACAATTTTTGGTTGGATCATGACATAGTTGGAACTATCTTTAATTATGGATAGATTCTCTAGAAATCAAAGCAAGTAAAATTGAATGATGTTAATAGAGATTGTGATCATATTAGAAATAGTACGATCGATGTGTGCATAGTAATTAATTTAGATTTAGTTAACTTTCTGTCTTGGATTAAAAAATTCTTAGGAGATAGAATGTAGATTAATTCAATAATAAATTATAAGATAGTGAGATTATTCTATAACTGAGCAATAATATATAATAGTAATTGGGACTTTGATGTAGTCAGGTTTGGCAATCCGGTTGATATTTTGATTTGATATCTTCGAAACGGTTTGAATTATGTAAGGTATAACACTTAGAATTTGAATGAAGATATAGGTTGACTCCGGCCTTAAGTGTATTGTTATTGGTTGGATAAGTCTAGATAGTGTAATAAATTTCTTGAAATGATAAATAAGTAATGATGGGTAAATTACAATATGAATGGCTCCATGAAATTGGATATAGTCAATTTTAGTTGTGTCATTTTGATTCAACATATAATAGTATAGTACCTGGATAGATCTGCCTTGGTTTGGATTTGTTTTGTTGATGCTTATGTCTGCAGTTGGGTTCACTAGTGATATATTGTCTAGTAAGTTTTAGAAGTTGGTTCTGTGTGAGATATGCTATTGATAGAAGCAGAGGATGTTGGTAAAGTTTTGAAGATGGTTGGATCAAATTTGGTGGTATAAGTTGTTCAATGTATTTGGCTAAGGTGTGAGTGGGCATGTATTTATTGAGAAAGGAAGTTATGCGAGATATGTTCAAGTTAGACAAGAATGAAGAGGTTTCATAGAGTTTATTGAGTTCATCTATTTAGGTATTTTGGTGTGGTTATGGATTAAAGAGAAGGCATGGGCATAAGTGAAGAGAGTTTCTACATGTGTATTTGCTGTGTGCAGAAGAATTTGTTCAAGTGTTGATCAGAAATGGAAGATATTTTATCAGGTCTTGATCTGCGTGCTTTAGCAGTCTTTCAGTCAAGGAATTGACATGGGGTTTTAAATCGGAGATTATATAAGTTTTTTTCTTTGGTCAGATAATACAGATTGACGAATATGTTCTTTTAAGTTTTGAGGACAAACTTTTTCTGAGTGATATATTATGTAATATCCTACTTCGTGCGGTGCATTAGCTGGTTTATTAGGTTGAACGACCTGGTTGGACTTACATTCATGCAAAAAAATCATGCAGAGATCTATGTGATCGGTGTAATACCTCGCTCCGAGTGAAGACATTATGTTGGCTTCTTGGATTGAACATGCTATTTGGCTTTGATCTGTGCAAGAAATCACAAAATTTAAGCGATGATGCAGACTTGCTTAATTTGATCGGATTTTATGGTTTATAAAGAAGGGCTTTGCTTGTATGGTTATCCCAATTAATAAGATCATATATCACACAAAGTGGTCTCTTTGAGAAATCACTCGGTATCTTCTTGGTCGAGTTAGAAAGGTTATTATTTATATTGGGTGGTTTTGATTATTCTCCTATTTACCTTCACACTTAATAAAATAAATTATCATTAGTCTTTCTTTCTTTATTCCAATTGTGCATGCAAAGAAAAAGAACCAAGATAAAAGAAAGTTTTTTTATTGTTGTTAACTTGCTTTATAGAAATATGGATTATGGTATTGTTGTTATAAATATGTAAGATGTTGTACTATTTTTAGGTTATCATATGGATAGTATAATATTGTTATTGATAGGTAGTGTTGAGTTATGGGGGACTTATATAGTCCCACATCGAATAGACAATAAGGAGGCGGCTAGCTTCCTCCTATATATATGTACCCCCTCTCTTGGAAGTAAATCAATCAATTATTTTCTTTCTACATGGTATTAGAGCCAAAGCTCTGAATTATTTTTCCAAAAAAATTCCAAAAAAAAGGAGAATTCTCTTTCCCCCTGTCTCTTACCCGATCCCCCTCCCCCCACCCCCACATCCTCGGGTGTTGTCGACGTTCCCTGCGGGTTTGCTTGCGGGTGTGGTTAAATCCATCATTTGATCGTGGATAATCAGAGAGAAACTCTTGTGTGATCCTCTGATTTCGATCTCAATGTGGATTTTGAGATTATAGAGCATACTTCCTGGGAAGTTTTGTACAAATTTATATTTTTAGCCCTTGTTCTGGCAAGTTCTATCTAGCGTGCATTTCTTATGCCGCATGAGTTTGGGGATGTATAAATGGATGGAAAAAGTCATGATCGCATGTGGACACATGACACGTGTTTGAGTTGTGTTTGACCTCATCCCCATATACAACTGTGGAGATGGGAACACCTATGACTAGTTAGGAGTTGAAAAGATATAGGAGGGGGTGGCCAGGGTATTTCAGGCCAAATTAGAGGAGACCTCATCCAATAGGGTAGTCGTGCCCGTACCAGAATTATCGCAGGTGATAAAGAAGATAGAGTTGTTGCCAAAAGACATCAAACTTGAAGGGAAGAGAAATTACCTAAGTTAGTCTAAGAGGGTGCTGCTGAACCTATGGACCAAGGGGCTTAAAAAATATGTAAAGGGAGAGTGTACTGAGCCAAAGGATATGACGAGTGCTGAGTGGAGCACATAGAGTCACCTTAATTCTTTGGTAGTTTCTTGGCTGCTGACTTATGTGTCTCCATCTATAGTTGGGATGGTGGATTGGGATGGTGGAGTCGATCTGCAGTGCAGCTGATGTCTGGACGACATTGGTTGAGATGTACTCTGGAGCTGGGAGTGTCATGATGATGATAGAAGTTGAGGAGAAGATTAATACTACCACACAGGGAGAGAAGACAGTACTCCATAATGCAGCGGAGCTACGTCACTGATGGGCGAACTTGGACTACTATGATCCGCTATTATTACAAAATTCAACAGATGTCCAGCTAGGAAGCATGATATTGGATATAAATGGGTTTATACTATTAAGCAGACTCCAGAGGGCAAGATTGATAGGTACAAGGCCAGATTGTTTACTAAAGGCTACATCCAAACTTATGGTATCGAATATGACGAGACATTTGCTCCAATCGCAAAAATAAGCACTGTACGAGTGTTCGTGTCAAGTGCTGCCAACTTTAATTGGCAACTACATCAGCTAGATGTCAAGAATGTATTTTTGTAAGGAAATCTCCAGGAGGAGGTGTATATGGAGATTCCGCCAGGCTTTGCTAATTCATAAGCAACAGGAAAGATATGCAAATTGAAGAAGTCTTTGTATGGGCTAAAGTAGTCTCTGAGAGCATGTTTTGATAGATTCAGGCTTACAATCTGTGGTATAGGGTATATATAGTGAAATAGAGATTATATTATGTTTTACAGGCACTTTAAGACTCGTATTACTGTTCTTGTAGTCTATATTGATGATATTGTAATTACTGGAGACGATACTGAGAAGATTTTATGGCTGAAGAAAAGGCATGGAGAGGAATTTGAAGTTAAGGATCTGGGGCAGTTGAAGTACTTCCTCGAAATTGAAATTGAAATTGCAAGGTCACGAAAGGGTATAGTACTTTCTCAGCAAAAATACGCTCTGGACCTTCTTTCAAAGACAGGAATGCTGGATTTTAGGGTTGCTTCTACTCCTATCGAGCAGAATCACAAGTTGTGTGATGAGGGTGGTGATCTGGTGAGTAAGGAGCAATATCAAAGATTAGTTTGTCATCTCATATATCAATGTCATATGAAACTTGATATTAATTATGTCGTGAGTGTAGTGAGTAGATATATGTATGATCCTAGAAAGCAACATATGGAGGCAGTTCGCATAATTCTCAGGTATATTAAAGGAAGTCTATGAAAGGGATTATGGTTCAGAAGTTCTGGATATATGAGAGTTGAAGGCTATTGTGATGCCGATTGGACGGGTTGTATGGACGATCGTAGGTCCACTACAGGTTACTATATTTTTGTTGGAGGCAATCTTGTATCTTGGCACAACAAGAAGCAAGATGTAGTGGCTAGGTTTACAACTGAGGTCGAGTACATGGCTATGGGGCTATGCCAGTTAGCCTGTGCGAGATAATATGTGTGAAGAGCTTGTTGGCTGATATGCATTTGTTTAGAGGAGACTCTATGCAACTTTGATGTGACAATAAATCAGCAATTGATATTACAAATAATCCAGTTTAGCATGATCGTACCAAACATGTGAAGATTGATCGGTTCTTCATCAAGGAGCAGTTGAATAGAAAAGTTTTGACTTTGAGCTATGTAAAATCAGCGAAGTAGTTAGCTGATTGTTTAACTAAAAGTTTAGGTCCTATAGAGTTTGATATATTTTTTAACAAGATGGAGATAATTGATATATATCGCCCATCTTGAGGGGGAGTATTCAGTTATGGGGGATATCAGATAGAAAATAAGGAGGAGGCTAGCCTCCTCATATATATATATATATATATATATATATATATATATATATATACCCCCTCTCTTGGAAGTAAATCAATCAATTATTTTCTCTCTATAGGTAGAATATTGTACTGTTGTTGCAAGAGGATAGAAGTGCAGGGAAGGTTTTAGGTCATTGAGTTGCCAAGGTAGAAGTACTTGGATTAGAAAGCGATATGAATGTGGTATGGTAACACAAAACTGTATTGGATGTGGTACGATACCACAAAATTATTTTGATATAGTGTGATACCATGGAATGTTTGGGATAAATGGGTCACCAATCAAAATATCGAATAGAAATTTAGATATCGCGAGAATAAACAATTATACAAGTAGATAATTGAAGTGCTTTATTTCAGTGTACCATGCATATAATTTATAGTTAAGTTGTTCACGCATTTGCTTGGTTATGGATAACTTGTACACAAGGTTGGTTTTCCTCGAATGGTTGTCGGGGCACCACGACTGATTCATCCTAGGAAAAAAATTATATGGAATGTGCTTCATGCACAGGAAATTACATTAATTATTTTTTATATATCTTATGTCTATCAACTTCTCTGCTTATTTTCTGCTGTAATAACTTTATTTGAGATATTTTATCGAACGTGATTGTTCTTACCTTATCCAAGTTCAATTTAAACTTGTAAGTCGTTACACCCAGTGGTGAATTTCGTTTATGTGGAACCGGGGTGTGACAATCCCTATAGTTAATTATTATTTTCTTTAAAATATTACAATTATTTATAAAATATAAATAATAGAAATTTTTTGCAGGCTTAATTAGTGAGACAAGTTCAAAATAGTTAAAAGGCCTACTATGTTCTTTAAATTCATTAGAATGATCAAACCTATTTAATTATTTTAGTGATGATATATAGATGTCAAAGTTGATTTTTAAACCTAAACCTAATTTCAACCACATGCCTAATTTATGTCTTATAATTATGATAGGTTATTAATGGATAATTAACGACGTAGTCAACTTCTGGTTGAACTCTACTTGTGTAGATAAAATAAACTATTTTTGGTTTGTTAGGTTCAACTAATAGACACTCTAAGGATATGGTTAGCTCTGTGATGGACTATATTTGTTTATCAATACTAGTTCATTATCTATATTTTACTTTTACTTGCTCCCGTAGGTCTTTATATATGAATAACAATATTCTTAACATATAGTTCTAATACCAAATCTAATACGGGACGAAGGCCTAGGAGAACATAAGATGAGTATGAAATTAGAAATATGGGAAAAAAATTGGGTGTATAAGATTTAAATGAAATATGAACAATAAACTACTATTAATTTATCATAATTTAATATAAATACAAAAATAATAGTTAAGAATACCCAATTTTGAAAAAGTGTACTCGAGATCGAATCTCATGCGGAGAAGGAATTAAGATAAATAAATCTACTTTAGCATTTTAACATCGCAACATACAAACTAGAAAGTAGATTTCATGTTTTTATATTCTTTAATAAATAATTTAGGAACTTACAGACTATTTTATAGGAAATTACTATGGACACTCAAAAGTGATAGGGGCTATCACATGGTAGGGGCATCGTCTAATTTGTTAGGGGACATCAGTACACACCCATCTTTTATTCTCTTCCTCTTCCTCTTCCTCTTCCTCTTCCTCCTACATAAAATTCACTTGCTCTTCCTTTTTTAGTCTCTTTCTCTTACAACCAACTCGAATATGACAAGGTAAATCTTTATCTTCTTCCTCTCTTTATTTCTAATTATGTTTTTAGGTCTTTGAACACAACAATTAAATACAATAATTTTTAAGGTTTTTTTTTGTTTTTAGATTTCAATTAATGTATGTGTTGATTTGTATTTTTTAAATACCATTATTAGTAGTTTTGAACCCAATTATAGGGATATTGAAAGTCCATGAATGTATCTGCAGCTCCTCCAACGCCACCTTCAACCTCTCGAGCTCCTGCAGACCCAGCCCCTCGAGGCTCCCGTCCCACTTCACCTTCAGCGCCTCCTCGAGCATCGCCTTTTTCCTCCTCTTCGCCTCCAACTCCTTCATCAGTTCCGCGTTCTGGCAGTTGAGATTGGACACCGCCGCCGCAGACCTGCGGGAACCGCCCCCCAATCCGACGCCATCCAGACCAGTATGCAGCATGCTCCTGCTCCCGCCCCCGCTCCCGCCCCACGACAGGTAGCTGTAGGCGACATGGTTCACAGACGGATGGCCGAAAGAGAAGGGCTTTACGGCGGGAGAGAAGACGACCAACGCGATCTCGGCACCGCAGAGGATGGAGAGCTCGTTGGCCTTCTTGAACAAGCCGGCACGCCGCTTCGAGAAGCAGACCTGCCGAGCCTCGTCATTGGCAACCTTCTTCATCTCGATCTTCCGCCGCCCCATGCTCGGCTTCCTCCCAAACATCTTCTATTCTAATCTAATATTAATCTTCTCTCTTCTCTTCAGACTAGAATAATGATGGTTTGGACGGGAAGGGGAGTATATATAGTGGAGGGAAAGGAAGCATTATAATCGGACTAATTCATCCTAATTGATATTAATTGATACTAATTGATACAAAGGACTGTAATGATTCTTGCAGTCCTAACAATAGTCAGGACTGCCAGAATCCTGACAGTCATAAGATTATAACTTTCAGACTTAGGACTGCCAGGATTCTGGCAGTCCTAATAATAGTCTATAACAACAATACAAAAAAATACTTTACACAAGTCTAATTCATTAGTTTATGATTTCATACTCTATAGCAGTATGTTATAGAGTGAGATTACTCTCTTATCTATTTTGGTTCGTTTCTTTTATTAGCATACGATAATATTCTTAGGGTAGAACTAAACATGTAACATCTGTTTTATTAATGTGAAGGTAAATAAGAGAATGATCAAGACTACCCACCTGAAGAAGCACATAACTGAGGGATCGATATGGCAACTAGAGAAGGGGGTGAATATAGTGCAGTAAAACAATTACCTAATAAAAAATTAAGGTAAATACCAACTAAACTATAACAACAATATAGCAAGTATGTATATGGAAAGTAAAAGATCAGAGAGCACAAATGCAAACACCACAATATATACGGGTTTCTCTTATGGAGGACTAATCAAGTCCCGAGAACTCTTGCTCAAAATTAATCCACTATTATCTCAAATAGCGAATACGCCATGTGCTTTGATCCGAAGGGCACGCCAACTTCTTATAACACAAGCTTTGATCTGAAGGACTGGCCGACTTCAGACTTGAAAAGTAAACTTGAATTTTCAATCTTTTTACAACTTGAAACAGACTTCTAACCGAGATTGCACTTGGAACTAAAATGCTAGGATAGTTATCTTGTGGATGAGAAGGTTTATAGCTCAGAAATCGAGTAGGAAAGTGAATTGCTTTGAATGAATAAATTGATGAGATTGGTATGGAATTCAACTCTATTTATAAGATTTTCTGAGACTTAGTTCAGGCAAAGTTTGGTCCTCAAATGTTCATAAATTCGAACATTATGAGCCTGGTCATCTGAAAGAGGAGTCTGACTAGGATTTCTGGTTTGACCTGACAGAGTTCGGGCAGAGTTTAGGGAAAACTCGGTCCGAGTTTGGTTAGACAGTTTCTAGAATGGTCCTGGTTAGATTCAGGCTAGGTTTGAGCAGGTTTGAGTTAGGTTTTTGGTTTTGATTCGAATGAGGGGTTTGATCTGGTTTAGGTAGGCTCATTTTGAGTGGACTTTGGATTTGGGTGCATCTAGTTGCCAAAATACGATCTGATTTATATAAGTCCTAGACTTAAAATAAAGTGTAAAAATAAATAACTAAATATAAATTAACCAGACGCAATGGTAGCAGTCTTCTAGTGAAGTAGCAGCTTGAGTTCTTGAAGTAGTGAGGTAGGAGCAGTAACGTCTTTTTTGTATCATCTTTAGTTGCACCACATTATAGTATATAGAACCAAAGTTTAGTTAATTATCGAAATCATGTTGACCATGACCAGATGGACTAACAATCTCTTACATTTTGATAATTGACAAACCGCGACTGATACAGCAATATGAAGTAGAGGTAATGATAACTCCAAATAGAAATAGCTCTCCCGCAATGAGAGCGTAAAAAAACTTTTAAAATATCGTTTCACCTATCAACTTCAATAAACATCAGTTTTTCCTTCGTTGTCACTTCATCGAAATGGATAGCTCCCCCGTAAAAGGTGAAGCAAAATGGACAAAGAAACACAAAAGTAAAGTAGGAACACATAATAACAGTCCAAAAATCAAAACATAGAATGAACTAAGAAGTAGATATCATTCCATCAAGTAGAACCAAACCATTACTAAATAATCAAAAATATAGTTTTATCACAACAAAAACTAACACAGTTCATGACATAGCTAAACTAAAACATAGTCAAAACTAATCATAATAAAAACCAAACATAGTGAACTAAAGTAGAACATCCTCAAGATCCATCTCCCAAATGTCCAAGCGTCAGAAGCTCTGAAACAACTACTGATCATCACCAGCCTCTACGGAATGGTTGGGATCATAGTAGGCTGCACCAAGGTCAAACTACCGCTGAATGAAGGGGTCGACAATGTTATAACCAGATTGAGTAGGATCACGAGCTACTGGAAATGGTCCGGGTGGGTGCTGAGCTAAACCAAACTAAATATCCGCCAATGTATTGGATATAGCCTGGGCCTGAAGAGTGATACGGTAGTACAGTACATGGTAACGATCGTCTTCCAATCAGAAACGATCATGGAGCATGTCCTAGATGGAGTCTATTGTAGCTGGAGGAGGAGCTGGTACAGGAGGTGCTAGGGTGCATCACGATGATTAGATGACACCTTCTGCAGGAGAAGCAGCTGGAGGAACAATAGGCTCAGTCCTACGGACTTTACTGAGATAAGTTGGCTCAACAAAGAAGGGACAGTCATCCATAAGAATGTGGAAGTGCTCGAATATGATGGACAAGTACATAGCATAAAGTAGGTTACGCTTGTTCTTGCGACAACGAACTATGGCCTCAATGATATTCTTAGGAAGACTACATTGAACACTGAAATACAAATGATAAAGAGTTGTCATCTCCAACATAGTAATCTTATCTGTTGAAGTAAATTTAGGAATGATGATAGAGAATACCATATGCTACAATTCATAAAACCCGTTATTCAGATACTTAGAGCGGAGACGTCTGTGTGAACAAGGATTGGGTTCACACATCAAGTTCTTAAACGAGTCAAGAGTCATGTCGTATTGAAATATGAATTTGGTAATGTCAATTAGGGGTTCACCTTAATTAGGAACACTAAGTATTTCCTCCAAATCATAATCATCAAATTGAATATCAATACCATCGACTCGTGATTGAATACTCCCTTGTGCAAATGACATATTGTAATAAAACATACAGATAACATTTAGATAAATGTGATGACATGTAACAAAAAGGTCTTTTAGTTCAAGATCCTTAAAGTGGGACATATAAGTATGAAACACAGTAAAGTTTAAGGGGTTTCTAGTATAGACGTTCCTTTCACAAAAATTGTCGAACCAATATACGGAGTTCTCAAGAGATGTGAATAAAAATCCATAAAAATCACCCTCATCGGGCGTGGGTGGACTAAACAATGAATGAGAAGTCTCCTCTTGAGGAGGATTGGATGAAGAGACTTCACCAACCTTTCTTTTCTTCGTAAACAATTTTGGTGCCATTGTAAAAATTGGAAGAGCGAAGAAGATTATACCTCAGAAAGATAGTGGAAAATTGAAGAGAACAACGAAATAGACTCATATCTGCAATATGGAGTCTTTAAGTGGCTTGAGAAGGAAGATCCAAGAACTAGGGTTTCTAAAACCTAGGATTTCAAGAGGTTTAAGGAAGGTGGATATGGCTGCTGGTTGGTTGTTCCCAAAAATAACAAGGTTTGGATACAAGTAGCCACATATAAGGAGTGGGGTCCACACAACTTGAATTTTGGAATAGAGGCAACCAAGTTCTGCCCAAACTATGTCTGAAGTCGGTTCCTTTGAACCATGATTTATTTTGTATGAAATATCTATTCTTTTGCAGTTCAAACTTTTTAAGTCATAGAATAGAGCTTGAATTCATTTAAAATAATTTCTATATATAACTTAATCAATCTTTATTCTATAAAGTATTGGACATCTTGGGTTAGTGATAGGAGATGGATCCCAGCTAGCGGTGGTTCGAAGATGCTTAAATACTGTATCGCTAAAGGCTATTTACACCTCTTTTACAGAAGGACCCTTTTGGCATGTACGAAAAATAATCGTTATATTAAAGAATATAGATTAATAAGAATATATGCAAATTATATAGCATTGGAATTCAAAATTTCTAATTCTCGATGAATAAAGTTGAATCGATCTTCAGCTAGGGGTTGTGTAAAGATGTATGCAAGTTGATATTTTGTGTCAACAAATTCTAAACATATATCCCCGTGTAACAGATGATCTATTAAAAAGTGGTGCCTAATTTTTATATGTTTACTGCGTGAATGATATATAGGGTTCTTTGTGAGATTAATAGTGCTAATATTGTCACAGTAAATGAGAATATTCTTATAACATAGATTGTAGTCATCGAGGGTTTGTTTCATCCACATAATTTGTGCACAACAACATCCTACAGCTACGTACTCAGATTCAGTAGTTGATAATGCGACATAATTTTATTTTTTATTGAACCAAGAGACTAATACATTGCCTAGGAAATGACAAGTGTCGCTAGTACTTTTATGATCAACTTTTTATCTAGCAAAATCATCATCTGAATAACCTATAAGGTCAAAGGACATGATTTTGGGATACCATAAGACGACTGTTAAAGTACCTTTAAGATATCGAAAGATACGCTTAACTGTGCACAAATTAGATTCCTTAGGGTTGGCCTGATATCTAGCACATAGGCAGACACTAAACATTATATTAGGGTGACTAGCAGTTAAATAAAGTAAACTACCAACCATACCTCGATACTTACGTGTGTCGACTGGTTTGCCGGCATGATAAGACAAGGTAGTATAAGCATTCGCCATTTTCATCAAGGTCAAGTTTCATAAACGTCGGTATTGGAGTGCTGATAGGTTTTGCGTTGTCCATGTCAAACTTTTTTAGCAAATCCTTCGTGTACTTGGCATGATTGATGAAAGTTTCCTGTGAATTCTGCTTGATTTATAATCTGACGAAGAAGTTTAGTTCTGCCATCATGCTCATTTTGAATTTACTCTGTATACACTTAGAAAATTCTTCAAAAAGTATCTCACTAATAGAATCGAATATAATATCGTCAACATAAATTTGCACTAATAAGAGAGTATCATTATCTGCTTTTATAAAAGGTATCGTGTCAACTTTCCCTTTAGAAAAATTATTTTCAAGTAGAAAAGAGCTAAGGCACTTATACCAAGCACAAGGGGCGGTTTGAGTCCATAAAGAGCCTTTTCGTAACTTAAAAACGTGATTTAGAAATATAAAATCTTCAAAACTAGAGGGTTATTCCACGAAAACTTCTTCTTTTATAAAACCATTTAGAAAATCACTTTTGACATCCATTTGAAATAATTTAAAATTATGAAAATTATAAAATCACAAAGCATGCGAATGGACTCAAGTCTCGCAACATGAGCATAAGTCTTATCGTAGTTAATCCCTTCTTCTTGGTTATAACCTTGAGCTATAAGACGTTCTTTGTTACGTGTGACTTGTCCATCCTTACTAAGTTTATTTTGGAATACCCATTTGTTACCAATTATAGATTAATCACTAGGTCTAGGAACAAGTTCCCAAACTTGATTTCTCTCGAATTGGTTCAATTCTACTTACATGGCAAAAATCCAAAACTCATAAATGAAAGCTTCAACAACATTTTTAGGTTCTATTTGTGAAATAAAAGCTACATTTGTAATAATATCTTTATTTGAGGAATGAGTTCTTACTCCTTTTTATACATCACCTATAACCATGTCTCCTAGATGATCATCCATGAATTGCATCCACTCTGGCAAACTCTCTAGAGAGCTTGTACTAGTTGTATCTTCAGGGACTTTGTTGGACATTATTTTGACATCTTCGCCATCACCGTCACTGGGTACTTGATTGTTAAGCTCATCAAAAGCAACGTTAATCGATTCTTCAACCATCAAAGAATGCTTATTAAAAACTCTAAAGCCTTTACTCTTTGCAGTATAACCAAGAAAAATACCTTCAACAATTTTGGAATCAAATTTTTTCAAGTTATCCAATTAACTATCAGCCTCACCGTGAGTCTTAGCTGCTTGTCCCTGACTTTCGTCTTCCATCAAAATGTGTTAACGTTCCGACGAGCTTCTTCACCCTTGGATGGCCCAACCAAGCAGACGGTGCGATTCTCTCGAGATTCAAACTCCTGAATCTGCCCACCTTCGTGTCCAAACCTGAAGCTCTCCCATACACATGTGTCCTCGAGTAGAACACTGTGCATGCCATCGATAACCCACAGCTCCCCCTGGACTATGTGAATAGAGATGCACCCACCTCAGATTGAGTTTGCTGCAAACATTGATCTCATTCCTGACTTTGAACTGCTGAAACCAATGTCGCTCCGTGAAGTTTTGGCAAACCACTAGTCGCCAAAATAGGATCCGTGGAATAACCCCCACCTGGAGACCGACCAGCTGTCATGGGACCTACAGACTAACCATCAATATTTGACTCATCACCATTCGTCGATTTGTCTCGACGAACCGAATCATCTGTAATCCTCAAAGTATCTTGAAGCCCCTCCAAAACAAGTTTCCAACGATCCACCTCATGTCGAATACCCCTCGAGCCTCCATCCGATGTTTGTGGCATGCATGTATACCTTAGCAGTGTGAGCCTGTATATGCCACAAAATAAATCTCCTCGAGCCAGCTGTTTAGAACCCTTCGTAAGCATCCAATCTTTGTTCCCAAATAGACTGCGACAACCATCATCCGTCATCCTTCCTACCGAGACCAAGTTATAGCGCAAACTCGATACATGTCGCACACCCTTGAGAACGAGCTTCTCACCAAGCTTCGTTGTCAAGTGCATATCATCGATGCCTACAACTGTATATGTCCCCTTGTTGCCCATCTTTACACGTCCAAACATACCGCCTACTTATGACGTGAAGATCCCCCTATATGGAGTGGCATGATATGATGCCCTCATGTCCATGACCCAATCGCCCTCATAACATATGCCACAAGATTTTTCTGCGTCGGTTGCTACGATGATGAGATCTCTAATAGTCGTAAGATCCTCCTAATCATCCTTGCTTTTGGCATTCTCAGCTTTGAGCTTCATGTAGTTCCTTTTGACATGACCCATTTTGCCACAATAATAGCAGCCCTCCTCGCAGTTCCTTTGGACTTATAGATAGTCAATTCTAGCTATTTCAAGTATTCTGAGAACAATGATGATGTTTATTTCAGCATCCGGGGGTGTATGTGCAGATTCTACTTTTCCAGGAGCAGTTGACGGAGTTCAGAATCCAAGCAAGTATAATTTGCCATGATGTATTACAGATCCTTGCATTTATTATATTATTTAGTTATTATAGTTATTTTATATGGTTGATGTATGTGTTTACCCTAGGACCGTGAGATGTTGCTTAGCATCCGAACAAGATTCGGGTGCTGACGTCGTACGCGGAGTCGTGAAACGTCACTTAGAGAGTTAATTCCGCGATCCTATATTTTTACATGCTTGCTTTATCGAGTACGCCATACCCTAGGACACTTGACACTATTTTATGTGACAGAATCTTTCTTGAGTTATTCATGGTGATTCTGTAAAGGTTTACAGGATTTGTGACATGAGACTTGCATATTATATCATATATCATTATGACTCATTGTACTAGCTAGAGGTCATGATCTTGCGACGTGAAGTTACATTGGGTGGGAAGAGTCTTCATCGTGCTCTGGGCATATTTTACTATTACTATTTATGTGTACTATTAGCATACGAAAGTGTCCATTGGAATCTTTCGTGAGTACTTTATATATACATCTTCCTCCTGGTTCCCCCAAACGGAGCCTTGAGTGTACTATTAGCATACGGAAGTGCCCATTAGGATCTTTCGTGAGTATCAGCCCTATATATATATATACATCTTACTCCTGGTTCCCCCATACGGAGCCTTAAGTGTACTATTAGCATACGAAAGTGTCCATTAGAATATTTCGTGAGTACCAGCCCGGGGTACGATACTATACTCTCATTTGCATATCACATAGATGGTTACAGTAGTTTACCCTTGAGTATATGACATTATACTGTTTTACTTTTTGGCATGTTGTTTCTTGTACCTTGTTACGTCCCTCTGAGGACCTGGTCCCCTGCCAGTTTTTGCAGCTTAGACGGTTATGGAGCCTTGGAGTTACTGATGGAGTCGCTTGTCTTGCAGGCACTGGTACCAGGTACTTATATTATTTCTACCGGAGTTATGGTTATTTATTTATATTGTTTATTTATCTGCTGATGTAGCCTAGTTTTATAGACTCATATCTCTTTATCGAGTCTATTTGAATTTGTGTGTTACTTGTAACCTCCGATTTCCAAATTTCCGAAATGATTAGATTTTTAATTTATTTTAAATACCAAGTTTATAAAATATTTTCTCCTTGAAATTTTTATTTGATTTTGAACAATGTTTGAATGTAGAAGGTGATTTAAAATCTTTTATAAAAATCATTTTTTCCTAAATGTCGCTTTCTTATAAATTAAATAGATAAATAACGATATATATATATTACTCTAGCTTCGAATATTTATTGTCTTGGAATCATTAAATTAATTGTTTGATAAAATTATTGAAGAACTAGTTATTTTCATAATAAATTTTCATATCCATTTTGGAATAGTAAATAAATAAATTACATATCTTCTAAGATTTTGAAATATGAGGTTAATTAGTAGCCAATCGGAAGCCTCTTAAAACATTTTTCTTAAATTATATTTTTCTATTAATTTACCAGTTTACCGTCTCCCATTCACACCCTCATTTTTCCCATAAGAAAAACTCATTCATTATCTGGGCCATTCATTATTTTGGGCCAATCCCCACCCTTCCTCCCACACCCTCTCTCCCTATTTAAGTCCCTCATCACCATTCCCAAGAAACCCTAACTAGCCGTCACAAATCCCCACAAGCCAACAACCATCACCATTTTTGTGTGCTCGTGTTCGTGTGTCCAGCATTACCGTGTCAGCCGTGTTGGCCTCGGGTCTGACCCCGGGTGTCCCACCGTATCCATTCATTTCCTGTGTCCGGTTACAACATTACAACCAGATTTTCTTGTCCGACACCATCCGGACACATCCACATCCACCACAGTACATCGAATCCTTGTGTCCAGCCTCAGACACAGCTACCACACAACAACCATCCCCGTGTCCAGCTCCGGACACGATCCCACCCCCTGACACATACAGAGAAACCCTAACCCTAGATTTAGCCTCGCCGAGCCGGTGGCCGCGGAGCACCTCCTCGTCGTCAAGCTCCGGTGACTACAGGACCTCCCCCTCGGCGTCGAGCGCCTGTGGTCGACCACCGCCGCAGTAGATCCAGTCGCCGCCGCCTCAGATCCATTGAGCAGATCCACCGCCGCCGAGTCGAGTTTCCACCGCGTCGAGCCGATCGATCCAGCCGCCGCCGAGTTCGACAGCCGCCGCGTCGAACCGAGCACCCGCCGTCGCTTCAGGACCACCGCCGAGTTCGACAGCCGTCGCGTCGTCGAACTCCGCCGACCGCCTCCTCGGGACGAGAACACCCGCCGCCTCCTCGATACAAGCACCGCCGACGAGACAAGCAGTCGTCGACCGCCGACGCCCTGCCCGGCCTGACCCCAGCGGACCCCCACCGCGTCGACGCCGGAAAGCCCCGATCGTGAGCCCCTTCTCTCCTTCCCTCTTCCCCTTTTTCTTCTGTTCTGTAAAGTCATGGTTAAGTAATGTAATTAGTTATATTAATTAGTTAGTTAATAGATAATTAGTTTAGTTATAATTAGATTAATTAGTTAATTAATAATCAGTTAGTAATTTCTTAATAAATTAGTTAAATTGTAATTAGTTTAGTAATTAATGTAATTTGTTTAATAATTAAATATATTTAGTTTAGTAAATTCATGTAATTAGTTTAGTAATTAAAATATAATTAGTTTATTGTTTATAATGTATGAAATTAGTTATTTTTGTGTAAAATTTAGTTATGTATTATAATTAAAAGGGTTTCGATTATGCAAAGATATAATAATTTTTGGGTTTTATATTATTAATTAAAAATATAGTTCAATAATAAAAAAAATAATAATAAGATCAAAATTGGTTATTTGGACTGGTAACTGAAATTACTAGAGATATATAAATATGATGGCTTTTACATAAATTCTAGATTTTTATAAATAAACTTTTATTTGTAATTATTGTTCAAAATAAATTCAAAATGATTTTTATAAACTAAGGTGTTACCTTAATTACAGACAAACGACCCTTTCCCCTATTAGCCTGGTATCCTTATCTCGATTTTCGTGCCGAACTCCGATCTTGGACTTCTTTATATAGTTTCTAGCTATTTGGACTGCTTCGGACCCATTGGAACTAACTGCTAATTCATTTGGGATCACCTTGAGAAGTGTGGCATTATGTACATTCTTTGATTGTTAATATACATATATAAAAATATTTGATTGATATATATATATACAAATATGTATTTTAGTATAAAAATATATATATTTATATACATCTATTAGTGTATATACACAAATACGTATTTTGTACAATTACTAAGAGACACTTATATATATATTATATACATTTATTGGTATATACTCTGAGTATTAATGTGTATTATATACGTATCCCTACTAGATGACCCTAGTTGACTAGTGCCATACCTGGCAGAGCCCTGAGCTCATGTATTTGTGATGTGTTAGTGTAGCACCTGATGCAAATATTGTATTTGATATATTTTAGGACTGTTGGTTCCTCCAGACGATACTCTGGGACAGGACATTGGTTTTACCAGCTAAGGACCCAAGGCGAGTACATTCTCTGATTAGTTTCTAATTTATGATATCTCCTATGTTCACTGTATCTAGTGTAAATATCCATGTTCTTGACACATTGGTTACACGGATTGGTATACACGGATCTCGTCATGAGATATTATTCCTTATTCATGGTGTAGCTTGTACAAGACTTGTTTTCCTTGTTATCTTGTGCATGTACAGAAACTGATTCCCGGGGATATTTGCTACCTTCCTAGGGAATCCCGTGCCATAGCATACCATGATTGGATCTACTATACCAGTCGGGGGTGGGGAGTATTTTAGTATAGATATGTGATCATACCCAACTTATCATGCATCATAGCTCACCCCACATCTCACGTCGGGTGCGGCCTGACCTCTTCGTGCTTCATAGCTGTTACTTGTGATTAGCCTGACCTCTTCGTGCATCATAGCTAACCAACGGTTAGCCTGACCTTCCATGAATCATAGCTAATCACATGTAACCAGCCTGATCAAGTTCCCAAGCCGATCACATGTTAAAGCTAGTACTCACACACTTAGTCATAGGTTCTTGCTAATGGACATATTGTTTCTTCTCCTGCATTTACTTACAGTATTTCTAGCATTTCTTTTATTTCTCGTACCTATACATGCTTCTGGTATATTTCCATCTAGAACTGCTACATAGTTTATATCATTAATATAGAACTGCTATTTAGAGATGTACTTTGCTCCTTCCTGACTGGAAAATATTTTTTCAGACTGTGACCTTAGTAGACTGGTTTCTGGCACACTTGGAGATTGGAAGTTAATGATTGCAGGTATGATTATTTTGTCATTAGACTTGTGTTGTATACTTTTGTTTCTTCAAATTCCTATCGTGCTGTAGTTGTGATTGAGTATGTTGTTAATATTTTATAGTGTTATCCGAGTCTCCTTATGGAGTTGGATACTAGCGTGAGATTTTATAGATAGTACTTGACCTAGACAGCGTTCTACCGCCGATGCTGCGGCGTAGGCTGGACGTACCCACGCACTCGTGCCCCTAAACCGGGTGCGGGTCGTGACACGTTTTTAGTGGTGGCCCATGCAGGTCGAACTTCGCAAGTTGTGCGATGTCGTGGTAGTGTGACGTCTTCGTTGTACTACTGCGTACCTGCTATAGGACATAGGACATAGGATACTAGGATGAGAGAGGATACTCAATCATAATTTATTTGAAAGATTTCCTGGGTTGACCCCATGAGAATCTTATTATAATTTCCAATTTAAATTCTTCCTCCTTGTTTTCGTCCGTTCTCACTTATTGATATTGAGTTTGATTCTTGTTGACCAGTTGTTAACTTTAATTCTTGGTATCGTTGTTGAGTTTTGATTTCATATCGAGATAAAATTTTACGGGCTAAATTTACGGTATTATCTGATGACATATATTGATGAGGACAGTGAGAAAGGTAAAACGTCTACTTTGGTTATGGAACCTAGAGTTTATCGCAGCCATATCAGCTGTCATGACGAGAACGTAGGAACCTAACTTGGATGTACATACTTTAGTTATGAGATTTAGAGTTTCTCGCAGCCATACCGGTTGGCGTGGCGAGAATTCTAGATGACATGATTATAGGGTGCATACCTTAGTTACGGAACATGTCGTTTATCGCATCTATGCTTACTGGCGTGGCGAGGATTCTGTGTG
This sequence comes from Iris macrosiphon, assembly GCA_036927795.1. NCBI lineage: Eukaryota > Viridiplantae > Streptophyta > Magnoliopsida > Asparagales > Iridaceae > Iris > Iris macrosiphon. The sequence goes on along the minus strand of JAYESA010000003.1, from coordinate 101,555,348 downwards.
TCATGATTTCTGACAGACGTGTATGATTATCAGGTTGTATCTTAAAATTGGTTCTTAAAGTATCATCTCAAGACCTATCTATTTATGTTATTCCAGGACTTTGTTCCATCGCTTCTTTTCTTTACTAGCAGTAAAGATACCTTCCGTCCTTGATCCAGTTCCTTTTTGAGCTTATTTTCTTTGAGGATTCCTTGTTAGTATGATAATTAGTGACTTGCAATTTTGGTTGTGTCTTGTATTAGTTTGACTGAGTGTGACTTGTGAGTTTGTAAGTGTTTCTTATGTTGGACATGGGAGCATTAGGCATTAATCTAGAGATACCCATAGTATAGCACCTTGTAGCAATAGTTCTATGATAGGTGTTATTATAATTAGTATTGGTATTATAGAAAGAGGAGTAAGAGTATCAGTGAAGGTTCCAAGAGTTAGTATCAGAGCCAGCATACCCGTCCCAGATAGTCAATAAATTATGTAATTGGGTGATCTATGTAAATAATTAAGTATCAAGGAATTGTGTTAAAGATTAATGGAGCATGATGTTCAATTTGATGATGGATACCGGGTGTGTAAAGAGTAAAGGAATGTATATGCATAAAGGGTTTAATGAGATGTCATAAGTAGAGAAATATCGAAATTGGTAATGAAAATGGTGAGGCGTATCAAAGATTAGTGTAACAGGCTGAAAAAGGTTAAAGAGAAATACCTATACATCAATCAAGATGAAGAACCATATACATGCCCACGAGGGTAAAGAAACATGAGTATTATAGAAGGTACAGGTAAACAGGAGTCTAATGAGCTTGATGAGATGATTCATTAATGAAGCTAGTAATATAATACCAAGAGTGCTAATGGTTCTATATCGAGGATTAGTCGAGAATGACGCTAATAACAGTAAGCACTCTGCGTGATGATAATCGGATGATATACCAGTTAAGATAGATTGAAAATTATGGAAGAAAATACATGCGATGATAACCTTGAGCATTGGAGGTAATAGTGCAAGAGATTCGAGCAGTACAATTTTAGTACACAATTATAGACACTAGATGCATTGAGTGCACCTTGAGTATCAGAGACCGTGAGCACTGATATGTACATTGTGGAGTTATAAATTAAAAGGTGGAAATAAGGTTTTATTTTTTTAGGAGTTGAGATTATGTCATTAAATTTTTGAGGATTTTAAATGTGAATTCAATAAACAAGGTTAAAGCTATAAGGATTTTAAAAGTGATTAAATTTTTCGATATTTGAGTATCTGATTTTGAGGAAGTATATGCAATTATTTTTAAGTTGATCGAGAAGTTAAACCTTGACGATTATTTTGAGGATTAATTTTATGGTAGATGAGAGATATGAATATTAATATATGAGTAGATAATATACATGTGTAAAGATCTGGTGATTGAGCATGATTGAGATGGCACCGTAGACTGACTTGGGTGTCCATCTAGAGTTGTATTAGAAAGGGCTTAGCACTTAGTATGGTGTTGCACTTGACGTGTATTTGAGTAATAAGAATAGTATGAACAATTGTAGTAGGAACGGGAACTGACAGAGAGTATGGTACTAAAGAGATAGAGGTATCAACTTGAATGCATTATTGAACCATGGTAATATTAGAGGTTCTTGGTATCAGATTTGGTATTAATAAACAGGTGTGTGCCATAGGGATATATTCATGGATCTGGTGGATTAAGATTAGTTGATATGGGTACCAGTGTACAGGAATAGGAATTAGTTAGTGAATGTGCTAGAGTTAAGTGTTTGTTAGAGATAGCAGATACCGCAAGAAATATGTTAGCAGGTTCTTTCTTTCCCTCCTAATGATTCCTTCTTCCATCTTTCGATTGATTATTTTCCTAATACTGTAAGTTCGTATTCATGATTTTCTTGTTAAAATATAACTAGTAGTACACTTAACAGAGACTGAAATACCATGACAAGATACATGACCTATATATTTTTCTTAAATTGCATGGCTGTAGGTAGAGTTTTCTTAAACCATGATCATTAGGGTTTTTGACCATAGCAAAGGTCTATGACAAGGTTATGACCGACAGAAAGGGACAAGATGATTAAATTATGGATGAGCATTAATTTAAATAAAGAATTTAGGGGATTGTTATAACAGAGTAGATGGATCATTGATTTTGCGAAAATTGAGGTATGATTGAAATTCGAGAATAAACATTAACTTAAATGGAGAGTTAAGAAATTCACAGGGCAAAATTGAGGATTTATTAATTTTAGGAAGGTCTTGATATGATTAAATTGATTATTAAAATTTGAGAAAATTTGAGAAATATTATTTTATCTAGTTGATTGCAAGATAGAAATTTTATATTTTATATTATGAATATTGCATTGAAGATTCTGGAAGCATCGCATCGTTGAGTATTTGGGGAAAAAGAAAATCAGGGAAATAAAAATCGTTAATGGAATAGTGTCGAATTCATCGGATGAGGATTTAGATTTGAATAAGCATCAATTGAATTTGAGTTAGAGGAGTAAGATGATTGATGGATTATTGCTTAAAATTTAAATTTTGGGATACAGATTTTTATAAATATGCATTGATGTGATTTCAATTGGAGGATTGGATATTAAAATCCTTGAGTATTTAGATACAAACTTAAAATTTTTGGAGGAGATTATGACAAAAGGGGACTTGGTTTTTTTTAAACTTAAAGATTTTCAGGAATATGATGTTATAAAATTTTGAAGGTTGTGAGATAACAACATGGAATTACTTTAGGATTATTTGGTTTGAAGTTTAAATTTTGATAGAAATAATATGATGAGTAAAGGCAATTATTGAGGATCTTAAATTTCGAGGACGAAATTTTTCTAAGATGGGTAGACTTGTAACCTCCGATTTCCAAATTTCCGAAATGATTAGATTTTTAATTTATTTTAAATACCAAGTTTATAAAATATTTTCTCCTTGAAATTTTTATTTGATTTTGAACAATGTTTGATTGTAGAAGGTGATTTAAAATCTTTTATAAAAATCATTTTTTCCTAAATGTCGCTTTCTTATAAATTAAATAGATAAATAACGATATATATATATTACTCTAGCTTCGAATATTTATTGGCTTGAAATCATTAAATTAATTGTTTGATAAAATTATTGAAGAACTAGTTATTTTCATAATAAATTTTCATATCCATTTTGGAATAGTAAATAAATAAATTACATATCTTCTAAGATTTTGAAATATGAGGTTAATTAGTAGCCAATCGGAAGCCTCTTAAAACATTTTTCTTAAATTATATTTTTCTATTAATTTACCAGTTTACCGTCTCCCATTCACACCCTCATTTTTCCCACATGAAAAACTCATTCATTATCTGGGCCATTCATTATTTTGGGCCAATCCCCACCCTTTCTCCCACACCCTCTCTCCCTATTTAAGTCCCTCATCACCATTCCCAAGAAACCCTAACTAGCCCTCACAAATCCCCACAAGCCAACAACCATCACCATTTTTGTGTGCTCGTGTCCGTGTGTCCAGCATTACCGTGTCAGCCGTGTTGGCCTCGGGTCCAACCCCGGGTGTCCCATCGTATCCATTCATTTCCTGTGTCCGGTTACAACATTACAACCAGATTTTCTTGTCCGACACCATCCGGACACATCCACATCCACCACAGTACATCGAATCCTTGTGTCCAGCCTCGGACACAGCCACCACACAACAACCATCCCCGTGTCCAGCTCCGGACACGATCCCACCCCCTGACACAAACAGAGAAACCCTAACCCTAGATTTAGCCTCGCCGAGCCGGTGGCCGCGGAGCACCTCCTCGTCGTCAAGCTCCGGTGACTACAGGACCTCCCCCTCGGCATCGAGCGCCTGTGGTCGACCACCGCCGCAGTAGATCCAGTCGTCGCCGCCTCAGATCCATCGAGCAGATCCACCGCCGCCGAGTCGAGTTTCCGCCGCGTCGAGCCGATCGATCCAGCCGCCGCCGAGTTCGACAGTCGCCGCGTCGAACCGAGCACCCGCCGTCGCTTCAGGACCACCGTCGAGTTCGACAGCCGCCGCGTCGTCGAACTCCGCCGACCGCCTCCTCGGGACGAGAACACCCGCCGCCTCCTCGATACGAGCACCGCCGACGAGACAAGCAGTCGTCGACCGTCGACGCCCTGCCCGGCCTGACCCCAGCGGACCCCCACCGCGTCGACGCCGGAAAGCCCCGATCGTGAGCCCCTTCTCTCCTTCCCTCTTCCCCTTTTTCTTCTGTTCTGTAAAGTCATGGTTAAGTAATGTAATTAGTTATATTAATTAGTTAGTTAATAGATAATTAGTTTAGTTATAATTAGATTAATTAGTTAATTAATAATCAGTTAGTAATTTCTTAATAAATTAGTTAAATTGTAATTAGTTTAGTAATTAATGTAATTTGTTTAATAATTAAATATATTTAGTTTAGTAAATTCATGTAATTAGTTTAGTAATTAAAATATAATTAGTTTATTGTTTATAATGTATGAAATTAGTTATTTTTGTGTAAAATTTAGTTATGTATTATAATTAAAAGGGTTTCGATTATGCAAAGATATAATAATTTTTGGGTTTTATATTATTAATTAAAAATATAGTTCAATAATAAAAAAAAATAATAAGATCAAAATTGGTTATTTGGACTGGTAACTGAAATTACTAGAGATATATAAATATGATGGCTTTTACATAAATTCTAGATTTTTATAAATAAACTTTTATTTGTAATTATTGTTCAAAATAAATTCAAAATAATTTTCATAAACTAAGGTGTTACCTTAATTACAGACAAACGACCCTTTCCCCTATTAGCCTGGTATCCTTATCTCGATTTTCGTGCCGAACTCCGATCTTGGACTTCTTTATATAGTTTCTAGCTATTTGGACTGCTCCGGACCCATTGGAACTAATTGCTAATTCATTTGGGATCACCTTGAGAAGTGTGGCATTATGTACATTCTTTGATTGTTAATATACATATATAAAAATATTTGATTGATATATATATATACAAATATGTATTTTAGTATAAAAATATATATATTTATATACATCTATTAGTGTATATACACAAATACGTATTTTGTACAATTACTAAGAGACACTTATATATATATTATATACGTTTATTGGTATATACTCTGAGTATAAATGTGTATTATATACGTATCCCTACTAGATGACCCTAGTTGACTAGTGCCATACCTGGCAGAGCCCTGAGTTCATGTATTTGTGATGTGTTAGTGTAGCACCTGATGCAAATGTTGTATTTGATAAATTTTAGGACTGTTGGTTCCTCCAGACGATACTCTAGGACAGGACATTGGTTTTACCAGCTAAGGACCCAAGGCGAGTAAATTCTCTGATTAGTTTCTAATTTATGATATCTCCTATGTTCACTGTATCTAGTGTAAATATCCATGTTCTTGACACATTGGTTACACGGATTGGTATACACGGATCTCGTCATGAGATGTTATTCCTTATTCATGGTGTAGCTTGTACAAGACTTGTTTTCCTTGTTATCTTGTGCATGTACAGACACTGATTCCCGGGGAGATTTGCTACCTTCCTAGGGAATCCCGTGCCATAGCGTACCATGATTGGATCTACTATACCAGTCGGGGGTGGGGAGTATTTTAGTATAGATATGTGATCATACCCAACTTATCATGCATCATAGCTCACCCCACATCTCACGTCGGGTGCGGCCTGACCTCTTCGTGCTTCATAGCTGTTACTTGTGATTAGCCTGACCTCTTCGTGCATCATAGCTAACCAACGGTTAGCCTGACCTTCCATGAATCATAGCTAATCACATGTAACCAGCCTGATCAAGTTCCCAAGCCGATCACATGTTAAAGCTAGTACTCACACACTTAGTCATAGGTTCTTGCTAATGGACATATTGTTTCTTCTCCTGCATTTACTTACAGTATTTCTAGCATTTCTTTTATTTCTCGTACCTATACATGCTTCTGGTATATTTCCATCTAGAACTGCTACATAGTTTATATCATTAATATAGAACTGCTATTTAGAGATGTACTTTGCTCCTTCCTGACTGGAAAATATTTTTCCAGACTGTGACCTTAGTAGACTGGTTTCTGGCACACTTGGAGATTGGAAGTTAATGATTGCAGGTATGATTATTTTGTCATTAGACTTGTGTTGTATACTTTTGTTTCTTCAAATTCCTATCGTGCTGTAGTTGTGATTGAGTATGTTGTTAATATTTTATAGTGTTATCCGAGTCTCCTTATGGAGTTGGATACTAGCGTGAGATTTTATAGATAGTACTTGACCTAGACAGCGTTCTACCGCCGATGCTGCGGCGTAGGCTGGACGTACCCACGCACTCGTGCCCCTAAACCGGGTGCGGGTCGTGACACATTTTTAGTGGTGGCCCATGCTGGTCGAACTTCGCAAGTTGTGCGATGTCGTGGTAGTGTGACGTCTTCGTTGTACTACTGCGTACCTGCTATAGGACATAGGACATAGGATACTAGGATGAGAGAGGATACTCAATCATAATTTATTTGAAAGATTTCCTGGGTTGACCCCATGAGAATCTTATTATAATTTCCAATTTAAATTCTTCCTCCTTGTTTTCGTCCGTTCTCACTTATTGATATTGAGTTTGATTCTTGTTGACCAGTTGTTAACTTTAATTCTTGGTATCGCTGTTGAGTTTTGATTTCATATCGAGATAAAATTTTACGGGCTAAATTTACGGTATTATCTGATGACATATATTGATGAGGACAGTGAGAAAGGTAAAACGTCTACTTTGGTTATGGAACCTAGAGTTTATCGCAGCCATATCAGCTGTCATGACGAGAACGTAGGAACCTAACTTGGATGTACATACTTTAGTTATGAGATTTAGAGTTTCTCGTAGCCATACCGGTTGGCGTGGCGAGGATTCTAGATGACATGATTATAGGGTGCATACCTTAGTTACGGAACATGTCGTTTATCGCATCTATGCTTACTGGCGTGGCGAGGATTCTGTGTGTCATGATTTCTGACAGACGTGTATGATTATCAGGTTGTATCTTAAAATTGGTTCTTAAAGTATCATCTCAAGACCTATCTATTTATGTTATTCCAGGACTTTGTTCCATCGCTTCTTTTCTTTACTAGCAGTAAAGATACCTTCCGTCCTTGATCCAGTTCCTTTTTGAGCTTATTTTCTTTGAGGATTCCTTGTTAGTATGATAATTAGTGACTTGCAATTTTGGTTGTGTCTTGTATTAGTTTGACTGAGTGTGACTTGTGAGTTTGTAAGTGTTTCTTATGTTGGACATGGGAGCATTAGGCATTAATCTAGAGATACCCATAGTATAGCACCTTGTAGCAATAGTTCTATGATAGGTGTTATTATAATTAGTATTGGTATTATAGAAAGAGGAGTAAGAGTATCAGTGAAGGTTCCAAGAGTTAGTATCAGAGCCAGCATACCCGTCCCAGATAGTCAATAAATTATGTAATTGGGTGATCTATGTAAATAATTAAGTATCAAGGAATTGTGTTAAAGATTAATGGAGCATGATGTTCAATTTGATGATGGATACCGGGTGTGTAAAGAGTAAAGGAATGTATATGCATAAAGGGTTTAATGAGATGTCATAAGTAGAGAAATATCGAAATTGGTAATGAAAATGGTGAGGCGTATCAAAGATTAGTGTAACAGGCTGAAAAAGGTTAAAGAGAAATACCTATACATCAATCAAGATGAAGAACCATATACATGCCCACGAGGGTAAAGAAACATGAGTATTATAGAAGGTACAGGTAAACAGGAGTCTAATGAGCTTGATGAGATGATTCATTAATGAAGCTAGTAATATAATACCAAGAGTGCTAATGGTTCTATATCGAGGATTAGTCGAGAATGACGCTAATAACAGTAAGCACTCTGCGTGATGATAATCGGATGATATACCAGTTAAGATAGATTGAAAATTATGGAAGAAAATACATGCGATGATAACCTTGAGCATTGGAGGTAATAGTGCAAGAGATTCGAGCAGTACAATTTTAGTACACAATTATAGACACTAGATGCATTGAGTGCACCTTGAGTATCAGAGACCGTGAGCACTGATATGTACATTGTGGAGTTATAAATTAAAAGGTGGAAATAAGGTTTTATTTTTTTAGGAGTTGAGATTATGTCATTAAATTTTTGAGGATTTCAAATGTGAATTCAATAAACAAGGTTAAAGCTATAAGGATTTTAAAAGTGATTAAATTTTTCGATATTTGAGTATCTGATTTTGAGGAAGTATATGCAATTATTTTTAAGTTGATCGAGAAGTTAAACCTTGACGATTATTTTGAGGATTAATTTTATGGTAGATGAGAGATATGAATATTAATATATGAGTAGATAATATACATGTGTAAAGATCTGGTGATTGAGCATGATTGAGATGGCACCGTAGACTGACTTGGGTGTCCATCTAGAGTTGTATTAGAAAGGGCTTAGCACTTAGTATGGTGTTGCACTTGACGTGTATTTGAGTAATAAGAATAGTATGAACAATTGTAGTAGGAACGGGAACTGACAGAGAGTATGGTACTAAAGAGATAGAGGTATCAACTTGAATGCATTATTGAACCATGGTAATATTAGAGGTTCTTGGTATCAGATTTGGTATTAATAAACAGGTGTGTGCCATAGGGATATATTCATGGATCTGGTGGATTAAGATTAGTTGATATGGGTACCAGTGTACAGGAATAGGAATTAGTTAGTGAATGTGCTAGAGTTAAGTGTTTGTTAGAGATAGCAGATACCGCAAGAAATATGTTAGCAGGTTCTTTCTTTCCCTCCTAAACTAAGGTGTTACCTTAATTACAGACAAACGACCCTTTCCCCTATTAGCCTGGTATCCTTATCTCGATTTTCGTGCCGAACTCCGATCTTGGACTTCTTTATATAGTTTCTAGCTATTTGGACTGCTCCGGACCCATTGGAACTAACTGCTAATTTATTTGGGATCACCTTGAGAAGTGTGGCATTATGTACATTCTTTGATTGTTAATATACATATATAAAAATATTTGATCGATATATATATATACAAATATGTATTTTAGTATAAAAATATATATATTTATATACATCTATTAGTGTATATACACAAATACGTATTTTGTACAATTACTAAGAGACACTTATATATATATTATATACGTTTATTGGTATATACTCTGAGTATAAATGTGTATTATATACGTATCCCTACTAGATGACCCTAGTTGACTAGTGCCATACCTGGCAGAGCCCTGAGTTCATGTATTTGTGATGTGTTAGTGTAGCACCTGATACAAATGTTGTATTTGATAAATTTTAGGACTGTTGGTTCCTCCAGACGATACTCTAGGACAGGACATTGGTTTTACCAGCTAAGGACCCAAGGCGAGTACATTCTCTGATTAGTTTCTAATTTATGATATCTCCTATGTTCACTGTATCTAGTGTAAATATCCATGTTCTTGACACATTGGTTATACGGATTGGTATACACGGATCTCGTCATGAGATGTTATTCCTTATTCATGGTGTAGCTTGTACAAGACTTGTTTTCCTTGTTATCTTGTGCATGTACAGACACTGATTCCCGGGGAGATTTGCTACCTTCCTAGGGAATCCCGTGCCATAGCGTACCATGATTGGATCTACTATACCAGTCGGGGGTGGGGAGTATTTTAGTATAGATATGTGATCATACCCAACTTATCATGCATCATAGCTCACCCCACATCTCACGTCGGGTGCGGCCTGACCTCTTCGTGCTTCATAGCTGTTACTTGTGATTAGCCTGACCTCTTCGTGCATCATAGCTAACCAACGGTTAGCCTGACCTTCCATGAATCATAGCTAATCACATGTAACCAGCCTGATCAAGTTCCCAAGCCGATCACATGTTAAAGCTAGTACTCACACACTTAGTCATAGGTTCTTGCTAATGGACATATTGTTTCTTCTCCTGCATTTACTTACAGTATTTCTAGCATTTCTTTTATTTCTCGTACCTATACATGCTTCTGGTATATTTCCATCTAGAACTGCTACATAGTTTATATCATTAATATAGAACTGCTATTTAGAGATGTACTTTGCTCCTTCCTGACTGGAAAATATTTTTCCAGACTGTGACCTTAGTAGACTGGTTTCTGGCACACTTGGAGATTGGAAGTTAATGATTGCAGGTATGATTATTTTGTCATTAGACTTGTGTTGTATACTTTTGTTTCTTCAAATTCCTATCGTGCTGTAGTTGTGATTGAGTATGTTGTTAATATTTTATAGTGTTATCCGAGTCTCCTTATGGAGTTGGATACTAGCGTGAGATTTTATAGATAGTACTTGACCTAGACAGCGTTCTACCGCCGATGCTGCGGCGTAGGCTGGACGTACCCACGCACTCGTGCCCCTAAACCGGGTGCGGGTCGTGACAGTTACTGGGCGGCCGACTTTAGCACATGTAGCTCATTCTTGTTTATTTCGTTCATTATGGATTGAGGCATAGATATTTATATTTACTTGATTATATAGATAGTGACCATTATAATACAGCTTATACGTCGGGTCGGAGCAGAGTCTGGTCGAATGCGTAGCTGGCATATTACGTATTCCTAGTCCTATGTATTTTGGGACTGTGGCGTGACAATAACCAACCAATCTACGAACACCAAGCACAGATGAAGACAAGTATATGATGGTGACTACGTCACCTGGACAAATCTTAACCTTTATAACTCAGATGAAATGACAAGATTGCAAAAAACTAATGTTGAAACCCTTTGCCCTAATAGGCTCAACCCCCTTACCACACTCATGAAGAAACAACCGAGATTATAATTAAAATCACTCACCAACCCCGTAGCAAATTTTCTAACTGAAATTGACGACTCCTCGATTAGATCTCTTCTTTCTTCTGTCTTGTATGGAGAAGAACCCTAAGAGCAAAGCACGAATTTTTTTTTAGATTTTCTTGTGGTCGAGTTCCTCCCACATTTGTGCATACTTTGTGTCTCCACCCTCCTCCTAGGTCATAATAGAGTTTCCTAAATAGGAAACCATAAAATAAGAATCCTATTACACCTAAAATAGTCCAACACCAATTATAGACGTTCAAATATGGTCAGATTAAATATTTGATACAAATTTAAAATCTAATCAAATCTTACATTTAATGTATATTTTCAAATTATATCAAATCAAATCTTTAACCATATTTTGGCTCCAAAATTTACCAAATCCAGACTGGACCCCAACACTTTTAGCTTGAACTAAACGTAAAATCTTGATTACAAAAATAGTCTGGTCATGATACTTTATAAACTAGTACAATCCGATTCAAAGAAAAATGCATCTATTTGAATTTTTTTTTTTAAAGCAAATTATTCAATTAAGTGATTACAATTAAGCTAGAAAGTTTTTTTTTTTGGAAACACGACCAACAGTGATATAAATGGGAACGAATTATTTGTAGACCTTAGATAATTGAAAGCAATATTGTCCAAAGAAGTAATAAAATCAACTGACATCCTTAACTTCATAAGATCTTATTGGAAGAATGGTGGTTTTAGAAATGCTTGGGTTGCTTATCGAATTTTATTGACTATATTGATCATAGTTGATTTGACGAAAATGAGCTATTTTAAGTTGAAGTTGATTAAAAATTACCTTCCGACCACCATGTCACGAGAAAGTTTAAATGGATTAGCTATAATCTCAATTGAAAAGAGTTACTAGAGAAGCTTAAGTATGATCACTTAATTGAAAATTTTACTTCAAAAATGCAAATAGAAGCATTTTTCTTTGAACCTTACTGTGCTATAGTTTATAAAGTATCATGATCGAACTTACTTTTTTTGTTGTTATTTATGTAATCATAATTTTATGGTATAGTTCAAGCTAAAAGCATTATATAATCTTGATTTTACACAAAAAAATATTATCTATATGCTTCTATTGTAATTATTTTATTATAAGGGTCAAGAGGTAACCAAAATTAGTTTCGGCTAAAATCTCCTCCCCGGGAGCGGCCTTGCTTCTATCCCATTCAAAACTGACCATGCTTAGAATATGCTTCACTTTTATTTCACAAAGTATACCACTCTTTTGTTGCAATGCAAGAGTAATAGTCGGGAAGCACGGACACACCAAAAACTGAGATGGATACGTGTATTGGACACGATACGGACAGTCCAAAATACACTAGGACATGTCGAAAAGGTACATAGCATGTCGAAAAGGTACGTCTCTATGTAGTGCTCATGTCATATTTGTGTGCAATGCATCTTAGGGTTATAGTTGAAGGATCCAATCATACTAGTAGAACTTTTGTTTGAACCTCAAAGCACAAATATGGCGGTTATGTAATCTTTGGGGCTACTGTTCTGCTCACTGTTGGTAAAATCACTCAATTGCAGCTTCTGGAGAAAATTTAAGTCCCTCAACCGAAGACGAAAGGGATGGACTTCTCCATGTGGTTCAAACCTGAGAAATATGTCACAGATTTGGTATAAAAAGAAACATTCAATAGCCCCTCTACTACTTTCAGCTCAAATTTTGATGTCTATCCCTTGTAATTCATTGCGCTTAACTTCTACTATAGTGATTGGTGAATGATACAGGCATATTATAGAAATTGGTGTACAGAAGGTTCACCTATATTCTAGATAATAATAAAAATAAGCTCAATTTTTGTCTGATGTATGGTTTTGTGACCCTATTGACTTATTTATTTTTTATATGTCATTTCTACCGGATCTTCGAACCATGTCCATCCCTACGAAAGCCTTCCATCATAACCAACATGCAACGACCACACGGACTTGACCCTATTGAATTTAAGAGGTTAACAAAAGCACTACATAATATGACTGGAATGTTATAAATTTGTCAAAATTTTAGTACCCATAATATTCTTTTAGGAATGTTAGGGAACATCTCGACTATTGTTAGAACCGTAAAAAATTTGGCAATTCTGTGTCGATTCAATTGAGACTGTCAAAATTTTGGCAGTCCTGAGTTGTCCTTGTCAGGACTTCCAATTTTAGCTGTCCAGTGTCGTTTCTGACGGGACAGTTAAAATTTCTGAAACTTCAAAACTCCAATAATGAGATTTGAAATATAGAAATAGTCTCAATTTGGACAATAGATTACTTAAACATGAAATCTAAGAATCAATAAAATAAAAAAAACAATGGTGTGTTGTCTACCTATATTTGAAAAATCTTAGAACTTACAAAAGCTATTTTAAATTATGAAAAATTATCTTATTTGTGAAAGAGTTTTGGTGTGTCAATCTAATTGGGATTGTAAGAGAACAAAATAGGTAGAAGAAGTGGAAAGAACAAAATAGTTAGAATAAGTGAAAAGAAGAGTTGCGTTTGTGTTTTGCCGCCTAATACTTTCTCAAATTAAATGTGTTCTCCTCACATACGATAGTCCCTGTCACATTTTGTAGTACATCTATTAATCACCACTTAATGTCATTGGCAGTAGTTTGTGATTGAGAAATATCATGCTTCCTCAACTGCAATAAAATTAGCTTTCAAACCCCTAAAAAAAAAAAAAAAATTCTAATGGCAGTAGTCTGTGATTGAGAAATAAAACAATGGCCCATGCAGGTCTCGAACCTGCGACCTTGGCGTTATTAGCACCACGCTCTAACCAACTGAGCTAATGGGCCAGTTGCTATTAATTAATCCCATATCTTTTAAATTATTTTCTTCTTTCAATTAATATTTTTTTGAATAAGCATCAAAATATGTTTGGCCATAGTAAACTTAAAAAGAAACATATTTTATGACTAAATCGAATGCAAAATTGTATTGAAAACTATACAGAGAGGACATTATTGATAATACTAGGAAATTACAATGGCCAAACATATTTTTGTCTGATGTATGGTTTTGTGACCCTATTGATTTTTTTTTTTGATATGTCCTTTCTACCGGATCAGGAGCTATTCGAACAATGCACATCCCCACGAAAACTCTCCATCGTAACCAACAGACCACGACCCCACGGACTTGACCCAATTGAATTTAAGAGATTAACAAGAGCACTACATAATATGACTGGAATGTCATAAATTTTTCAAAAATTTAGTACCCATAATATCCTTTTAAGAATGTTAGGGGATATCTCGACTATTGTTAGAACCGTAAAAACTTTGGCAATTCTGTGTCGATTCAAATGGAACTGTCAAAATTTTGGCAGTCCTGAGTCGTCCTTGTCAAGACTTCCAATTTTGGCAGTCAAGCGTCATTTCCGACAGGACTGTCCCAATTTCTGAAACTTCAATAATGAGATTCGAAATATAAAAATAGTCTCAATTTGGACAATAGATTACTTAAACATGAAATATAATAATAAATAAAAAAAGGCAAATTCTATACGCACTTCATAGTTTGCTTAGGATAGCGCATTACTTTAGGACAACCCATATTTTTGTAAGTTTTAGTTAGGACATCCCAAAATTTACTCAGGACAGCCCAACCCCCTAATCCTTCCCAAAATCCTTCATTATAAATTTTTACTCTCTCTCTTCAAATTTTCAACCCCCAAACCCTAACCCTAACACCAACCTCAACCGCCGAAGGAGGAGGAGGCAGAGCCTGGAGTAGGAGGAGGAGGCGGTGACTTGAAACTCTTTTGATTTCATCGGAGCGTTAATTTTTGGATCACAGCCAACTCCTCCCCCTCCCGTCCTTATTCTTCCTCATCCTCCACCGTCGACCTTCGCCACGCTCCGACGAGCATCTAGTCGAAGCATTCTCCGCGCGCACGCCGACCGATTAAGCACAGTTGGCAGCTAGTTGCTGTCGTGGTTGACCACAGAGCCGCCATCCTCGTGTGTTCGTCGACCCCTTCCCAATCTTCTCCGCCCGTCTCGCCGCCATGGCTGACCGCAGCGTCGTCGTGCTCGTTTGCTTCTTGCCATGGAGGAGAATGGTGGAGGAAGGAGAAGAATGGTGGAGGAGGAAGGAGGAGGAGAAGGAGGAAGGAGGAGGAGGGAGAGGCATGGGGCGGAGGTGCAGGGTGTGGCGTGGGGTGGAGGTGCGGGGTGCGTGGCGAACGGCGATGGCGGGGTACGGGGCAGACGGCGACGGCGGCGCGGGGCTGCTGCTGCTTCTTCTTCTTCTTTTTTGACACGACGAGCAGGGCGGGCGCGGCGCGCACTACCAAAATATCTCAAATTAGCGACAACTTTAGCGACACCATGATAAGATGTTGCTAACATATAGAAATTAGCGACAAACAAAAACAACGTCGCAATACGTCGTTGTTTGTGACATTCTGGGATATTTTGCGACAATAATTAGTATTATGGAAATAGACGCCGCCCACGGTCGTATTTACACGGTATCGTTAAATGGCTATATGTGTATGCTGGGTCCTAAATTTAGGATATCTAAGGAAAGTTAAATGGTTATATGTGTATTTATACAGTATCGTTAAATGGTTATATGTGTTACCAATGCAAGTATCAGGGTATCATGTTACCAATATAAATTTGTGGGTAAGTAAGCGATACATGGTTAAGATACTAGTAATAGCTAAGGTATTCTAAGATACTATTATATATGAGTTTATATATAAATATAGGATAACCAGTATATCTATATCGAAAGTATCGGCCAATGATGAGCAATACGAAAAACTAGAACTAAATGATGAGGATACTCGATAACTTCTGTATATAAAGTTACATTTAATTAGAAAATCAAAGTATCGACAAATGTTGAGAGAGTTATTTGCTAGTGTTGAGTATCAAGTGTTGGTGCCTAAGTATAAATGTTAGCAAGGGGTGAAAGATGTATCTTAGTATAACCAAGTTTTAACCTAGAGACCGAGTTTCAAGTTAGTGTCATGGGTATTTGAAACTGTGTCCTAGTGTCAAGATACAAGAGAGTATCAATATATGATATTGTGTACCATGGTATGCGATATCCACATGAATGGCTCACAAGGAATACGTGACGATACCCATATCCTCAAATCAGAGTTCTCCACATGTCTACTAGGTTTGGAAATCAATATCAAACTTATCTATTTACTTATTTTATGGATACTCATAAGTCACGATATGGATACTCACGCATCATAACTCGAATACTAATGATATGACCTAAATACTCACTTTGATGAACATTTGGGTAATATACTTGAACGATGTCTATTCATCTTTGTAGAAGTATCTAGAAATGGATCTGAATTACTACCTGCATCATCGTTCGTGGATGTAAAACCATCATCCTGATGATATGTGTGGTGTGCGGGATGATTAAATAGAGAGAGTAGAGCAGTTCCTGCAGTTCGTCAAGGCGTTCCCTGAGTACATGGACGACACAAAAATTAAGTGTCCGTGTGTGAAATATCGTAACTTAAAATATCATCCAGAAGTAGATGTGACATATCATTTGTACTCAAGAGATTTTACTCCGAATTACTATCAGTGGACCTCACATGGAGAGCTTGTGCCTTTAGTATTAGAGCAGGAGCATTATATGGAGCCATATATGAATGTCCATGAGCATGCTGATTTTGACGACGGGTACGTGAACATGGTTTTCAATGTTATGGGACTACTTTTGATCCGGACAATCATGAAGCAGTTGAGGAGGCACCGAATTCTGATGCTGCAAAGTTTATAGAGTTGTTGGAGAATGAAAGGACTCTATTATATCCTGGTTATGAGGATCATTCACCGTTAGAGGTAGTCACCAGGCTGTTGAGCATAAAGTCTGATTTCAATATGTCGTAATAATGCTACAACCGAATGATCGAGTTAATTATAGAGATCTTGCCGGAGGGTTCCAAGTTACTTACAGACTTCTATCTATCTAAGAGAATGGTTAGATCGCTATGGATGGGATATGAGAAAATGGATTTGTGTCACAACGGGTGCATGATGTACTATAAAGAAGACAAAGATGAAGCAGTGTGCATATTCTGTGGTACTGATCGTATAAGGCAACTGGTACTAGAAAGACTCCCGGTGCAAGAAAGTCGACCGATTCGATGCACTACCTCCTTTTGATGCCGCGATTGTAGAGGTTATTTATGGTGAAGGAGACTGCCAAAAATATGAGTTGGCATAGGTGGGAACGATTGAGGAGTGTTGGATCATCCATCCGATGGAGAAGCATGGAAGAACTTTGATCGAGAGTATCTTGATTTTGCTTTGGATTTGCGTAATATCAAATTGGGGCTCTACTCTGACGGTTTCACCCCATTTGGACTTTCGGGATCCCAGTATTCGTGTTGGCCTGTGAGTGTCACCCCGTACAACTTACCACCTTGGATGTGCATGAAGACTCCGTATATGTTTTTAACCATTATCATTCCGGGTCCGAACAATCCCAAGAGGAATATTGATGTGTACTTATAGCCGTTGATAGATGAGCTGAATCAGCTGTAGGAAGTAGGCGCCAAAATGTATGATGTTTTCAGAAAGCAGAATTTTCAGATGAGGCCAGCACTTATGTGGATCATCAACAACTTTTTGGCCTATATAATATTATCAGGATGGAGTACTCATGGTCGTCTCTCATGTTCGTATTGTATGGACCGTATTAAGGTTATTAAGGCTTTCCGTTTGAAATACGGAGGAAAACTGTGCTTCTTTGATTGTCATCGATAGTTCCTGCCGAAAGATCATCAGTTCCGGAGGAACAGCAATGCGTTCCATTATGGAGAATGCCGATCCACTACCAAGGTGGTCCGAAGATACGATATAGGAGGAGGTCAGAGATTTTCCAAGTGCCATCGAAGATCCTACAAGGGGGTACAAGTGTAATGGATTTGGTCGAACTCATAACTGGACGAAGAGGAGCATATTCTGGGACCTGCTATATTGGAGCACCAATACGATCAGACATAACCTTGATATCATGCATATCGAGAAGAATATGTTTGAAAACATAATTAATACTCTGATGGACATAAAGGAAAAGACGAAAGACAATCCTAAGGCCAGGTTGGACTTAAAAAAAATATGCAGATGTCATGTGTTGCATTTGATAGAGGAAGGAATGAGAAGGTGATGCAGCCTAAGTCAATTTTCTCATTGGACAAGGAGGATAAAGGAAGACTCTATAGGTGGATCCAGGGCCTAAAATTTTCAGATGGGTGTCACGTCCTGATCCCGAAGGTCTCCCGACCGACGCCCCCGTCGGACGCGAATCACCGCGCCTCGGTGCTCCCGCGGGGCGTATAGTCGTTTGCCACCAGGACGTGATACCGTGCGAGCCTGGGGTTGCACCCATAAAAGAAAACATTGTAATAGTTTAGCTATCATCGTATCTATCGAGTAAGCAGCGGAGGGACATTGTTGCAAGCATTTATCCATCTGAGTATTCGAGGCAAATCGAGGCACATGGTTCTCTGAATACAATGGCATCATTCCATACATTATGCCCCTCTATACGAAAGCAGCTCAAGGTAAACGAAATCAGATTTCCGGGTCTTGAAGATGAGGCACGCCTATCGCTTCCTCGGACGATCAAGTACCTGCAAGCAAGTAAACTATTGGTGGGTCAGTACTTTTATAAGTACTGGTGAGTATAAACAACTGAACAGAAGCAACATTCACTAAAACCAACACTAAGTAATTATGTTATAAAATATTACATTACTAGTAATCTTTTTAGTTTTACCTATGTTCGTTACATACAGCACAAGAACGGAGTCATATTACTTCTTTTGGAAACATCTTTAAAAACAGATTTCATATTCGATATAAGCAAGCAAGCAAGACAAGCCGATTGTTCTATTACCAGGGTGTGCGCAGCGTGTCTCGTGAGCTATACTCAAAGACTCTAGGGACAATGCACCATTTAGGAACTATCCTCTATCAAGCCAACACAATAAACTAGCTATATGCTTTTTGGTCCCCGAGAAACTCAGGATCGGTAGCGGTAATCCAGCTAACCAATGACTCTTTTATCTGATGCTATTAGCAGCTGTGACTCATGGTTGCTTTCCACTATCTTTGTAGCATACGTGACCAAGGTTCAGCTCTTCACCAATAGCCATTGTCTGACCGATGCGAATGCATGAAACACTATCAGATAAGCTCTAGGATGCAGACGAGAAGAACCAACAGACCATCTATCTCTGTGCGGACTAGCCGCCCTCTCTGAACAAGTTCAAGCACACGATATGGTTCTCTCAAAGCACAAGCGATAGTGGAACATGTTCATGTAAACTCTTACTCTTGGACAAGAATTTCAGGTTCTCTTAGTTAAGTAGGCAAGTTCGTTTCAAAGATAAGCTATGTGAGTTCTCTTATTAAGCATGCAAGGCAGGTTCTATCATTCTTCTTATGAAACTATCTTTAAGCAAACAAGCATTCAAAAACTCAGGTTCATTATTAAGGTGTGCAAGAATCAGAGAATGCAGTTCTGCCCTCTCACCTTGATCAGTCATATCCTTCTTCAATATGGAGCTCTTAAGGAAGATATCCTTTTGAGTCAGCAAATCAATATCTCTTGTACATAGTGCCGACGCGGAGCGGGGCACTACATACTTATCCACCAACAAAAAGTTTCATCCTCGAAACTTCAAGGAGAAACTTTTCGATATTTCGAGCAGCGATAGTCTTCATCCCTCGCCATCCTCAATCAAAAACTCTAGCACAACACAAGCACGAAAGCACAACTCTCAAACAACAAATCAAATCCATAAAAATTTTGCACAACTTTTAGAATATCTATGGAGTTATTGTATGGAACACTCTATTGTAATACAATATCGAGCATATCTCAGAGTCGTAGCAACGGAATAGGCAAAGAATTGAATCGCTCTGATACCATTATGTCACGCCCCGACCCCGAAGGTCTCCCGATCGACGCCTCCGACGAACGCGAATTACCGTACCTCGGCGCTCCCACAGGGCGTATAGTCGTTTGCCACTGGGATGTGATATCGTGCGAGCCTGGGGTTGCGCCCGCATAAGGCAACATCGTTATAGTTTGGCTATCATCGCATCTATCGAGTAAGCAGCAGAGGGACATTGTTGCAAGCATTTATCCATCTGAGTATTCGGGGCAAATATAGGCACAGGCTAGGGTTCTCTGAATACAATGGCATCGTTCCATACATTATGCCCCTCTATACGAAAGCAGCTCAAGGCAAACAAAATCAAATTTCCGGGTCTTGGGGATGAGGCACGCCTATCGCTTCCTCGGACGATCCAGTACCTGCAAGCAAGTAAACTGTTGGTGGGTCAACACTTTTATAAGTACTAGTGAGTATAAATAACTGAACAGAAGCAACATTCACTAAAACCAACACTAAGTAATCATGTTATAAAATATTACATTACTAGTGATCTTTCTAGTTTTACCTATGTTTGTTACATGCAGCATAAGAACGGAGTCATATTACTTCTTTTGGAAATATCTTTAAAAACAGAGTTCATATTCGATATAAGAAAGCAAGCAAGACAAGCCGATTGTTCTATTACTAGGGAGTGCACAGCATGTCTCGTGAGCTATACTCAAAGACTCTAGAGACAATGCACCATCTAGGAACTATCCTCTATCAAGCCAACACAATGAACTAGCTATATGATTTTTGGTCCCCGAGAAACTCAGGATTGGTAGCGGTAATCCAGCTAACCAATGACTCTTTTATCTGATGCTATTAGCAGCTGTGACTCATGGTTGCTTTCCACTATCTTTGTAGCAGCCATGACCAAGGTTCAGCTCTTCACCAATAGCCATTGTCCGACTGATGCAAATGCATGAAACACTATCAGATAAACTCTAGGATGCAGAGGAGAAGATACAACATACCATCTATCTCTGTGCGGACTAGCCGCCCTCTCTGAAAAAGTTCAAGCACACGATATGGTTCTCTCGAAGCACAAGTGATAGTGGAACATATTCATGCAAACTCTTACTCTTGGATAAGCGTTTCAGGTTCTCTTAGTTAAGCAGGCAAGTTTATTTCAAAGATAAGCTATGTGAGTTCTCTTATTAAGCATGCAAGGCAGGTTCTATCATTCTTCTTATGAAACTATCTTTAAGCAAACAAGCATTCAAAAACTCAGATTCATTATTAAGGCGTGCAAGAATCAGAGAATGCAGTTCTGCCCACTCACCTTGATCAGTCATCTCCTGCTTCAACAAAGAGTTCTTAAGGAAGATATCATTTTGAGTCAGCAAATCGATATCTCTTGTACATAGTGCTGACGCGGAGCGGGGCACTATAATGGGGTATGTATCGAATATGAGAAGATGCGTTGACTCGAAGGAGAATAAAATGACCGGTATGAAGAGCCATAATTGTCACGTATTTATGGAGAGGTTAATTCCGATTGTATTTCGAGAATTCATTTAGACTTGTGACATGGTGGCCTAATTTTCTAATACGTTTATGGCCTAGTTTTTTGATGGTGACACTTTTTTTGTGGCCTAGTTCTGTGATACTTATGTTTGTGACGGTGATACATACATATCTTTGTGTATTTGCGCCTAGTTCTATGATAATTATGTTTTGTGATGGTGATACTTTTATCATTTAGACTTTTATTGTGGCCTAGTTCTCAACTTCTGTGTATTTTTTCTGTCATGTAATCTAAATATCTCTGTATATTTATTTTATTATTATATATTGTTCTCAGATATGTTTGGGCGACGCGGATCCTATTCTCGCGGTAGATCCTCTAGACGTAGTCCTCTTCAGGACCCGGATACTCCTTCCCGATCCTCATCCCCGAGTACTCCATACTATCGACCAGTAGTACCTCAGACTGTGATAATCGCACGTGGCAGTAATCTGGGGACTAGCAGTACTCCTAGGACTAGCAATTCCAGGCCCGAGAGTGTCCCATCTAGTGTTCATGCTCCGTCCAGTGTTTCTGCTGCTGACGGTACCACGGAGACATAGAAGGAGATGGCGGTCGAGCTGACTCCGTCTCCATATCAGAGCGATCCTCCATGCGCTCCATCGGATGAGACGAGAATGGAGATTTGGGCCGATGGGCCTACAAAGTAAGTTAATTATTTATTTGTTTCTTATATATATATATATATATATATATATATATATATATATATATACTTTTTAATGATTTTAATTATCAATGTATATATAGATATCGTCCCCCGACGGTACAGAGAGCACTAGGATATTTTCTGAGGCAAACTATGGTGGGCCATGGATAAACTACTCGGATGCCTCAGAAGTGAGAAAGATGTTCTGGTTTAGGCACTTCAAGTTAAAGAATATTTAATTTTAACATCAGTAATATTTTTATGTTAATATTTTATAAGTTACTATTGTACTTCTTGTAGAGAACATATTTCTATCCACCAGACTGGGCTTACAGATCAAGCAGTAGTTTTCTGTCATCGTCGCCAAGCTGATACGGGATGCGATCAATGACTAGAAGAATCATGATCGATTGGGACAACCAATACAAGGTTGGATCACAAATTAGAAGTGGAGTGCGATGAGGGCTAGATTCAACGAGGATAGGTATAGGGAAAAGTCGGAGAAGGCCAAGGCGGCTCGGTAGAGGACGGGAAAGTGGTGTGGTGGGTCGATTCTGATGACAAAATATGTCGGTCGCTTGGTACGTCTTTCATTGTATATGTACAATTTTTAATCATCGTGGCCTATTTTTTTTACTTTAATAACAAATAATATATTTTTTAACAGGTTTAGAGGGGTGGACGCGAATATGGTGACATTGTTCCTCGCCACTCATAGGAAGGGGGACAACCTATAGATGATATGGCAACACAGAGCTACGTAAGTATTACTCTTATGTTTTGAACATTTTTATATAACTTAGCAAAAATAAATTTAATTAGTAATAAGTACCTAAGATATATAGTAAGTAGTACGCTCATCGATAGATATGTATTTTTCTAGGATGAGTATAGGAGGCTCCGCGAAGAGTCGACCCAGCCAACACAGGAAGAGGGGGATAGTTCCTCGCAACCCCCGGCCCACCCAGCTCCGTCGGATGACGAGCTGTGGATGGGAGCCTTTGGTGGTCTACATAGGGGTACGTACTACGGTACGGGATCCTATGACACATATGTTGCATCACAGTCCTCTAGGACACCCTCTGCCGATGTGCATACCCCACTCCCAGGAGTCGCAGCAAACCCAGGAGAGAGTTGACATGTCACCCTCATTTTTCCAAATAGGGATAATTTAGTAATTTGGCATAGTTATTTTATTTTTTAAGATTATAATAATTAGAGTGATGCATATATTTATTTGTGTTTCATATTATTTATTTATAGTAGTGGGCTAGCCTATTAATTAGATTTGTCATGAAAACTTATTAAGCCCAACATGGACTAGGCCATTAGACCCATTTTCACTAATTATTAGGAGGATTAGATTAATTTGCATTTGGGTAGAAACTTTCCAAAATAGCCATCCTTAATTATTCTTCATAATTCATCATGTAGGGACATTGTGGACATTTGATGGTGATTTGGAGAGGGGAAAGAGGGCCAGCCACTAAAGAGGGGTCTTCTCTCTCTTTTCTCTATATTTGTTTATTCCATTTAGATTCCCAAATTTCTAGATCCCCAATTCTCTTTATTCCTCTATCAATCCCTCTCAATTCATTCGTATTCCCTCTCATTCTCATCACTCAAGGAGCATTGGAACTTGGAGTAGCAAGAGCACTTGGAGGAGGAGCTTTGGCAAGGAGATCGTGTCCGAATCGTGTCTATGGAAATAATTTATTATGAATCTGTCACGCCCCGATCTCCCGCAGGCTATTTCGGCCGTTCCCGCTAGGCGGGAATCACCCTCGCCAGCGCTCCCGCGGAACGATCGTTTGACCCATCCGGGCGTGATGCCGCACGAGCGTGAGCCACGCCCGTGCAAGGCCATGGTTCATTGGCTGGCGGCAAGAGTTCTAAGCCACAGAGTCGCACAGATTGTCCGAGTACAGCGGAGTCATGAACGCATAGGCGATCGGTAACAGGTTCACTGAGTTGACAAATATAGCGGAAGCATTGAACACAAGTTTAAAGTAAAGCAACTCTTTTATTGATATAAACTTGTGTTACAGGCGGCGTATAGCCGAGATTACAAGTCGCTCAAGCCTCTCTCTCTGAAACAGTAAAAGCGTGCCAAGTGGCTACAACTGTGGAATGAATGTACAGGCGATGGTCAGGCGACGCTCCAACATTATGTCTTGTATATGTACTTCAGTCCCGGATGCACTGTTGCAAGGCTTCAGAGGGAACTCCTGGCCTTAGCACGCACGTTGGAGGCATCCGCACCGAACGAGGTTCTTTCGCACCCTACATATAAACTGGTGGATTATCAGTACATTGAATGCACTAGTGGGGAAGCTACTCGCCCGCTCGATGAATCCAAATACGTAATACAGGTTCCGTGCACAACTATTAAGTTGTCTTTCTAGTTGTCTTAGGATCAATTTCATGCAAGCATTGAATAGCCTAACGTGTCGGGCAGTGCGCCGTGCGATGTTAGAGGAAACACGGCGAGACTTACCAACTTACCATTTCTCCTTCCCTGTCCAAGGCAAACATGATTAATTCAAGCACGGTAAGTATAAACATTCAGGAGGCAAAGCATATGCAATACGAGGGTCGTTTTAACATGATCGTTCAGGTGTTCAGTTGTTCATTTATGCGATGCAGTGACTCGCACGCGGATAGCCGCTAAGCGAGGATGACTTATCTATATAAACATGAGTCGCTGGCATAGCCATAAAGGACCAGTTATAGTCTTGAACAAGGAAGGAAAGCAACAAAGATGCAGTGGTGGTTGCAGACCATCCTGTCCAGATGCAGTAGACTATCGTGCAGTTCGTTATAGTCTTGAACGAGGATGGTAAGCAACAAAGATGCAGTGGTGGTTGCAGACCATCCTGTCCAGATGCAGTAGACTATCGTGCAGTTCCATCCGGATCGGAACGGTCCCATTGCTCCGGTGACCGCCCGTAGAACTATACCTCATTTTCGAGTTGTCCGCGACATGCAGGTCAGGGTCTCGGTCTGGTACAGGAACAAGTTCGATGCAGTATATGTATATATTGAACAAGTCCGGTATGGAACAAGTTCGATACAGTATATATACAGAACTTGTTGAGGCAGGATTCAGTGATTTATTCAGTCAGGGTGTAAATTCCCTGGTTCGGGAATTGTCTTGGTGACCTAACGGTCCCGGATACTTGCAGGTTCATTCAGGCACGGGACGACTACGTAGTAGTCTCCCGGGGTTTGGATGAAAACAAGGCAATATTACAAGCAGACAAGCATGCGTTTCTAAGGAACATAAGCAGGCACGTTGTTCGGAACCGAAGGTAAGCCGAGAGTTGAAATCGTTAAGGGACTTAGCACGCGAGGGTCTGAGTATAAGCAGTATTTCATTTCCATGTTCTAGCAAGCAATATAAGTTGGGATTATTCCCTTAGCTAGGTGCGTTGGATTTATTGGCATGCAGGGGGTGAATCACCTAGCGACTAGCATAAATATTCCAGATTTTATGTGTGTTGGCTAAGCAAAGACAAGTTCACCGTAGCCACCCACCTTAGCGATGATTCGCCTCGGTAGAGCGATACGCCGAGCGAGCCTCTGAAAGCCTAAGCCGGATTCCTGTGTGGACAAGTCTGGATATTCTTTGCTTCTTGTTTGAGGCAAAGCGGGTCGGGACAGCTGCACTACTGCCGATTGAGTCGGCAGTCCGTTTGAGCTGAACGGGGTGTTATAGAATCCATCTTCTAATTGGTACAATTCTGAATTCACCTTCATTGTAGATTTCAAATCATGCATTTGACCATTAAAAACCCTCATATGGCATAGAGCTACCTATAGGAACAACTTCTAGGCTAATTGGATGTGTATTGTGTCTTCTATATGATGATTTGTGTCTATTTTAGGGGAATTACGAGATTGACACATCAAGTGTGCGCATGACGCTAAATTAGTCATATTGGACTTAGATCGGGGTTGGGATACTAGTTACGTGTCCATAATTGGACACGAGTAGGCCGTATACCGGTGTGATACTTTGCGATACGGGACTCATTTTGGATATTTTTGTGAAATTCTCTTTAATTTTTAGTTAAACTAGTTATTATAGCTATTATTATATCTAATTGATATGTGTGTATGATCATCATAGAGAATTGTAAGTTTAGGCACTTTGTGGAGATGAGTATCATAAGTATCTATATGGTGCACTCTATGTGTTTAGTGAAATAGCCATTATGTGGAATTTGTGTGTAAACCCCCTGATTTTTTTAAAATTTTAAAACTTGGAATTTTCATAATTTTCTGGAATTTTTGGGATTTTTCTGTAATTTAAAAACAGGGTTTTATTTATTAAATAATTTTTAAATGATGATAAACAATATTAAAATATTATAAAAATAATATTTTTAGATGTAAAATGAAAAACTGGACTTAGGGTAATTTTCTGGGATTTTACTGGGCCTCGGACCTATTTTTAAAAGCCTAAAAACTATTTTCCTAAATTAATTAATTAATTACTGATTATTATAATTATAATTATTTTCTTTTATTTTTTTTAGTTTGGGCCCAGCTCAATGGGCCGAGCCCATTAGTGCTAGCCCGGCCCAGCCTCCAACCCGGACTTAGCGGGTCGGGCGGGTCCGCTCACCCGGAGCCCGCCGCCCGACCCGACCCACCTCCATCACCCTCTCCCACGACTCCCTCTCTCCGAATTCTCCGCCGGCCGCCGCAGTTTCCGGCGGCGACGACCACGCCTCCCCTCCGAACCCCTCGCCCACGTCCTCCTCCTCGATCCGCCAGTTTCGGCCGGACCCCCTCCCCTCGAGCCCCCTTTAAATAGCCTTCCTCCGCCTCCTTTCTCCCCTAAACCCTAGCCCTAACTCCCCCGTCCGGCGAGCCCCGTCCGGCGACCCCGACCCCCCTGCGACCCTCCAGCGCCGACCCCGACCCTTCTTCTTCCTCCTCCTCCAGAGCAACCCCCGTCCCCGGCCGATCAACCTCCTTCCCAGGCGAAGCCGACCCCGACCCCGGCGTTTCAGCCCTCCGGCCGGCCTCCCCTGGCGCTTCTCCACCCGCCGTAGCCGCCCAGCCCCTCACCGACCCTCCGCTGACCTCGGCCAGCTGCCAGACACGGTCCCAGCAGGACACGGGCAGTGGACACGGCCCTTCGTGTCGGACACAGTGTCGGACACAGTGTCAGATTGACACAAGGACTCAAGGTAAACCCTAGTTTTTTTTACTCTGTTCTAGTGCCCGTAATTTCCTCCTCGTAGCTCGGAATTCGATTCTGTAAATTTCTACGCGAAGCCTGTATGACCCTCTCGGTGCCCGGACAAACTGTTCGGGGCATCGCGTCCTGTGGTGATCGCACACCGTGATCCAAAAACAGGAAAAACTAGACCCTGTTTCCCTCCGGAACTAAGTACGCCCCGCCAAACGGGACGACTTGGTCGCGTGCGGTCTTCACAGATACGTGCGCCTCGTCGATACGGAGTGTGGGATTTCGCGGAAGCTGATTCGGGTGTGCGTGCACACCGGAATCAACGCGTATCCGCGGACATCGCTCCGTATCCGCCTTTTCTGCAATTTACCCTAACTTCGTGCACACACGTCGGATCGAGACGAAACTTGCGCCATCGGACTCGTAGCGATACGCTGGTCCTGTGGGTCAAGTTTGGTTCGATTCTGAGAACGTTGACGAAATCGCGTGTCGTGGGCCCCACAGGCCCCGCTCGACGGGCGATTTTGTGATCGGCTCATCGGAATCCAATTCTGGGAGTTCCGTTGGGTTCGTATCATCGTTCCTGACCTGTTGACACTAAGTTTGGTGAATTTGGAGACCGTTGACCCTGACGCATTTTTTGGTGCAAAGCGGGCCCACCGGCGGACCCCGTTTTGGCCCGAAACTGTCGTTTCTGCCCTTGTCTCCAAATTGGACCCAAGGACAGGCGTTTCTAGCTGATTGATATTTTCTGGATCTGATGGTGATATTTGTTTCAGCAACCGGAGTACCGCCTGCAAATCCAACTGAAGTCAGAACTGCAAACCGAGCCGGAACCACAGGCAAGTGTACCTCGCCAAAACTTGCAGTCTTTGCTAAATATTCCTTGGCTTAGTTATATATCAGAGGGCAAGTATACCTTGCCAACTTTACAGTCTTGTTGCATATTTCCTTGTTTTAGTTATAACTTGTTTTAACTGCTTAACCTAGGAAACGTGTGACGTACCGAGTGTCCGATCATAGTCGGGTGCCAACACCGTACGCGGTGTTGGGTACGTCATTTAGAGATGGATATTCGATACCCTTACTCTTGGTACTTGTCCTACCAAGTACAACAAAACCCAGGACACTTGACACTATCATGGACAGAATCTTCTTGAGATATTCACGATGATTCTGCATAGGATACAGGTATGACATGGACAGTTTATTCCTAGACATTATATGACTGCTGCATTAGTTATGATCTTGCGTGTCATAGACATGAGACGTGGATTACATTGGGTGGGGAGAGACACACAGGCTACAGGCTGTTTTCATATATATATATTATTAGTGTGAGGTCGTAGACTCTCCAGCAGAGCTAGACCCTTTACGTGTTATTACTGCTACCGGCTCCCCGACACAGAGCTTGTAGCGGTCTCAGCCTGAGTTCTAGTGATGCTCTCAACTTACATTTATCACTTAGCTGGTTACATAGTTTACCCTGCTGTTTCATTTAATTCTGCTGCACTGCTTATATTTTGGCTTGTATTATCTGTACCTTGCTATGTCCCCTGAGGACCTGGAATGGACTATGTCCCCAGGTATAGCTGAAGAGATCCATCCAGAGATACCTCGTACCAGAGCACTTTCAGGAGCTGTACCAGGACCTGAAGTCGAGCTCGCACCAGAGGACTTCTCCTGAGCATTGGCCGTACGTAGTCAGTTATTTCTGTTTCTATTTCCAGTTCATTTATTTCCTGTCTATTTGCATTAAAATGTAACAGAATAATTCTCGGATTTGTTTCCCGAGATAACCTTATTTGATATTGCCTATTTATTTCTATTGCATCATTTCTGGCATCTATTCTGTGGTTATCTGTTGTGGATGAGTTAGATTAGTCTGTGACCTGTAACATTGGATCTATTTCTGGCTAGACTACAGCTTAAGCATGCCCTGGTGGATCCATTAAATTGGGTTGTCCATCGGTGCGTGCTGCTGGCCATTGCGCACGTGCTCAGTCCCTCGCCATTTTGGGACTGGGGCGTGACATGGTTTTTGTGGTGGTCCATGCAGGTCACAACGACTAATTTGTTCGATTTCAACTCAGGGATCGAACAGGCCTGCAATAAAGCTAGGATAAGTTTTAGGTTCTCATCCACTTGCTTGAATCATTCTTGATATCTATTCGAATTAATTTATTGGCTTGCATCCTGCCTTGATTCCTGTTCGCCTCTTATCGTTTGTATTTGATACAGGAAAATGAACCCACAAGCCAGCAACGAGGCTCATGAAGAAACACCACAACCCGTTGTGGTTACCCAAGAAGACGATGTGATACCAGTCGGTGAAGGCCAATCGTCACAAGGCAGTCAAGCAAGTCAGCCTGCCTCGAGAACCCATCAAGATGATGTTCCACCATCGATGCAGCCTACTCCACCAATGCCTTCCCTCCCACTGGGACCACCTATGAACAAACAGCAGATGTTCCGCATGTTCTACATAATGATGCAAGCCTATCAAAGGGTGCAACAAGAAGCTCAACAAAACCAAACGGAGAACTCCATCGATAGAACTAGCTCGGAGTCACAGAGGCCAAACAGTTCAAATACAACCGCCTTCGACGAGGACGTCCTTACTGCGGCAAGACCCGTGGAGTGCACCACAAGGATCGAGTCCAGCCAAAAGCGGTCGGATGCGTCAGCACCGGACCAATCACAACAAGAAAGAGCTGCAAAGCGGCCACAGATACATCCACTACCAAGAACAGCATCAGGAGTCTCATTCCTTCCTACTTGTCACTACTGTGGCAAGGTAGGCCACATCGCTAAAGAATGCCGACACAGATTGGGACAATGTCTATCTTGTGGATCCCAGAAGCATTCGGTAAGGGATTGCCCAGAACGTCAAGAGAAACCAGTGGTGATTCACCAACCAGCCACATCAACACCAGCCGGAACACCACAGGAAGGAACTCCAAAGAAGTCTCAGCTGCACCAGCCACCCGAAGCATCTCCGCAAGTACTGCCTACCTGTCAACATTGTCACAAACAAGGCCACATTGAGAGCTGGTGCAGAAGTAAGTTAGGATTATGCCTGATTTGTGGAACCAATGAACACTTGGCCAAGGATTGTCCTCAGCATCGGGAGAAAGCAGTGACGAATCTTCAACCCGCCTCATCAGCCCCAGCTGTAGTACCACAGGCAGAAATCGCAAGGAAGTCTCACCTACACCAGCCACCAGAAGCATCTCCATCGGCAATACCTGTCTGTCCATATTGTCGCAAGCGAGGCCACACCGAGGATGAATGCAGACGAAAGAAGAGATTATGCATAGCTTGCGGATCCAGTCAGCATTCATTCAAAGAATGCCCTGAGCGTCGAGACAGAGTACCAACAGGTAACCAGCAAGTGTTACCAGCACCACGGTCAGCCTCTCCAGCATTGCAAGCTTCACCAATACCGAGGCCACCCTTGGTAACCCAGGCAACACTCTTCCGGCAGACTCAACAGCAGCAGAGGAAGCAACTGCAAGGACACGGACAAGCTCCAGCGACGACAGTGGAGAACGCTCCGATTCGTGGAATAGTTGATGCGAGTAAGTGATTTGTAGTTATCCGTTTCTAGTCTTGTTGTAGCTCGTGCCTACTGGTTCGTGACCTCAGCCCCAACCTAGTAATTTGCAACTTGTTAATAACAACCTGGTTTTCATAAAAAGTTGTAGACTTTTGCTTTAACTAGATTTTTCTGGAAAGTGTAAACTTTCAATTTTTAGGGAAACGGTACTTCCCTAAGTATCTTGTGATGTATTTTCAAATGATGTTGCAACCGCGTCATCTCCGTTGACCGGTTATTCTTTGATTGCGAGGACGCAATCCTCTTAAAGGGGGTAGATTGTAAACCCCCTGATTTTTTTAAAATTTTAAAACTTGGAATTTTCACAATTTTCTGGAATTTTTGGGATTTTTCTGTAATTTAAAAACAGGGTTTTATTTATTAAATGATTTTTAAATGATGATAAACAATATTAAAATATTATAAAAATAATATTTTTGGATGTAAAATGAAAAACTGGACTTAGGGTAATTTTCTGGGATTTTACTGGGCCTCGGACCTATTTTTAAAAGCCTAAAAACTATTTTCCTAAATTAATTAATTAATTACTGATTATTATAATTATTATTATTTTCTTTTATTTTTTTTTAGTTTGGGCCCAGCCCAATGGGCCGAGCCCATTAGTGCTAGCCCGGCCCAGCCTCCAACCCGGACTTAGCGGGTCGGGCGGGTCCGCTCACCCGGAGCCCGCCGCCCGACCTGACCCGCCTCCATCACCCTCTCCCACGACTCCCTCTCTCCGAATTCTCCGCCGGCCGCCGCGGTTTCCGGCGGCCACGACCACGCCTCCCCTCCGAACCCCTCGCCCACGTCCTCCTCCTCGATCCGCCAGTTCCGGCCGGACCCCCTCCCCTCGAGCCCCCTTTAAATAGCCTTCCTCCGCCTCCTTTCTTCCCTAAACCCTAGCCCTAACTCCCCCGTCCGGCGAGCCCCGTCCGGCGACCCCGACCCCCCTGCGACCCTCCAGCGCCGACCCCGACCCTTCTTCTTCCTCCTCCTCCAGAGCAACCCCCGTCCCCGGCCGATCAACCTCCTTCCCAGGCGAAGCCGATCCCGACCCCGGCGTTTCAGCCCTCCGGCCGGCCTCCCCTGGCGCTTCTCCAACCGCCGTAGCCGCCCAGCCCCTCGCCGACCCTCCGCCGACCTCGGCCAGCTGCCAGACACGGTCCCAGCAGGACACGGGCAGTGGACACGGCCCTTCGTGTCGGACACAGTGTCAGATTGACACAAGGACTCAAGGTAAACCCTAGTTTTTTTTACTCTGTTCTAGTGCCCGTAATTTTCTCCTCGTAGCTCGGAATTCGATTCCGTAAATTTCTACGCGAAGCCTGTATGACCCTCTCGGTGTCCGGACAAACTGTTCGGGACATCGCGTCCAGTGGTGATCGCACACCGTGATCCAAAAACAGGAAAAACCAGACCCTGTTTCCCCCCGGAACTGAGTACGCTCCGCCAAACGGGATGACTTGGTCCCGTACGGTCTTCACAGATACGTGCGCCTCGTCGATACGGACGTGTGGGATTTCGCGGAAGCTGATTCGGGTGTGCGTGCACACCGGAATCAACGCGTATCCTCGGACATCGCTCCGTATCTGCCTTTCCTGCAATTCACCCTAACTTCGTGCACACACGTCGGATCGAGACAAAACTTGCGCCATCGGACTCGTAGCGATACGCTGGTCCTGTGGGTCAAGTTTGGTTCGATTCTGAGAACGTTGACGAAATCGCGTGTCGTGGGCCCCACAGGCCCAGCTCGACGGGCGATTTTGTGATCGGCTCATTGGGATCCAATTCTGGGAGTTCCATTGGGTTCGTATCATCGTTCCTGACCTGTTGACACTAAGTTTGATGAATTTGGAGACCGTTGACCCTGACGCATTTTTCGGTGCAAAATGGGCCCACCGGCGGACCTCGTTTTGGCCCGAAACTGTCGTTTCTGCCCTTATCTCCAATTGGACCCAAGGACAGGCATTTCTAGCTGATTGATATTTTCTGGATCTGATGGTGATGTTTGTTTCAGCAACCGGAGTACCGCCTGCAAATCCAACTGAAGTCAGAACTGCAAACCGAGCCGGAACCACAGGCAAGTGTACCTCGCCAAAACTTGCAGTCTTTGCTAAATATTCCTTGGCTTAGTTATATATCAGAGGGCAAGTATACCTTGTCAACTTTATAGTCTTGTTGCATATTTCCTTGTTTTAGTTATAACTTGTTTTAACTGCTTAACCTAGGAAACGTGTGACGTACCGAGTGTCCGATCATAGTCGGGTGCCAACACCGTACGCGGTGTTGGGTACGTCATTTAGAGATGGATATTCGATACCCTTACTCTTGGTACTTGTCCTACCAAGTACAACAAAACCCAGGACACTTGACACTATCATGGACAGAATCTTCTTGAGATATTCACGATGATTCTGCATAGGATACAGGTATGACATGGACAGTTTATTCCTAGACATTATATGACTGCTGCATTAGTTATGATCTTGCGTGTCATAGACATGAGACGTGGATTACATTGGGTGGGGAGAGACACACAGGCTACAGGCTGTTTTCATATATATATATTATTAGTGTGAGGTCGTAGACTCTCCAGCAGAGCTAGACCCTTTACGTGTTATTACTGCTACCCGGCTCCCCGACACAGAGCTTGTAGCGGTCTCAGCCTGAGTTCTAGTGATGCTCTCAACTTGCATTTATCACTTAGCTGGTTACATAGTTTACCCTGCTATTTCATTTAATTCTGCTGTACTGCTTATATTTTGGCTTGTATTATCTGTACCTTGCTATGTCCCCTGAGGACCTGGAATGGACTATGTCCCCAGGTATAGCTGAAGAGATCCATCCAGAGATACCTCGTACCAGAGCACTTTCAGGAGCTGTACCAGGACCTGAAGTCGAGCTCGCACCAGAGGACTTCTCCTGAGCATTGGCCGTATGTAGTCAGTTATTTCTGTTTCTATTTCCAGTTCATTTATTTCCTGTCTATTTGCATTCAAATATAACAGAATAATTCTCGGATTTGTTTCCCGAGATAACCTTATTTGATATTGCCTATTTATTTCCATTGCATCATTTCTGGCATCTATTCTGTGGTTATCTGTTGTGGATGAGTTAGATTAGTCTGTGACCTATAACATTGGATCTATTTCCGGCTAGACTACAGCTTAAGCATGCCCTGGTGGATCCATTAAATTGGGTTGTCCATCGGTGCGTGCTGCTGGCCATTGCGCACGTGCTCAGTCCCTCGGCATTTTGGGACTGGGGCGTGACATTGTGCAATCAATACCCTCGTGTATATATATATATATATATATATATATATATATATATATATGGTAGTGAGGGGCTCGGGTGATGACTTGTTTGTGTGACTTGACATTGTGGTGCAAGTGACTGATGCTTTAGAGCATCTTGTGACAGGTTTGGGCTCGGGTTATGTAGGCTATTGGGAGTCTGTTGGATTAGGAACTTGGTGTTCAGTTATTCAAGAAATACATGAGGCATCTGTAGGCAATATGAGTTAAACCTGGAGGCAATGTAACTTAGTATATGTTAAGGTTTGTGTGTTCAGTACCCAGCAGTGGGGTGTTACTGCAGTTGAGGGTGAACAGGTTGTCCAAGATTGGGTAAGATTACAACAGATCACTCCTTGTTGTTCAAGCAGCAAGTACTTAGCAATATGTAACTATTAATGATAGCAGTAAGAAATCCTTGAAAGAAGGGGGGCCTGCAGGCTTGTATGGGTAGTGTGGGAGCTCGGGTAAGTTGTTGCAGTATCTGCTGCAGATGAGGTGATCGGGTGCACAGTGCACTTGGGTGTACTGTTATGAGGAGACATTAGAGCGAGGGTTGGCCTCTTAGGTACAGGTGATGGTTAGGATTTGGAGAAAGGATCAGTCCAGCATACATGAGCACCATGTATCAGGATACAAACAAATGTGTATCTTGTTTTTGGTGTTACCAAGGTATGGTGTGTGTGACTGATGGGTGAAGGGAGTGTAGTAGCATCAATAGGATACTAGAAAGTATCTTAGGGTATGATACTCAATATATTATGACTGCGTAGTTAACATGTGAGTACAAAGTTATGAGGTAGATAGTGTAGAGTATTTCAGTATGTCAAGTGGGTTAAAGTCTAGGTAATAGGTAGTGTTGTTACTAAGGTATCTTATCACCAAGGTATCAAGGAAGAGGGATAAGTAAATTGGTTAAGGTAATTGGTATTGGTGTAGTTAAGTTAGTTGGTGTTATTTAGATATTAATTAGGCATAGAGATCAAGTTATATTTGATAGCTAAGGTAATATTGTTTAAGGAATGGTATAACTTATATATATATATATATATATATATATATATATATATATATATATATATTGATACTATATTAAGTAGTATATGTATATTAACTATATAATATTGTTATTGGTGTAGATAAGTATCCTACTACCTAGTAGTAGATAGTATTGTTAATATCTTCAAGATACTAACCTAAAAATATAGGTACATGCTAATACAACCTAGGAATGGCTAGTTTATCAATTTTGACCTATTATGGACTTAGAAGCATGTTAATGCATTTTTAAATTTATTTTCTTTTCCTTACACCAAATTGACATAATGTTCCCTAAATAGGATTGTGTGACACCAGCTTGGGCATCGAGAGACACCTTTGCTTAGGACCAGAGACAAGTACATCTCTCTGTTAGTTTTTATTTCATGATAGTAAATATATCCCATGTTCTAGAATTGTTTACTTAATTCCGACACAGTGGTTACACGGACTGGTACTAAATGGATCATGTCATGGGATGTTATCCCCTACCATTTTCAGCGGGTACTCCTTCATATGTATTTTATTATTTGTATTGGGTATTGATTATCATGTACTTAGTGTTCACACACTTCTCGTGTTCAGTGTGCTTATATTCGTGTTCGTAATGTGTCGTGATTGGATCAATAAGTATTGGTTGGGGATGAGGGAGTAGGAGTTGGTTATGTGATCAAGACCAATGTATTCATGTACATGTCAATTATATATCATACGTGTAATCGAGTTACCATATTATATTCGTATTCAACCCAAACCGATCACATAACAAACTTGTACTCTAAGGCACATTAGCTAGTTTTATCTATTTCCATTACTTGCAGATATTCCACATTGCCTATTATTTCTTTCTAATATTTTACATGTTTACTATAGTTCATTTCATTGCCTGTAGCTAGTTCATCTTTTATTCTTTTCTATTACTTGTCATATATGTTCTACCATGTATTTGGAAATGCTTCCAGAAGTTTGTAATTCGCTCCAATCTTGATTGAATATATTTTTCAAATGATTGGCTTGAAGAGAAGTTCCACTTACTACCGACAAGGACAGTGAGACATTAGAGGATACTCCCCTAGAACAGGAGAACCTAGTGCCAGTGACTGAGAAGGCTTAGACTTATATTGTTTAGACACTGTATTAGTCCTATTTTAGACTTTTGGCATGTATATATTATTTTGGGACTTGCTTTGTGCCTAGACTTATATTATGGGCTTGTAGATGTATTTGTGGCTCTTGTACTTATTTTCTTATTTTATATCGTGCTATTTCTTCCCCTAGTTTGATATTGTGATTGAGTATTGGTTTCATTATCATTTACCATATTATACTTCCATTTGAAGTTGAGATAGCATGACAGGTACCTTATACATATTTTATGAGATGTTAAATAGTATTGTTGATCCAAACAACGTTCTACCGTCGATGTTGAGGCATAGGCTGGGCATAGTTCACGTACTTATATCCCCATTCTGGGTGCGAATCGTGACACATTTTTAGTAGTGGCCCATGCAGGTTCAAGAGGTCACAATTAATATGATTTTGTAGTGGTGCTCAGAGAGTACTGCTACCAGCCTACTTTAGGATATAGGATATAGGCTAAGAGTATACTCAATCACAACTAGGAACACTTTCAAATTATTGTTTTTTCCATCCTTATCAATCTGAATGCTTGTTGCTTTGAATAATTCTATAGTTCTTTGATAATATCGTATCTTACTCAATATTGATTCCTTTATTTCAATCTATCTTCAGGATGCCGCAGAAGACGCGATACCAGCACTCAGGCGCAATATCAGCGAGGCCGGTCACTTCGTCGCCTCAGAGGAGGGCACTAGTAGACAATGCTCCATCAGCTCTATCTCAGAGGGCCGCTTCACCGGTCTAGGTGGGCGTCACTGCAGCAGCTTTTGGGAGGTGCTCCACCTCTAGTCCAGAGGACGGTGCCTATAGCTTCACAAAAAATGGTGCTTACAGCTTCAGAGGAGCTACCACCACCACCAGCAGTTGATCCGGCACAGGTATTTGCTCTCTTTCAGCAGATGATGGAGGCACAAAGGGCCCAGGCGGAGGCCCAGCAGTGCTAGTCTGAGGTCATGAGGTAGGGAATTGAGAATGCCCACCAGCTTGCACTCGCCGTAGTCGAGAGAGTTGCCTTGGTCCAGCCACAGGTAGCTCCACCTCAGCCCACCCCGCAGCAGCAGAGACCGGGGACTATCATTGACTTCAAGAGGATGGGGCCTAAGAATTTCAATGGCTTTGAGGGGGTTATTTAGTCAGATGACTGGATCGAAGACATAGAGAGGAACCTGTGGCTGGCGCAGATTCCAGAGAGACTACAGGTGGAGCCAGTAGGGAGCATGATGTATGATATTGTATTGACATGGTTTAGGACCGACCTGAGGATCTCAGCACCTGAACTTACTTGGGAAGCTTTCAAGGATCTTTTTAAGGAGAAGTTCTTTACAAAAGTGGCTCTGACTTCTCTAGAGAGCCAGTTTTATTACCTGTCCAGGAAAGCATGACGGTGGACGAGTATGCAACAGAGTACTACATATTGGGTCCCTTTATGGAGGGACAGAATCCCCGGGGGTAGGCCCGAAAGTTCAGAAAGGGTCTGAAAAGGGAGATCAAATCCCATACTAGCGGATATCGTACCACTACATTTGAGGAGATCCTAGCGCAGGCACAGCAGACGGAGGATAATTTGGATCTTGGCTCCAAGAGGATGAGGGATCCTTCATGAGATAACAGTAGTACGGGCCCAGCAAAGCGGTCTCACTTTCAGCAGCAGCATCAGAGACACTTCCAGCAGCCGGGGCAGCAGTTTTTCGCACCAGCTAGAGCCCCAGTATAGCAGGTGCACTAGATTCAGAGGCCAGCAAAGCCGGCAATTCCTTGCCCATTCTGCAAGAAGCCGGGATATGGATGGGATGCGTGTAGGATGAGTTTGGGCCAGTAATTGTTCTGTGGATTAGGAGACCACCAGTTGAGGGCTTGTCCTAGGGCTCCAGTTCGTCCAGCTTAGGGCAGAACACATGCATAGAGATCACCCGTGAGACTACCAGCAGGACAGCAGAGAGGACCTCCGTTGCCGACACAGTAGCAGAGGTTTCGTACAGCACTAGCAGCACCAGAAAGTTGCACAGCAGAGGCGAGCTTTCTCCTTGACCGTCGAAGAGGAGGAGCTAGTTGGTGATATCATTTCAGGTTCAGTCTATCTTGATTATTTCTAGCTCATGCTTTATTTAATTCTGGTGCTTCATATAGCTTTTTATTTATATCTTTTGCTTTAAAGCATCATCTTAAGACTGAACCGTTGGCGATTGCTTGCAAGATAATGACCGAGGGTAGCATTATCCTGGTCAGTGATATTTGCAAGGATCAAAGAATTTCTATGTGAGGTCGAGAGTTGAGCGGGTGTCTACTCATAATGCCACTTCGGAGCAACAACATAGTACTCGGGATGGAATGGTTGAGTAGGCACCATACTAGTATCGATTATCGTAGAGACAGAGTTTTATTTCAGACACCAGGAGATCCAGAGTTTGAGTTTGTCAAATGATCAGCGAAGCAGAGCGAGGGAGACTTCTGTGGAGAGACGGTGGAGGAGAAAGAGCCGCCATATCCGTTGATTGCATAATTTATGGATGTATTTTCGGAAGAGTGGCTGGGGTTGCCACCCGACAGAGATATGAGTTCTTTATAGACTTGGTGCAAGGTGCAGATCCAATATCACAGTATGACTATAGGGTGAACAATAGTGAACTAACGGAGTTGAAGAAGCTGGTGGACGAGTTACAGGATAAGGGCTTCATCCGCTCTAGTTCATCACCATGGGGTGCTCCGGTATTATTTGTACCGAAGAAGGATGGGTCGGTACATATGTGTATCGACTACAGGGATCTTACCAACCTCACTATCAAGAATAAATACCTGTTGTCACGAATTAACGATCTGTTTGATCAGTTGAGTGGAGCGAAGGTATTCTCCAAGATAGACTTGAGGTTGGGGTACCTCCAGGTAAAAATGAAGAAGGAAGACATTCTGAAGACAGCTTTCAGGCCTCGGTATAGGCAGTTCGAGTTCTTGGTGATGTCGTTTGGGTTGACCAATACCCCGACGGTATTCATGAACGTGATGAATAAGGTGTTTCATCAGTACCTGGATTAGTTTGTTTTGGTTTTTATTGTTGATATATTAATATATTCGAAGACCCCGGAGGAGCATGAGAAGCACCTGAGGATAGTTCTGGAGACCATCAGGAAGGAAAAGCTGTTTGGTAAGCTTTCGAAGTGTGAGTTCTTCCTTAATAAGGTTGAATTCCTCAATTATGTGATTACAGGAGACGGAATCTCAGTGGACCTGAAGAAGATTTTAGCAGTTGAGTCGTGGTCTACCCCGAGTTCAGTGGCAGAGATTAGGAGTTTTCTTGGCAGGCTATTATCGAATATTTGTTCAGTACTTCTCCAGGATTGTAGATCCGATGACTAAGCTGACCAGGAAGGACGTGGAGTTCGTCTGGACAGAGGAGTGCCAGGTTGCCTTTGAGGAGCTGAAGAAGAGGTTGACTACAAC
Organism: Iris macrosiphon; assembly: GCA_036927795.1. Classification (NCBI taxonomy): domain Eukaryota; kingdom Viridiplantae; phylum Streptophyta; class Magnoliopsida; order Asparagales; family Iridaceae; genus Iris; species Iris macrosiphon. The sequence continues at coordinate 101,515,583 of JAYESA010000003.1, read as the reverse complement.
TCCAGTGTTGACGTTGCAATCGGGGAAATGAGAATTTTTTATATATAGTGATACTTCGGGTAAGGGTTTGGGATATGTGTTGCAGCAGAACGGGAATGTGATTGCCTATGATTCCAGGAAATTATGTCCGCATGAGAAGAATTACCCTACCCATGACTTGGAGTTAGCAGCAGACATATTTTCTCTGAAATTATGGAAACACTACTTGTATAGAGAGTGCATGAAGATCTTTACAAACCACAAGAGCTTGAAATATGTATTTACACAGAAAGAGCTCAACATGATGCAGCGACGATGGTTGGAGTTTATGAAGGACTTCGACATCTCTTTGCAGTACCATCCAGGAAAGGCCAATGTAGTCGTTGATGCCTTGAGCAGGTATCCAGTGGCTATGTACTTGACGAGGGACAGACATTTATTAGCCAATCTTGATAGCTTGGGTATTGAGGTGCTAGTTCCTGGAGTTGCAACACATATATGGGGACTTCAGGTATAGTCAGAGTTGATAGACCGGATTAGAGCCACACAGTTCGAGGATGAGTCTCTTAGGAGCATCAGAGCACAGGTAAGGATGGGATTGGAAGAGGACTTCAGAATTGCAGAGGATAGATCATTGCGGCACAGTAACATATTATGTATGCCGAGTGGAGAGTTGCCCGAAGAGGTTCTTCAGGAGGCACATCGATCTCAGTACTCTATTCATCCAGGTGCCAACAAGATATATATAGACATGAGAGAGCATGTTTGGTGGTATGGTATTGTCACGACCCGCACCCGAAAATCGGGCATGAGTCGTGGGTACGTCCAGCCTACGCCGCAGCATCGGCGGTAGAACGCTGTCTAGGTCAACTATCTAGATAATAATCTCACACAAAAATCGGCCATGACCTCTCCAAAAGGAGGGCAACCACACAAACAAGTATATATAAATCTGCCAAGATCTCAACTCCAAACGGAGGAGCAATATCATAATGATAATCAAGTACTCAATCACGAATCTAAGCACGATAAGATAACACAGAGATCTAACAACTATAAAGTCTAACCAACAACAACTACTACAACAACCACAACATCAAATAATAATAATACAACATCCAAAAATAATATACAAACAAGGTCTCAATCCAAATCGGAGACAAATCCGGTGCTAAAAGCTAATAAAAACAACAACAAGGTCCTAGTGATCCCGGCTACCAACCCGGAAATCACCCCTAAGCTAGAGGGTCCCTGTCTGCACCATCGACAGGCTCAGGTCCATAAAACGTCGGACACCAATCCTCCGGATGCTCTGAAAAATATGTCCAGTCAGGACTGGAGCAAGTATATCTCTAACAGCAGTTCCATTTAAATGATAAAAACTATAAAACAGTTATAGCAAGTAGCAAGAAGAACGAAGCAAGTATGAAACAAGAAAATATGTAAATCACTGGCGCATAAAGGTAAAGATGCATGGATATCAGAGCAAGATAGTAATAACTGCAGATACAGGAAATCTAAGCTAAAATCAAGTCCGTGCACATGAACGTGTAGTGAGTCTAGCATGAAAAACATGTAGTGAGTCAAGTCCAGAAACATGTAAGTGAGACAAGTCAAGAAATGCATGAGAGTCCAGACTATAAAGAATAAACTCGGTGTCTTTGAAATACTTGTTTCGACATGTAAACGGCTAGGGGTAAGTACGGCTCACCGCGCACTGGGTGCGCGGCTGCTATCATTCCAGATTAGACCAGAGGGAGTGATTCCTGATGATGCCAGATAGGAATGTTTACATGTCTACTCGAGTATTTCCCCGCCCCGACTAATACAAGTGGATCCAAGACCCGACACGCAAATCAAGATGAGTCCAGCCTGAACATGAGTGATGCCTGTAGTGATGCCAGTAGGTGATGCCAGTAGTGATTCCAGAATAGAGGCCAGAAACATGAAATGTACGTGTCGCAAGTAAATAAATCCAGAAATATCAATCAGTGTCTCGTGTTGTGCCAGAATAATCAGATGATACTATACTAGAAGCTGAATCATAATAATCATCAGATAATGAAAGCTATCAGAGAATGTACTCGCCTGACGTCCTGAGCAACTGGCGATCCGAACCGGTGTCGCAAGGACCTAATGCGAAAATCAAGGTTAAACAGGGTTCTAAAGAGTTAAACAGATATAAAATAACTAAAAATAGGCTTCTAGGGTCGTTCTAGGTCAAACGGGTCAAACCGGTGAAATCTGGGTGAAAAAGTCAACTCTAGGTCCAAAAAGTCAACTCTGGGTCAAAACTGGGTCAAAAGTTGACTTTGGCGGTCAACCGAGTCAACTATGGTCAAGTCTAGGTCATACTAGGGTGCTCCTGAAATTCTAGGTCAAACCGAGCTCATTAAGCTAGAAAACTCACAAACTCGCCTCCTTGAGATACCGGGATACCCTCGGTATCCGATACCTCAACCTAGGCTACGCACCCCGCCTAAACCCGCTAAAACCTATGCTAGCACGCGTAAATATATACACATAAGCATATAAAAATCACTCCAATACTATTCCTAGGCTAATGCTCAAATATCCCGCTCGAAACTCAATACCTTGGTTATCTTAAGGTATTGAAATACCTTGGTATCTCAAGATATTGAGGTTTCGCTCTAAAACCCCTCTAACTAGCTATCTAGCTATTGAATATATACCTAGTTATTAATCTAGGCTAGATAATATATATATCTATCATATTTATATATATCTAAGCATATATGTACCTATGTATATATTTATCCACACACATATACACAATACCCTTTACCTTACCCATACACCTATATATATATATATATCTATACGTATATAGGTATCTATATCTTAGATAGATATATCTAAGTATCTAGCTATCTACCTATCTAGTATCTAGAAACCTAACTATCTACCTATCAATTACCTATCTATCTATCTAATTATCCATCTACCTATCTAAGAATCTATTTATCTAACTATCTATGTATCTATTTAACTATTTACCTTGTTATCTATCTATCTAAATATCTATCTACTACCTATTTACCTATCTATCAACCATCTATCTATTTATCTATCTAACAAATCTATTTATGTATCTAAATGTCTAACTATCTACCTATCTCTCTAACTATCTATGAATCTATCTATCTATCCAAGTATCTATCAATCTATCTATCTACTTATATATATATCTATTATCTAATTAGTTATCTATCCATCTATCCTCTACCTACTAAAAGCTGCTGCTAGCTACCTCTGTGCTTCAAATTACTGCTGCTGGTGGTGTTGTGCTTGCTGATGCTGCTGCCCATGCTGCTGCCACTGCTCCTGGCTGCTGCTGCTGCAGCTCTGCTTCATATTGCTGCTGTGGCTGCTGCAGCAAGCTGCTGCAGCAAGCTGCTGGTTCCAGATTCTGCCCCCCCCCCCTCTTCTCTCATACACACACACACACACACCTATATACACACACATATATATATCTATATATACATATATACATACATCTATATCTATATACATATAACTAAATATCTATATACATTCACTCTCATCTACACACTCTAACACACACTAGCACACTCACACACTAATACACACACACACACTCACAACACTATCAACACACACACACACATAATTATATACAAACACATCTCTATATATACATACACACATATATCTATATATATATATATATATATATATACACTAATATATATATATACACACACACACTCACATACTTAAACATATATATATATATATATATATATCCTCACTCACACACACTCAACCTCACACACCCTCACACACACACTCACACACACACTCTCACAAACACACAACCCCACACACAAACACTCCTACATATATATATAAATATATATACATATACTCACTCAAACTCATATATATATATATATATATATAGGCACTCTCTCACCCTCACACACACTCACCTACACACTAGCACACACTCACACAAGCACTCACCTACACACATACACTAGCACTCACTAACACACTCACAAACACATAACCACACATATATATATAAATATATATACATAAACACACATACAAATATATATAAATATATATATATATATATACACAAACACAACACTCACACAACCACGCACACAACACTCAAACCATACGCCCCACTCACGCCCAACGACCCCGACACTCACCAACACCCTAAAGTATATATAATATAGCTCAAAAACTCTAGCACACACTCCCCGATACTAACCCAACGCGCGCACAAGCCCGAAACGAGGAAACCAAGTCGAAATGGCCGTTCGGTCATTTCGACGAACACGTGGTGCGCGGCTCGGAAAACCTCCTGAAACGCACACCAAACGAACTCGGAATCGGCCCAAAATTTATCCACGCATCCTAAACGATGTCTAGATCCTAGAAAATGTGCTCCCGCGTCGATTCTAGGTCCGTGGCGGAAACGCACACTCACTTAGAATCGGCGACGACGAAAAGTCCCAATTTCGCCCGAAACGCCCGTTTCTCCGCGACACGGCTTCCCGTGTCCGAACGGAGACACGCACTCACCCTCAAGACACCCGACAACGTCTACCTAGGTCCATCTAACCTAGGGCATCACCCAAAATTGGGCCAAATTCGGATTTCACCCGAAATTGACACAAAACCTAATGTTAAAGTCTCTAAACTCACCCAAACTAGTTCCAACTTCCTCCTACGGGTAGCCTAAGGGTCTAGGAGGGTTCTAAAATATTAACTACACTATATAAAAATAATTACAAGGGGAAAATCAGGGTTTACCTCTTGGGAGTTGGAATCCCAAGCCAAAATCTCAAAAATGCTCCAAATCCTCCAATCCAAGCTTCCAAGCTCCCAATCCAAGCTCCAACACCAAATCTAGGCTCTACCCACCTAGGTTGGGGAAGAATATAGGGTTAGGGTTCACCAATAAAGAAGGAATGGAAGAAAATAGGAAGAGGGACTTACTTTGGAGGAAGAAGGAGAAGAAGAAGAAGTGGAGAAGAAGAAGAAGTGAAGAAGAAGAAGTAGAATGAAGAGGAATGAAGAAAGGGGGCTGTGGGGCTGCTCACGGGAATGGGGCTGCTGGTCTCATGGGTGGGGAGGGGTAGGTAGGCCGGCCAAGTGTAATAAAAAGGGTTACACTAAGTTCCACATTTCCAAAACGCCCCTACTCACTAGGTTTTGGGTTCCAGGTTCCAAAAGCACTCAAACTAACTCCAAATCTCTCCAACTAACCTCCTAAAAATAAAATAAATATTCTAAGCCCCAAAATAATTCTCACAAGGGTGTGGGTTGGGTCGGACATGGGTCCACTAGGGTCTGACATGGGTCCAGGCTAGCCAAAATCCTAAAACAAACAATAAAAATATAATACAATCAATAATTAATTATAAATACAATTAAATATAAATAATCCACAATTAACTAAATTAAAAATAAAAAAATACTCGGCTCTGGAAATGGGGTGGTGACAAGCCTATCCTCCTTAGAAAATTTCGTCCTCGAAATTTAAAGTCAATCACACTCTCTCTAGGTCAAACCCCCAACAATCACAGTCAAGAAATTCTAGCTAAACAACATACAAGATCAGGGTCCTACTGGTCGTGTTATTACAGTCTCAATCGGGGTCACTACACTATCTACCACAGCACAAAGAAAATCTAACAGGTACTAATGAAGCACACCACAAGGAATGGAAAAGGACAGGAAGAAGAAGCAAGAGACAGACCTGCTAACCCGACATCCGTAGCATCGGCCTCCTCGACCGTCAACGCATACGCCCTGCCCTGCTGGGGTGTATCCCTCTGCTGGTGCGGGGCATGATGCTGTGCCACAGATGGCCTAGCTCCAACTCTCTGATCCTGTGCTCCACCCAACGGAGGTGCAGTGGAGCAATCTCGCATCTGGTGAGCAGCGGATCCACAGAACAAATACACCTTCAGCCTCCTCTTACAAACATCCCAAGTGTGTCCTGCCTTCCTGCAGTAGGCACAAGTGGGCACCCTCTGATCCTGACCCTGCTGTGCTGCCTTCTGCACATAGGGACGCTTAGCTGGTCCCGCACTACCACTGGCACTGCCTGAATCATCTCTGCCTCTCTTGGACTTAAGCTCCAAGTCATCCTCTGCTCTCTGAGCATCTCCTACTATCTGCTCGAAAGTCGCCTCGCGGTCGCTCCTGGTCAAAGACTTGACCGCCATAACCAAGCCCTTGCGAAACTTCCTCGCCTTAGCTGCCTCACTCAAGCCATCCACAAATCTGCCCAGACGGCAGAACTCCGCTGCGTACTCGTCCACTGTCATGCTCCCCTGGACGAGTGCCTCGAACTGGCTCTCCAAAGCACTGAGCGCCACATCAGGGAAAAACTTCTCCTTGAAAAGCCTCTTGAAAGCCTCCCAAGTAAGCCCTGGCGCCGCGATCCTCGTATCTGTGCGATACCACGTCAAAGCGAGGTCGAACATCTGACTGCCCGCTGCCTCTATCTGCATGCTGTCTGGAATCTGCGCCAGCCTGAAGATATCCTCAATCTGCTCTATCCAGTCATCTGCGTACAGGATACCTTCTGTACCACGAAACTCCTTGGGCCGCATCCTCTGAAAGTCGATAATACTGCCCGGCCTCGGATGCTGAATCTGATCTGCCTGTGGCTGAATCTACGCCACCCTATCCACTGCTGTCATGGCCACCTGGTGGGCGTTCTCAATGCCCAGCCTCATCACATCTACCTGACGGTGCTGCGCGTCCATCATCTCCCTGAAGAACGCAAACAACTGTGCGGCATCTACTGGAGCAGGAAGTGGTGGAGGAACCACCGGAACGACTGGGGTAGTCCTCGGATCGATAGGTGAAGGAGAATCCCCGAGAGAAGCAGATGCTCCCTCAACCGCAGGAGTGGTGAGTGGAGCGGTAGCAGCTGCCTGAATACGAGCTGGACGAGAGGTAGCAGACCTCTCCGAGGCAACTGCTGAAACGGTACGATGGGATCGTGTCTTCGGAGGCATCCTGAACACAGATCAAAAGAAGTCAATACGGCGCAAGATACGATATCATCAAGAAAGGACAGTAATATTTTAAAAGAAATAATTTTAGAATAATTAGATTGGAATTGTTCCTAGTCGTGATTGAGTACACACTCATCCTAGATCCTAGATCCTATAGCAGGCTCGCAGCAGTACAACTAAGTTGTTGTACCACTACGACATCGCACTAATTGCGAATCGAGACCTGCATGGGCCACCACCAAAAACGTGTCACGACCCGCACCCGAAAATCGGGCATGAGTCATGGGTACGTCCAGCCTACGCCGCAGCATCGGCGGTAGAACGCTGTCTAGGAAAACTATCTAGATAATAATCTCACACAAAAATCGGCCATGACCTCTCCAAAAGGAGGGCAACCACACAAACAAGTATATATAAATCTGCCAAGATCTCAACTCCAAACGGAGGAGCAATATCATAATGATAATCAAGTACTCAATCACGAATCTAAGCACGATAAGATAACACAGAGATCTAACAACTATAAAGTCTAACCAACAACAACTACTACAACAACCACAACATCAAATAATAATAATACAACATCCAAAAATAATATACAAACAAGGTCTCAATCCAAACCGGAGACAAATCCGGTGCTAAAAGCTAATAAAAACAACAACAAGGTCCTAGTGATCCCGGCTACCAACCCGGAAATCACCCCTAAGCTAGAGGGTCCCTGTCTGCACCATCGATAGGCTCAGGTCCATAAAACGTCGGACACCAATCCTCCGGATGCTCTAAAAAATATGTCCAGTCAGGACTGGAGCAAGTACATCTCTAACAGCAGTTCCATTTAAATGATAAAAACTATAAAACAGTTATAGCAAGTAGCAAGAAGAACGAAGCAAGTATGAAACAAGAAAATATGTAAATCACTGGCGCATAAAGGTAAAGATGCATGGATATCAGAGCAAGATAGTAATAACTGCAGATACAGGAAATCTAAGCTAAAATCAAGTCCGTGCACATGAACGTGTAGTGAGTCTAGCATGAAAAACATGTAGTGAGTCAAGTCCAGAAACATGTAAGTGAGACAAGTCAAGAAATGCATGAGAGTCCAGACTATAAAGAATAAACTCGGTGTCTTTGAAATACTTGTTTCGACATGTAAACGGCTAGGGGTAAGTACGGCTCACCGCGTACTGGGTGCGCGGCTGCTATCATTCCAGATTAGACCAGAGGGAGTGATTCCTGATGATGTCAGATAGGAATATTTACATGTCTACTCGAGTATTTTCCCGCCTCGACTAATACAAGTGGATCCAAGACCCGACACGCAAATCAAGATGAGTCCAGCCTGAACATGAGTGATGCCTGTAGTGATGCCAGTAGGTGATGCCAGTAGTGATTCCAGAATAGAGGCCAGAAACATGAAATGTACGTGTCGCAAGTAAATGAATCCAGAAATATCAATCAGTGTCTCGTGTTGTGCCAGAATAATCAGATGATACTATACTAGAAGCTGAATCATAATAATCATCAGATAATGAAAACTATCAGAGAATGTACTCGCCTGACGTCCTGAGCAACTGGCGATCCGAACCGGTGTCGCAAGGACCTAATGCGAAAATCAAGGTTAAACAGGGTTCTAAAGAGTTAAACAGATATAAAATAACTAAAAATAGGCTTCTAGGGTCGTTCTAGGTCAAACGGGTCAAACCGGTGAAATCTGGGTGAAAAAGTCAACTCTAGGTCCAAAAAGTCAACTCTGGGTCAAAACTGGGTCAAAAGTTGACTTTGGCGGTCAACCGAGTCAACTATGGTCAAGTCTAGGTCAAACTAGGGTGCTCCTGAAATTCTAGGTCAAACCGAGCTCATTAAGCTAGAAAACTCACAAACTCGCCTCCTTGAGATACCGGGATACCCTCGGTATCCGATACCTCAACCTAGGCTACGCACCCCGCCTAAACCCGCTAAAACCTATGCTAGCACGCGTAAATATATACACATAAGCATATAAAAATCACTCCAATACTATTCCTAGGCTAATGCTCAAATACCCCGCTCGAAACTCAATACCTTGGTTATCTTAAGGTATTGAAATACCTTGGTATCTCAAGATATTGAGGTTTCGCTCTAAAACCCCTCTAACTAGCTATCTAGCTATTGAATATATACCTAGTTATTAATCTAGGCTAGATAATATATATATCTATCATATTTATATATATCTAAGCATATATGTACCTATGTATATATTTATCCACACACATATACACAATACCCTTTACCTTACCCATACACCTATATATATATATATATCTATACGTATATAGGTATCTATATCTTAGATAGATATATCTAAGTATCTAGCTATCTACCTATCTAGTATCTAGAAACCTAACTATCTACCTATCAATTACCTATCTATCTATCTAATTATCCATCTACCTATCTAAGAATCTATTTATCTAACTATCTATGTATCTATTTAACTATTTACCTTGTTATCTATCTATCTAAATATCTATCTACTACCTATTTACCTATCTATCAACCATCTATCTATTTATCTATCTAACAAATCTATTTATGTATCTAAATGTCTAACTATCTACCTATCTCTCTAACTATCTATGAATCTATCTATCTATCCAAGTATCTATCAATCTATCTATCTACTTATATATATATCTATTATCTAATTAGTTATCTATCCATCTATCCTCTACCTACTAAAAGCTGCTGCTAGCTACCTCTGTGCTTCAAATTACTGCTGCTGGTGGTGTTGTGCTTGCTGATGCTGCTGCCCATGCTGCTGCCACTGCTCCTGGCTGCTGCTGCTGCAGCTCTGCTTCATATTGCTGCTGTGGCTGCTGCAGCAAGCTGTTGCAGCAAGCTGCTGGTTACAGATTTTGCCCCCCCCCCTCTTCTCTCATACACACACACACACACACCTATATACACACACATATATATATCTATATATATATATATATATACATACATCTATATCTATATACATATAACTAAATATCTATATACATTCACTCTCATCTACACACTCTAACACACACTAGCACACTCACACACTAATACACACACACACACTCACAACACTATCAACACACACACACACATAATTATATACAAACACATCTCTATATATACATACACACATATATCTATCTATATATATATATATATATATACACTAATATATATATATACACACACACACACTCACACACTTAAACATATATATATATATATATATATATATATATATATATATATATATATATATATATATATATATATATATATATATATATCCTCACTCACACACACTCAACCTCACACACCCTCACACACACACTCACACACACACTCTCACAAACACACAACCCCACACACAAACACTCCTACATATATATATATAAATATATATACATATACTCACTCAAACTCATATATATATATATATATATATATAGGCACTCTCTCACCCTCACACACACTCACCTACACACTAGCACACACTCACACAAGCACTCACCTACACACATACACTAGCACTCACTAACACACTCACAAACACATAACCACACATATATATATAAATATATATACATAAACACATATACAAATATATATAAATATATATATATATATATATATACACAAACACAACACTCACACAACCACGCACACAACACTCAAACCACACGCCCCACTCACGCCCAACGACCCCGACACTCACCAACACCCTAAAGTATATATAATATAGCTCGAAAACTCTAGCACACACTCCCCGATACTAACCCAATGCGCGCACAAGCCCGAAACGAGGAAACCAAGTCGAAATGGTCGTTCGGTCATTTCGACGAACACGTGGTGCGCGGCTCGGAAAACCTCCTGAAACGCACACCAAACGAACTCGGAATCGGCCCAAAATTTATCCACGCATCCTAAACGATGTCTAGATCCTAGAAAATGTGCTCCCGCGTCGATTCTAGGTCCGTGGCGGAAACGCACACGCACTTAGAATCGGCGACGACGAAAAGCCCCAATTTCGCCTGAAACGCTCGTTTCTCCGCGACACGGCTTCCCGTGTCCGAACGGAGACACGCACTCACCCTCAAGACACCCGACAACATCTACCTAGGTCCATCTAACCTAGGGCATCACCCAAAATTGGGCCAAATTTGGATTTCACACGAAATTGACACAAAACCTAATGTTAAAGTCTCTAAACTCACCCAAACTAGTTCCAACTTTCTCCTACGGGTAGCCTAAGGGTCTAGGAGGGTTCTAAAATATTAACTACACTATATAAAAATAATTACAAGGGGGAAAATTAGGGTTTACCTCTTGGGAGTTGGAATCCCAAGCCAAAATCTCACAAATGCTCCAAATCCTCCAATCCAAGCTTCCAAGCTCCCAATCCAAGCTCCAACACCAAATCTAGGCTCTACCCACCTAGGTTGGGGAAGAATATAGGGTTAGGGTTCACCAATAAAGAAGGAATGGAAGAAAATAGGAAGAGGGACTTACTTTGGAGGAAGAAGGAGAAGAAGAAGAAGTGGAGAAGAAGAAGAAGTGAAGAAGAAGAAGTAGAATGAAGAGGAATGAAGAAAGGGGGCTGTGGGGCTGCTCACGGGAATGGGGCTGCTGGTCTCACGGGTGGGGAGGGGTAGGTAGGCCGGCCAAGTGTAATAAAAAGGGTTACACTAAGTTCCACATTCCCAAAACGCCCCTACTCACTAGGTTTTGGGTTCCAGGTTCCAAAAGCACTCAAACTAACTCCAAATCTCTCCAACTAACCTCCTAAAAATAAAATAAATATTCTAAGCCCCAAAATAATTCTCACAAGGGTGTGGGCTGGGTCGGACATGGGTCCACTAGGGTCTGACATGGGTCCAGGCTAGCCAAAATCCCAAAACAAGCAATAAAAATATAATACAATCAATAATTAATTATAAATACAATTAAATATAAATAATCTACAATTAACTAAATTAAAAATAAAAAAAATACCCGGCTCTGGAAATGGGGTGGTGACAGGTATAAAGTGGGAGGTGGTGAGCTCCGTATCCAGATGCTTGGTATGTCAGCAGGTAAAGGCAGAAAGACAGAGGCCAGGTGGATTGCTTCAATCTTTACCCATTCCAGAGTGGAAGTGGAAGCATGTGACGACGGGCATTGTATGAGGGCTTCTGCGTTCTCCAGGAGGTAAAGACGCGATTTGGGTCATCGTTGACAGGTTGACCAAATCGGCCCACCTCTTGCCATTTAAAGTGGGTACGTCTACGGAGAAGCTCGCAGAGATATATGCGATAGATAGTCAGATTATATGGAGTTCCTGTGAGCATAGTCTCGGATCGGGATAGTCGCTTCATACCCCACTTCTGGAGGAGTTTGCAGGCTAGCTTGGGCACCCAGCTCAAGTTTAGTACCGCATATCACCCTCAGATAGAAGACAGTCGGAGAGGACTATTCAGACTTTAGAGGATATACTTTTGGATTTCAGAGGCTCTTAGGAGGATCATCTTCACCTGGTAGAGTTTGCTTACAACAACAGTTACCAGGCCAGCATTGAGATATCTCCATTTGAGGCATTATATGGACAGAGATGTCGTACTCCATTATCATGGGATAATGTTGGTGAGAGAGCCTTATTAGGACCGGATATGGTCGTGGATGCAGCTGAGAAGGTGAAGCTTATCAGGGAAAGACTTCGGGTGGCACAGGACAAACAATGGCATTGGGTCGATAGCCATCGGAGACCTTTAGAGTTTGAGGTATACGTTTTGTTTGAATTGTTTGTGATTGCTTGTTTTAGATAGAGTACTAAGGCTATATTTTGTGCTAGGTGGGCGATCTGGTGTTATTGAGGATTTCTCCAACACGGGACACAATTCTCTTTGGTAGAGGCGGGAAGCTTAGTCAACGGTACATCAGACTCTTTGGCGTTCTTGAGAGGGTCGGTATAGTGGCTTACAGACTAGACTTGCCGCATGTACTAGAGGGAGGGCACAACGTGTTCCACGTGTTGCAGCTGAGACGGGACATGGCAGATTCTACCTATGTATTGGATCACTCAGAGATTGAGGTGGGTTCAACTCTCAGCTACCTAGAGTAATATATGGAGATTCTGGATCGCAGGGAGAAGGTGCTGCGGAACCATACGATTCCTTTGGTACTCTTCGCATGGAGGCATCACTCTCCAGGGGAGTCTACCTGGGAGCGAGAGGCCGAGATGCACGAGCGATATCCTTATCTATTTGAGTTGTGAGGTATAATTCTTTCTTGCTTGCTGTGATTGTTTTGTAGCAAGTTTCTTCCTTAATTTCGATGACAAATTTTTTTTAAGGTGGGTAGTGTAAACCCCCTCACCTAAAATTAGGACTACCTGGCTTAGATAGTGAAATTAGGGTTAGTTTGAACCCAATTAGAATTAGAACACGGCTTTTATTTAATTATGCAATAGTTAAATAACGTGTAGCGCACCTTATCGTGCTTCGATAATTGGAGTACCTCACTAGCCATTGCCATCTAGAAACTTCACAATCTCATCCTAGACATGCCCGCCTACTATTCTGACCCATGTACAACTTATAATATTGCTTTCTTGTGCTACATTTTAGTCGCACAATAAACATCGCAGACGTTATTTATTAATTATAAATAAATTCCTAATTTTTTACCCTTGTGTGTCCCAATCAAAATTGGGGACACAATCTCGACCGTTTTGTGCAAACCGAATTTTATTAATATTCTACACTGTCCCCTCTACGCCCCTGACAATTATGGCCGCCTGATTTAATCCCATGTAATCCTAATTAATTCTAGAATATTGTGCGCGGTTCAATTTAATTAATTAAATCTAATTCCTGCCTCTGCGCAAATTTTCCAATTCTCGGGGGGCTTTATTGCAAAAATGTATTAAGGTGCCCCCACCATTGGACAATTCGTGAAGAAGTCTATTTTTCCCTTCACGTAGATTTTTTTCGTAATTTTCAGCATGTGCAACGCGCACATCGCCTCCATTTATTTTAAACACATCCTCGCATTTTAAACCATGTGATTTATAGCCCCAACATCCCCAAGTGAGCTCAAGGCCCAACTCCAAGGAGGGTTGACCAAGCCTAAACTTTTAGGTCAAACACCCAAACCCAAATTTCATGTATAAATAATCACTTTTCTCTTTTTCCACAAATCCCAAACTCAAAACCCTATTCCTAGCCGACCAAAACTCATCCCTATACTATTTATCTCCTTCTTCCTCCTTCTTCCGATTCCCTGGCCGGAGCCCAACGCCTCCTTGCCTGAGACCCCCGCTACCTGCACGCCGGAGACCCGCCTAGCCTGGCCATCTCCACCGGGCCATCCTCCCGCATGGATTCATCTCCTCCCTGCTCTTCTCCATCTCCTTCCTCATGTGCATCCTCCCCGCCTCGATCTCCTACGACCGGAGCCCGTCGACCCACCATCACCGGAGTACACCACTTCCGCCGGACTTCTCCCCCTTGTCGTCTTCATCCTGGCCCTCATCTCCGAACCTCCCCGGTTGTCCTCGACCTCGACCACAAATCCCTACAACAGCTGTCACCACCACCAACTCGACTGAACTCCTCCTCCGCTCCTCGACTTCCCCGACAAGCCACCCAAGCCAACACCACCACCATGACCTCCCTGTTCGCCTCCCCGACATCCTCGCCACTCGACCGTGCACCACCAGCGTCTCCTCCGCCTCGCCTGGGCACGGCCGGAGCAGAATCACGACCTGCCTCCTCCTTCTGGCCGGAGCAGCACCCGAGCCATTCTCCTTCTCCTTCTCTCGTCTGAGAGCAACACCCTCGACCACCATTGACCTCCCCGACCACGGCCCATGATCCCTGTCCTCCTCCTCCTGCTGACCGGACTTTTTCCCCCTCGTTGGCCGGAATTCAGCAGTCGCCATCATCATCATTAGCATCATCACCATCAACATCATCTCCAAGTCTTCATACTAGCTATCACCATCACCACTACTATCATCCTCGACAACATCATCATCCTCGTCATCATCACCATTGTCCACGTCATTATTGTCATCACCACCACCATTGCCAACATCATCATCATCACCCTCATCGTCATCTTATCACCACAACTCCTCACCATTCATTATCATCATCAGCACTGTCATCCTCACCAACATCGTCGTTATCATCGTGAACCTCTCTTTGTCGTCATCCAAACGATTTCGTGCACGTACACCGAGGTTCGAACCTGTCCCACCTTCTTATTTCGTATGTGTGTTTGAGTATATATTATTAGGACATGCGTATTTCTTATAATTACTAGCTGATATCGGACCCTGAGTCGGTGAACCCTGTACTGCGTACCCGAACTTGTACTCGTACGCGTATATTAATTAGTTGATATAATTATATATATTTAGTATATACATGCTATTCAACTTAGAATATGTATAATTAATGAATATATATGGTATATGTGTATATTGTAATTAATTATATATTAATAAATAATTAGGAGTAGGTGTATTCAGACTGTATGACCTAGGACACCGTGGACTGCCCCGTATTTGTCCTTGACCCTGTTGACCCTAAGAACAATGTTGATGTCTGCCTTAAGTACACCGACGTACTGGCGAGACCGTATTAGTTGACTGACTTATTGTGTACAGTACTTAAAGACCCGACACCCGCGTAATTTAATGCGTAATTGACCGTATTAGATGATTAGTGCCACCCCTAGTGTACCCGAGTCCAGTATAAATATTATTATGTGTGTACTAGTGTAATGACTAATGATTTTATTGTATTATATTTATGTGTACATAGGATATTGGATTTGTTCTGCGCGATTTCTGGAGCAGGTTATTGGTACATCGCAGTCTTCTGGCCAGGCAAGTATACATTGCCATTGTACTGTTATTTATATTCCATATGTTGCATGCATCTTTATTTACTGTCTTTAGTTCATATATTTTAACTGTATATAAATGTGCGCGACGGTATTATCGCGATATATTTTTATTTATGTATTTGCATTGACCCTGTTTATGAGACTACCCCATTATCATGTCACATCATTAGGTTCATTGGCCGTGACACAGTTGTTACACGAGTTGTGAGTCTCATGTAGATCACAGACTTGCGTGCAGGTTGGCCTCATGTACGTGTGGGCCGTGCGTTAGGAATAACTGTTGTTAGAAACTTTGCATGCTAGAAGACTTAGCAGTTATTAGAGGTCTATGGACATAGCCTATTGTAGTACGGTGGTCCCATCCTTGTCCTTGTTTGGTTGCAGGATTGGGCTAGGGTACTAAGAATAGGCTATGAACCAAATCATGTCATGGATGTGACATGCTTAGAGCATGGGGTGGGGAGAACAACAAGTACCGTATTTGAGCTCCTTTACACTTTTCCTTCTGTAACCCGGAAGCTCCGCTGGAGATACGGGCGGTGATGACCCCTTTACTACTTGGCGGGCCTCTGCCGTTCAAAAGACGACATGCCTTTGAGGCCCCTGGTTCTCCGAGAGAGTCATGCCAATCCCAGTTCTCAGCCAGATAGCTCACTTGTTAGAAAGTTATTCTCAAACTGCATACACGTAGACGGTTAGACGACCCCTTTGGATATTTATTTCAGTACTTTATTGGCATGTGTTTAAGTATCTTGTTATGTTCCTTTGAGGACCTGGTCCGCTGTCAGGTGTACCTGTTCTTGAGTATTTGCAGGAGCGCAGATTTGGATGGTTATAGATACTTCGTGGATGTCTTCTCTTCGAACCATGATTCCTAGCTGGTATACTTATATTGTGTTATGGCGTTGTACTCATATTGTATTTACTTTTCCATTTGAGTTGGTAGTGGATTTGTTTCCATCCAACTATCATCCTTAGATACTTCCTATTGAGATCTAGTTTCATAGATACTGGTTATTTATTTTTATATGATTTTGGTGGATGAGATTTAGATTTTTCCCTGCGACTTGTATTATATTTATACCACTTGTGGATTTGATATTCATATTACAGCGTACGTGTGGATTTGGTTTCCATATATTGGAGTTGCCTTATCCATGCGGCTGGCATGCTTACGTGTCCTAGTCCTACGTATTTTGGGACTGGGGCATGACATATTTTTGTGGTGGCCCATGCAGGTCGAGAGCATATTGTTTCGGTTACGTTACTGTACCAAGCAAGCCTGCAAATTGGATTAGAATATAGGATCTCATCCACATTTGACTATGACTCATCTTTCTCCTAATCTGTTATATTTCGAACAATTGTATCCTGCTTGATTCATGTACTTCCCTAATAAGTCCTTGAGTACATATAGCCTTCTGCTAGAATGTAGGAACCCCTATTATTAGGATGATAATTAGAGTAACACACCTATTAAGAATACAACGAGAATATAGACACACCACTAAGTTTAGAATATCTAGGGAACCCTAGAATTTCTTATCTTTAGATTGGTATACCATTACCCCTTGATGTATTAAGAAGACTTGAGAGTAGTATAGATACTACTAGAGATAGTTAGAAGTTTTACCATAATGATTGCCCCTAGTATTGAGGAACCAATAGGACTGCACCTAACATTCATAGTTAGATAGTATTAGAGAACTATAAACTTAGATCATTGTCTTAGGAAGCCTAGAGGAGTGTAGTCAACATTTTTCCTTCATCATGCCTCGAACATAGCAACTACCACCCCACTCCCCTTTAGAAACCATGATGCTATCTAGAGCCCCTATTTTAAATTTCATATATTGTTCCTCTGAAACCCTAGCGCTCGCCACTCGCACGACAACTAAATTATGTTCTTCTTTTCTCCATCTTTCAATTCATGCCAATCTGATGCTTTTGATTATAGACCAAGCAATTGTATTCTATGATAGGATATATGGTTGTTAAAATGATAGTCGTGATCTTGAATTTTGAATTATGTACCTTGTCATTAGAACCTGATAGTGGAATTGTTCAATTAGATTGTGATGATTACCCCTAGTTGTAGACCACGTAATTTGTACCCTTACCTCGATACAAGTTAGACCCTTCCTCCTTAACGGCCAGTAACTCTTCTATCTTTACCATTGACACTTGCTTATAAGTGCTATGACTAAGACTTAGGATGACCATTACCTACATAAAAAGGATACCCTAATCAGTACCAAGATCTTTCCTCATATACCCTAATAAGAGTTTCTGCTCTATTTACATGTGCAAGATTATTTTGTAGGACCATCATAAGACTGTCACAGTATTAGTTTAATTATTTTAAGTTGGGTAGTATGCCTCACAACCTAGTATCTCATAGCCTTTTGACCCATTATTTAAGTGTAACTGAATGACATGAATTGTATGCTAGCATAAGATGACAGTGTTTATTCAGACAATAGAATTTAGAGGTCCATGTCCCTATTTGGTCGACTAACGACTCAGACAAAGAATTAGTATGACAACTGTAGAGATTGTAGAGTCTTTTTAATATTGTTGCTTATGATATTTTTGTTCTGTGAACTTGAATTAATTTGCACCTTCTTTCATCATAATCCAGCGTATTTATATTTGTTGTACTATCTTGACTTATGCTGCTATTATAGCCTAGTTTTTGCAAGCTTATTCTTTATCAAGCTTGTTCACTACATATGTATTAGTGGGCGTGCACACTAATACATTTCAGGATCAGTATATTAAGGCCTAGCTAACCTTAGTGCGCTTGGTTCGCCCTCCGCAATACTATTTTTCGTGGATTGAGATATATAGTGATTGGTAGACGAATATACTTGCCCTAGACATGTCTAAGCGTATCGTATCAGCTACATAACTGTACTAATACGAGCATGCGAATACGGATTTACCAAATAGGATTTCAGTCCACAACTGCCTTGGCAATTCCCATTTGGATTCCTTGAAACGCCTTGATCCCTATACTTGCATTCTATTACTTCTCCCTTGAACTCTTATTTATTGATCTACGTCTTTCCTTATTTCGAAAAGATGAAACATCTTGCTCGGTATAAGTTTGGTATATAGATAGTACTAGGTATTCCCCATAGGCCAATCACATCGTTTGGTGTCTATCTCTTATAAATGATTAAGGGCATATCATAGAGGATATGTTTGGTGTTAAAGGACTTTGAGGATTCAATAACATGATTAAATAAATGGGACATAGCCTTCTTAGATGTATAGCCTTAGATGATAGATGGGTAAATTCTAAGTTGGGTAGAAACTACCATGTTAACTCAAGAAGAATTCTTTATACTGTAATCAAGTAAGGTTAGGTAGAGATACCCTACCCTAGTTTAATTTCGAGGACGAAATTATTTTAAGTTGGGTAAATTGTAAATCCTCTCACCTAAAATTAGGGCTACCTGGCTTAGATAGTGAAATTAGGGTTAGTTTGAACCCAATTAGAATTAGAACACGGCTTTTATTTAATTATGCAATAGTTAAATAACGTGTAGCGCACCTTACCGTGCTTCGATAATTGGAGTACCTCACTAGCCATTGCCATCTAGAAACTTCACAATCTCATCCTAGACATGCCCGCCTACTATTCTGACCCTTGTATAACTTATAATATTATTTTCTTGTGCTACATTTTAGTCGCACAATAAACGTCTCAGACGTTATTTATTTATTATAAATAAATTCCCAACTTTGTACCCTTGTGCGTCCCAATCGAAATTGGGGACACAATCTCGACCGTTTTGTGCAAACCGAATTTTATTAATATTCTACACTGTCCCCTCTACGCCCCTGACAATTATGGCTGCCTGATTTAATCCCATGTACTCCTAATTAATTCTAGAATATCGTGCGTGGTTCAATTTAATTAATTAAATCTAATTCCTGCCTCTGCGCAAATTTTCTAATTCTTGGGGGGCTTTATTGCAAAAACGTATTAAGGTGCCCCCACCATTGGACAATTCGTGAAGAAGTCTATTTTTTCCTTCACGTAGATTTTTTCCGTAATTTTCAGCATGTGCAACGCACACATCGCCTCCATTTATTTTAAACACATCCTCGCATTTTAAACCATGTGATTTATAGCCCCAACATCCCCAAGTGAGCTCAAGGCCCAACTCCAAGGAGGGTTGACCAAGACTAAACTTTTAGGTCAAACACCCAAACCCAAATTTCATGTATAAATAATCACTTTTCTCTTTTTCCACAAATCCCAAACTCAAAACCCTATTCCTAGCCGACCAAAACTCATCCCTATACTATTCATCTCCTTCTTCCTCCTTCTTCCGATTCCCTGGCCGGAGCCCAACGCCTCCTTGCCTGAGACCCCCGCTACCTGCACGCCGGAGACCCGCCTAGCCTGGCCATCTCCACCGGGCCATCCTCCCGCATGGATTCATCTCCTCCCTGCTCTTCTCCATCTCCTTCCTCATGTGCATCCTCCCCGCCTCGATCTCCCACGACCGGAGCCCGCCGACCCACCATCACCGGAGTACACCACCAGTACCACCACTTCCGCCGGACTTCTCCCCCTCGTCGTCTTCATCCTGGCCCTCATCTCCGAACCTCCCCGGTTGTCCTCGACCTCGACCACAAATCCCCACAGCAGCTGTCACCACCACCAACTCGACTGAACTCCTCCTCCGCTCCTCGACTTCCCCGACAAGCCACCCAAGCCAACACCACCACCATGACCTCCCTGTTCGCCTCCCCGACATCCTCGCCACTCGACCATGCACCACCAGCGTCTCCTCCGCCTCGCCTGGGCACGGCCGGAGCAGAATCACGACCTGCCTCCTCCTTCTGGCCGGAGCAGCACCCGAGCCATTCTCCTTCTCCTTCTCTTGTCTGAGAGCAACACCCCCGACCACCACTGACCTCCCCGACCACGGCCCCTGCTCCCTGTCCTCCTCCTCCTGCTGACCGGACTTCTTCCCCCTCGCTGGCCGGAATTCAGCAGTCGCCATCATCATCATTAGCATCATCACCATCAACATCATCTCCAAGTCTTCATACTAGCTATCACCATCACCACTACTATCATCCTCGACAACATCGTCATCCTCGTCATCATCACCATTGTCCACATCATCATTTTCATCACCACCACCATTGCCAACATCAACATCATCACCCTCGTCGTCATCTCATCACCATAACTCCTCACCATTCATTATCATCATCAGCACTGTCATCCTCACCATCATCGTCGTTATCGTCGTGAACCTCTCTTTGTCGTCATCCAAACAATTCTGTGCACGTACACCGAGGTTCGAACCTGTCCCACCTTTTTATTTCGTATGTGTGTTTGAGTATATATTATTAGGACATGCGTATTTCTTATAATTGCTAGCTGATATCGGACCCTGAGTTAGTGAACCCTGTACTGCGTACCCGAACTTGTACTCGAACGCGTATATTAATTAGTTGATATAATTATATATATTTAGTATGTACATGCTATTCAACTTAGAATATGTATAATTAATGAATATATATGGTATATGTGTATATTGTAATTAATTATATATTAATAAATAATTAGGAGTAGGTGTATTCAGACTATATGACCTAGGACACCGTGGACTGCCCCATATTTTTCCTTGATCCTGTTGACCCTAAGAACAATGTTGGTGTCTGCCTTAAGTACACCGACGTACTGGCGAGACCGTGTTAGTTGACTGACTTATTGTGTACAGTACTTAAAGACCCGACACCCGCGTAATTCAATGCGTAATTGACCGTGTTAGATGATTAGTGCCACCCCTAGTGTACTCGAGTCCAGTATAAATATTATTGTGTGTGTACTAGTGTAATGACTAATGATTTTATTGTATTATATTTATGTGTACATAGGATATTGGATTTGTTCTGCGCGATTTCTGGAGCAGGTTATTGGTACATCGCAGTCTTCTGGCCAGGCAAGTATACCTTGCCATTGTACTGTTATTTATATTCCATATGTTGCATGCATCTTTATTTACTGTCTTTAGTTCATATATTTTAACTGTATATAAATGTGCGCGACAGTATTGTCGTGATATATTTTTATTTATGTATTTGTATTGACCCTGTTTATGAGACTACCCCATTATCATGTAACATTATTAGGTTCATTGGCCGTGACACAGTTGTTACACGAGTTATGAGTCTCATGTAGATCACAGACTTGCGTGCAGGTTGGCCTCCTGTACGTGTGGGTCGTGCGTTAGGAATAACTGTTGTTAAAAACTTTGCATGCTAGAAGACTTAGCAGTTATTAGAGGTCTATGGACATAGCCTATTGTAGTACGGTGGTCCCATCCTTGTCCTTGTTTGGTTGCAGGATTGGGCTAGGGTACTAAGAATAGGCTATGAACCAAATCATGTCATGGATGTGACATGCTTAGAGCATGGGGTGGGGAGAACAACAAGTACCCGCATTTGAGCTCCTTTACACTTTTCCTTCTGTAACCCGGAAGCTCCGCTGGAGATACGGACGGTGATGACCCCTTTACTACTTGGCGGGCCTCTGCCGTTCAAAAGACGACATGCCTTTGAGGCCCCTGGTTCTCCGAGAGAGTCATGCCAATCCCAGTTCTCAGCCAGATAGCTCACTTGTTAGAAAGTTGTTCTCAAACTGCATACACGTAGACGGTTAGGCGACCCCTTTGGATATTTATTTCAGTACTTTATTGGCATGTGTTTAAGTATCTTGTTATGTCCCTCTGAGGACCTGGTCCGCTGCCAGGTGTACCTGTTCTTGAGTATTTGCAGGAGCGCAGATTTGGATGGTTATAGATGCTTCGTGGATGTCTTCTCTTCGAGCCATGATTCCTAGCTGGTATACTTATATTATGTTATGGCGTTGTACTCATATTGCATTTACTTTTCCATTTAAGTTGGTAGTGGATTTATTTCCATCCAACTATCATCCTTAGATACTTCCTATTGAGATCTAGTTTCATAGATACTGGTTGTTTATTTCTATATGATTTTGGTGGATGAGATTTAGATTTTTCCCTGCGACTTGTATTACATTTATACCACTTGTGGATTTGATATTCATATTACGGCGTACGTGTGGATTTGGTTTCCATATATTGGAGTTGCCTTATCCATGCGGCTGGCATGCTTACGTGTCATAGTCCTACGTATTTTGGGACTGGGGCATGACAGGTAGGATTGTCACCCTCACTTTTCCAAATATGATTAATTTAGTAATTTGGCATAGTTATTTTATTTTTTGAGATTATAATAATTAGAGAGATGCATATATTTATTTGTGTTTCGTATTATTTATTTATAATAGTGGGCTAGCCTATTAATTAGACTTGTCATGACAACTTATTAAGTCTAACATGGACTAGGCTATTAAATCAATTTCTACTAATTAATTAGGAGGATTAGGTTAATTTGTATTAGGGTAAAAACTTTTCAAAATAGTCATCATTAATTATTTTTCATAATTCATCATGTAGGAGCATTGTGGACATTTGATCGTGACTTGGAAAGGGGGAACGGGGGCCGACCACTAAAGAGGGGTCTTTTCTCTCTCTTTCCTCTCTATTTGTTCATTCCATTTAGATCCCCAAATTCCTAGATTCCCAATTCTCTTCATCCCTCTCAATTTATTCACATATTCTCTCATTCTCATCAATCAAGGAGCATTGGAGATTGGAGTAGCAATAGCACTTGGAGGAGGAGCTTTGGCAAGGAGATCGTATTCGGATCGTGTCCGTGGGAACAATTCATTAGGAATCTATCTCCCAATAGGTACAATTCTGAATTCACCTTCATTTTAGGTTCCAAATTATGTATTTCACCATTAGGAACCCTCTTATGGCATAGGTCTACCTATAGGAACAAGTTCTAGGCTAATTAGATGTGTATTACGTCTTCTACATGGTGATTTATATCTATTTTGGAGGAATTACAAGATTGACACATCAAGTGTGTGTCATGACGCTAAATTAGTCATATTGGACTTAAATAAGGGTTGGGATACTAGCTATGTGTCCATAATTGGACACGAGTCGGTTGTATCATGAACTGGTGTGATACTTTGTGATATAGGGCTCATTTTGGGTGTTTTGTGCAATTCTCTTTAATTCTTATTGAAACTAGTTCTAATAGAAATTATTATATGTAATTGAAATATGTGTATGATCATCACGGAGAATTGGAACTTTAGACACTTTATGGAGATGAGTATCATAAGTATCTATATGGTGCACTCTATGTGTTTGGTGAAATAGCTATTGTGTGAAATTTGTGCAATCAATACCCTTGTGTGTATATATATATATATATATATATATATATATATATATATATATATATATATATATATATATATATATATATATATGGTGGTGAGGGGCTGAGGGGCTCGGGTGATGACTTGTGTGTGTGACTTGACATTGTGGTGCAAGTGATTGATGCTTGAGAGCATCTCGTGACAGGTTTGGTCTCGGGTTATGGAGGCTATTCGGGGTCTATTGGATTAGGACCTTGGTGTTCAGTTATTCAAGAACTACATGAAGCATCTGCAGGCAATATGAGTTAAACCTGGAGGCAATGTAACTTAGTATATGTTAAGGTTTATGTGTTCAGTATAGTAGGGTATTAGTGCAGTTGAGGGTGAACAAGTTTTGCAAGATTAGGGAAGATTACAACAGATTACTCCTTGCTGTTCCAGCAGGAAGTAGTTAGCAATATGTAACTGTTAATGACAACAGAAAGAGATCCTTGAGAAAAGTGGGGGGGGGGGCTGCAAGCTTGTGTGGGTAGTATGGGAGCTCAGGTAAGTTGTTCTAGTGTCTGCTGCAGATGAGGGTGATCGGGTGTATATTGCACTTGGGTGCATTGTTATGAGGAGACATTAGAGCGAGGGTTGGCCTCTTAGGTACAGGTGATGGTTAGGATTTGGAGGAAGGATTCGTCCAGCATACATGAGTACCATGTATCAGGATACACACAAATGTGTATCTTGTTTTTGGTGGTACCAAGGTATGGTGTGTGTGACTGATGGGTGAAGGGAGTGTAGTAGCATCTGTAGGATACTAGAAACTATCTTGGGGTATGATACTCAATGTATCATGACTATGTAGTTAACATGTGAGTACCCAGTTATGAGGTAGATAGTATAGAGTATTTCAGTATGCCAAGTGGGTTAAAGTCTACGTAATAAGTAGTGTTGTTAATAAGGTATCTCACCACCAAGGTATCAAGTAAGAGGGATAGGTAAATTGGTTAAGGTAATTGGTATTGGTGTAGTTAAGTTGGTTGGTGTTATTTAGATATTAATTAGGCATAGAGATCAAGTTATATTTGATAGCTAAGGTAATATTATTTAAGGAATGAATATATATATATATATATATATATATATATATATATATATATATATATATATATATATACTATATTAAGTAGTATATGTATATTAGCTATATAATATTGTTATTGGTGTAGATAAGTATCATATTACCTATTAGTAGATAGTATTGTTAATATCTTCAAGATACCAACCTAAAAATATAGGTACATGCTAGTACAACCTAGGAATGGCTAGTAGATCAAGTTTGACTATTTTGACCTAGAATGGACCTAGAAGCATGTTAATGCATTTTTAAACTTGTTTCTTTTTTCTTGTACCAAATTGACATAATGTTCCCTAAATAGGATTGTGTGACACCAGCTTGGACATCGAGAGACACATTTTCTCAAGACCAGAGGCGAGTACATCTCTCTATTAGTTTTTATTTTATGATAGTAGATATATCACATATTCTAGAACTGTTTACTTGATTCTGACCCATTGGCTACATGGACTGGTACTAAATGGATCCTGTCATAGGATCTTATCTCCTACCATGTTCAGCGGATACTCCTTCACATATATTTTATCGTATGTATTGTGTATTGATTATTATGTACTTCTTGTTCACATATTGCTCGTGTTCAGTGTGCTTATATTCATGTTCGTAATGTGTCATGATTGGATCTATAAGTATTGGTTGGGGATGGGGGAGTAGGAGTTGGTTATGTGATCAAATCCAGTTTATTCGTGTACATGTCGATTACATATCGCACGTGTAATCGAGTTACCATATTATATTTGTGTTCAACCCAAACCGATCACATAACAAACTTGTATTCTAAGGCACATTAGCTAGTTTTATCTATTTTTATTACTTGCAAATATTCCATATTGCCTGTTCTTTCTTTCTAGCATTTTACCTGTTTACTATAGTTCATTTCATTTCTTGTAGCTAGTTCATCTTGTATTCTTTTCTATTAATTATCATATATGTTCTACCATGTATTTGGAACTGCTTCAAGAGATTTGTACGTTGCTCTAATCCTGATTGGATATATTTTTCAGATGATTGGATTTAGGAGCAGTTATCACGACCCGCACCCGGTGTAGGGACACGAGTACATTGGTACGTCCAGCCTACGCTGCAGCATCGGTGGTAGAACGCTCTCGAAGTCGACAATACTATCTAAATATCTCACAAAATATATATAAGGTACATGTCATGCCATCTCAACTCCGAATAAAGAACAATAATATATGATAATGATAAATAATACTCAATCACAATATAAAGCTAGAGGGAGATATGTTACGATATGGAATAGAAGAAAAGAAATATAGAGTCACAATACATCATAAGTCCAAGTCCTATAGTCTAATCTCAACACAAGATCTCAATATAGATATGTCATAAAGTCTAGATAAGATCAAATACAATATCATAAAGAATAATCTAAAACTCTCAAACAGGTGGTACTATATCAAGAGGCTCAATAGTACAATCTCAACAGCCTCGCCATCCTATGGTCCATAGTAGGTAGGACACATCTGCTCTAACCAATCATCTGAAAAATATATCCAGTCAGGATTAGAGCAAAGTACAACTCAATAGCAGTTCCAATTAGTTGATAATGACTATAAACAAAAATAGCGAATGTAATACAAGAGAAGCAATGAACAATATCATACTATAGAAGAAATAGATATATAATCTAAAGCAACAAGGTATAAAATGATCACAATATCATAGAATAAAGACAACAAACTAGAATATAGAGAAGAACTGTAACTACACTAAGTGTTTAAAATACTAGTCAGATATGTGATCGGCTTGGGTTATCAAGATCTACTAACACGATCAATAACACAATCATATGATCAGTATGATTGGCTATTGTATACAAGGAACACAATCATTTAAGATTAGATGTTGTCTATAAGAACACAATCAATTAAGATTGGTTGTTGTCTACGGAGTAACACAATCACACGTGAGGTTTATGACTGGCTGTTGTCTACATGATGCAATATAATGTTCAAGGTTTTGATCGCATATCAATCTAGCACTTCCCCTGCCCCAACCAATACTCATGGATCCGATCACGATACGTCACGAACACGAATATAATATGTGTACACGAAGAACACGAATGTACATAAATGAACACGAGCATAAGGAATACCCAATACACACGATAATGTACATGCGACGGGAGTATCCAGAGTATACTATAATAGGATAACATCTTCTAACAGGATCAATATAGTACCAGTCAGTGTAACCACTGTGTCAGAATCAAGTAAAATATTTTTAAATACTTGTATTATAGTAATTATCAAATAATTAAAACTATCAAAGAATGTACTCGCCTCTGCTCCTGAGCAAAGGTATCTCTCGATGCCCAAGCTGGTGTCACACAATCCTATTTAGGAAACATCATGTTAAATAGTGTAATGAATAAGGAGTGAGTTAAAAATGTACTAATACATGCTCTTCTAGGCAAATACTAGGTCCACAATAAGGTATTAGTCTATTTGGTCACTAACTGGTCAATACTAGCTTATACTAGCTACACTAGGTTATACCAAGGTTATACCTTAAGTACAACTTGTCATGCCCCAGTCCCAAAATATGTAGGACTAGGAACACGTAAGCATGCCAACCGTATGTATATGGCAACTCCAATATATGGATACCATAATACACACGTACGCTGTAATATCAATAATACTCATATATGGTATATATTTATTGTCACAAGTCACAGAAATACTAATCTCATCCACACAACAAGTCACAGAAAGGAAATAACTAAACTAGAATAAAGGGTCTGAATAATCCAACAATGATAGTCGGGTGAAGACAAATCTACTACCAATGACTATATCAAACTAAAATGAGAAAGAAGAGTAAAATCACCAATATAAAATAAGGTGACGATAGAAGTGTCAACTAAAAGATCCATCGTTAGAGATAATCAATGATGCTCAGAAGGTAAGACCTCCTCGGCAGAAAGTAATGTGTCAGGTCCTGATCCGTACTCCTGCGGATACTCCTAGTCGTCTATACCTGGCAAGGGACCAGGTCCTCAGAGGGACATAACAAGATACATAGAAGCATGCCAATTGAATACAGTAAATATACATAATAGATAGAAAATATATAAGTACGCTGTACAAGACAATCTATATGAATACAAAATTAGGACAACTTTTCGACGTATGGGCAAGGGTAGGCTACTCGATCTAAATCTCATAACTGACACACACGACAGGGACATCAGAAATCGACATACCGCGGGGGTAGCGACCAGCGAGACTCCAGAAATCGATATACCGTGGGGGTAGCGACCAGCGCGACATACTATCGTAGTGCGTGCTAGATACTACGGTTTACCAGAGTGGTTGTAGCCCATACGCCTACTGATTATCCTCCTATGATACTAAGTGTCAAGTGTGTATCAACATATATATAATATATAGTAATAACTGAAAGAAAACACACATGCAATGAATATGTAAGAATATAGTAAATAATGCAAAATACTGTAAACAATTTGGCAAGGTATACTTGCCTGGCAAGAAAGCTGTGTAGTCCCAATAACCTGCTCATGCAGTCACGTAGAACAATCCAATATCCTCGAGTCAGCATGCACATGCACGGGAATTGGGGGTGACTGCTGTAGGTTGTCTTCGGCGATGGTGACGGGTCCATGATGAACACGATGACGAGGGTGATGAGGATGACGATGATAAGGATTAAGGTGATAATGATGATAATAGTTATGGTTAGGGTGGTGATTAGGTCAATGATGATTGTGATGACAAGGACGAGATGATTGGGATGATGGTGGTGATGTGGATGATGATGATGATGATGATGATGATGATGATGATGATAGGGTGATGATGATGATAGGCTGATGGTGGTTATTAGGATAATAATGGTGATGAAGGGGGATGATGATGTGGATGATGGTGATGATGTGGATGGTGATTGGGATAATAGTGATGATGTGGATGGTGTTTAATGGTGATGATAATGATAATGATAATGATAATGGTAATGGTGTTAATGGTGATGATAATGATAATGGTAATGGTGGTGATGATGATAATGGATGATGGTGAAGTTACTGCTCCAGCCAGGGGGGGTCCGGCGAGAAGGAGGAGAGTGGAGAGGAGACGGTGGGGCGG
The DNA here is from genome assembly GCA_036927795.1 of Iris macrosiphon. Classification (NCBI taxonomy): domain Eukaryota; kingdom Viridiplantae; phylum Streptophyta; class Magnoliopsida; order Asparagales; family Iridaceae; genus Iris; species Iris macrosiphon. The sequence goes on along the minus strand of JAYESA010000003.1, from coordinate 101,486,084 downwards.
TGGTCGAGGAGGAGGAGGAGGAGAGGACAGGGAAGAGGAGGAGGTGTTGGTACTCGGAAGGAAGAATGAGAGGAGGCTCGGTGCTGGTGGATGACAGGGAGCGGGGTGGCTCGGGATGACGGCCAGAAAGTCGGGGAGGAGAAGAGGGTGGTCGAGGTCGAAGGTGGGAGGAGCTCGATGGTTCAGGCGTGGAGGTCTCGGCGGAGGGAGTCGAGGAAGATGAGACGATGGTGGTAGTGGTACTGTGTTGACTCCGGTGGGTCGAGGGGAGTCCAGCGATAGGTGAGGGTGGCCAGGGAGGTGTTGTTCAGGGAGGAAGGGATTCAAGGATCGTCGGGGTGAGGTGGTTCAGGCGTGGGGTGTCATCTCCGCCGAGATGCTGGTCTCCGGCAGGGTCGGGAGGTAGAAGATGAAGAGGGAGATGGCAATGGTCATGGTGATGGGGGAGTCCGGCAAGGGGTAGTGGGAGAGGAGGAGATGAAGAAGAGAGCAGGGAGGAGGTGGTGGTTCAGGTCGGGTCTGGCAGTTGGAGGCTGCTCCAGTCGGCGGTTGGCAGAGGGAGAGGTTGAAGATGATGAATAGGGGAAGAAAGTCGACTAGGTATTGGGTTAGGGATAGATTTTGTAATGTGAAAAAAATAGGAAAAGTGATTATTTAAACATGTATAATTTGGGTTTGGGGTTGACCTAGGTAGGTGGGCTTGGTCAACATCCCCTTGGAGTGGGCCTTGGCTTGACATGGGGATGTTTGGAGGGCTATAATTTACATTGTTTAAAATGCAAGGATAGGGTTAAATGAGGGGGCCTTGTTGTGCGTTGTACATTCCGAAAATCATGGGGAAAATTCATATGAACAAAAAATAGGTTTCTTCATGTACTGTCCAATGGTGTAGACATCTTAATGCATTTTTGCATAAAAATGTCCAACAATTGGGAAAATTGCACAAAGATGGAAATTGGGTTAAATTAATTTAAATTAATGCGCAAGGTGTTCTTAAATTAATTAGAAGTACATGGGGATAAAATTAGGTGGGACACAAGTGTCATTGACATAGAGGGCTCAGAGTAGAATGTTATCATCAATTGGGTTGCACGAAATGGGTTAAAATTGTGTCTCCAATTTCGATTGGAACGCACAAGGATACAAAGTTTGAATTTATTTAGAATTAAATAATAACGTCCGCGACGAATGTTGTGCGACTAAAATGAATCACAAGAGAGCATAATTATAAGTCACGCAAAGGTCAGAATGGATGACTGGCATGTCTAGGACAAGAATATGAAATTTGTAGGAGGGCAATGGCTAGTGTAGTGCTCCAATTATCGAAGCAACGGTAAGGTGTACTATGTGATATAAATATTGTATAATTAAATAAAGGTTGTGTTCTATTTCTAATTGGTTTCAAACTAGCCCTAGTCTTACTATCTAAGCCAAGTAGGCCTAATTTTGGGTGAGGGGGTTTACAATCTACCCAACTTAAAACAATTTCGTCCTCGAAATTAAAATAGGGCAGGGTTTGTCTTATCTAATCTCACTTGATCACAATCTAAAAGAATTCACCTCAAGTTGACAATGCAGTTTCTACCAACTTAGAATTTACCCATCTATCACCTAAGGCTATACATCTAAGAAAATATTTCTTAAATTATTTATTCATGTTATTCAATCCTCAAAGTTTTAACACCAATATATTACCTATGATATGCCCTTAATTAATTATAAAAGAGAGTCACCAAGTCATGTGATTGGCCCAAGGGGTATATCTAGTACTATCTGTGTATTAAACTTATACCAAGCACGAGGTTTCGTCTTTCTGAAACAAGGGAAGACGGAAAACAATGATAAAGAGTTCAAGGGGAAGGTAATAGGATAGAAGTATGGGGATTAAGGCGTTTAAAGAATTCAAATGGGAATTCTCAAGGCAGTTGTGGATTAAAATTCTATTTGGTAATTTTTTATTCGCATGCTCGTATCAATACAGTTATGTAACCGATATGATATGCTCAGATATGTCTAGAGGACAAGTACATTCGTCTAAGAAGCTAAGTCAATTTTATCTCAATCCACATAAGTAGTCATGCGAGGGGCGAACCAAGCGCACTATAGTTGATCAGACCATAATACACTGATTCTGATTTTGACAATGTATTGGTGTATATACCCAATAATACATATATCATGATCAAGCTCGATAGAAGAGTAAGCTTGCAAAACTAGGCTATAATAGCAGCATAAATCAAGGTAGTTCAGAAAATATAAATACGCTGGATTATGATGAAAGAATGTGCAAAATAATTCAAGTTCATAAGAAGGCAAGACTCCACAGTCTCTACAGTTGTCATACTAGCTCCTTGTCTAAGTTGCTAGTCGACCAAATATGGGTATGGGCCTCTAAGTTCTATAGTATGAATAACACTATCTTCTTATGCAAGTCTATAGTTGGTGTCATTCAGTTATACTTCATCAATGGGTCAAGAGGACTATGTGATACTATGTTGTGAGGCATACTACCCAACTTAAAACAATTACTAATACTATATTGCCTTAAGGATACAGTATAAACTCCTGTTAAGGTTTACGAGAAAAGGTCTTGGTACTTATTAGGGTATCCTATTACATCATAAAGGTATTGGTCATCTTAAGTCTTAATAATAGTGCTCATAGAACAAAAGGGTTAATATTAAGTATGGAAGGGTTATTGGCTTTATATGGAGATATGGGTACAAATTACACAATTTGTAACTAAAGGATAATCATCAAGTAGCAATCTAAAAGAAATAACTCAAATCTATCAAGTTCTAAATATAAGGCACATAATTTCAAAGTTTCAGATTAAAACTATAATCCTACCACTTAAAATAAAATCGCTTGGCCTACAATCAGAAATATCAGGTGGCACGAGTTGAAAGAAAAAAAAGGGAAAAGCATAATCAGTCTTCGCACAAATAACGAGCGCTAAGTTTTCAGAGGAACAAGATTTGAATTTAAATATAAAGACTCTAGATAATATCATAGTTTTCTAAGGGGAAGGTGGTTTGCTAATCTCTGTGTTTGAGGTATGATCTAGAAAAATGTTATTTTATTCCTTTTGGCTTCCTAGGGTACTGTCTGCTAATATCAAGATAAGAATCTAAATGTATAGTTCTATAATACTATCTCACTATAAAATTTAGGTTTGGTCCTAATATTTAACCTTGGATTTATATTGGTTCCTCAATACTAGGGTCAAATAATTATGGTTAAATTTCTAACTAACTCTAGTAGCGTCTACACCACTCTCAAGTCATCCCTAATTATATCAAGGGATAATGGTCATCTAATTTATAGGTATGGGGTGATAGGGTTCATTAGGTGTCCTAAATTTAGTGATTTGTCTATATTTTAGTTGTATCCTCAGTAGGTGTGTTACCCTAATTATTATTCTAACAACAAGGGTTCCTATGTTCTAAGGAAGGCTATACTCAAGGAACTATTAGGAAGTACAGGAATCAAGCAGGATGCAATTATTTAGATATAACAGATTGGAAAAAAGATGAGTCATAGTCCATTGTGGATGAGATCCTATACCCTAGTCCTAATTGCAGGCTTGCTCGGTACAGTAATGTAATCGAGACAATATGCTCTCGACCTGCATAGGCCACCACAAAAATATGTCACGCCCCAGTCCCAAAATACGTAGGACTAGAAACACGTAAGCATGCCAGCCGTATATATATGGCAACTCCAATATATGGATACCATAAAATATACGTACGTTGTAATATGAATAATACTCATATGTTGTATATATTTATTGTCATAAGTCACAGAAATACTAATCTCATCCACACAATAAGTTACAGAAAGAAAATAACTAAACTAGAATAAAGGGTCTGAATAATCCAACAATGATAGTCGGGTGGAGACAAATCCACTACTAATGACTATATCAAAACTAAAATGAGAAATAAGAGTAAAATCACCAATATAAAATAAGGTGACGATAGAAGTGTCAGCTAAAAGATCCATCGCTAGAGATAATCAATGATGCTCAGAAGGTAAGACCTCCTCGGCAGAAAGTAACGCGTCAGGTCCTGGTATGTACTCCTGTGGATACTCCTGGTCGTCTATACCTGGAAAGGGACCAGGTCCTCAGAGGGACATAACAAGATACATAGAAGCATGCTAATTAAATATAGTAAATATGCATAATAGATAAAAAAAATATAAGTACGCTATACAAGACAATCTATATAAATGTAAAATGAGGACAACTTTTTGACGTATGGGCAAGGGTAAGCTACTTGATCTAAATCTCACAACTCACACACACGGCAGGGACATCAAAAATCGATATACCGCGGGGGTAGCGACCAGCGAGACTCCAAAAATCAATATACCACAGGGGTAGCGACCAGCGCGACACACTACCGTAGTACGTGCTAGATACTACGGTTTACCAGAGTGGTTGTAGCCCATACGCCTACTGATTGTCCTCTAATGATACTAAGTGTCGAGTGTGTGTCAACATACATATAATATATAGTAATAACTGAAAGAAAATACACATGCAATAAATATGTAAGAATATAATAAATAATACAAAATACTATAAATAATTTGGCAAGGTATACTTGCCTGGCAAGAAAGCTGTGTAGTCCCAATAACCTGCTCCTGTAGTCGCATAGAATAATCCAATATTCTCGGGTCAGCGTGCACAGACACAGGAATCGGGGGTGACAACGTAGGTTATCTTCGGCGAGGGTGACGGGTCCATGATGAACACGATGACGAGGGTGATGAGGATGACGATGATAAGGATAAAAGTGATAATGATGATGATAATTATGGTTAGGGTGGTGATTAGGTCAATGATGATTGTGATGATGAGGATAAGATGATTAGGATGATGGTGGTGATGTGGATGATGATGATGATGATGATAATGATGATGGGGTGATGATGATGATAGGATGATGGTGGTTATTAGGATGATAATGGTGATGAAGGGGGATGACGATGTGGATGATGGTGATAATGTGGATGGTGATTAGGATGATAGTGATGATGTGGATGGTGTTTAATGGTGATGATAATGACAATGGTAATGGTGTTAATAGTGATGATAATGATAATGGTAATGATGGTGATGATGATAATGGATGATGGTGAAGTTACTGCGCCGGCCAAGGGGGTCCGGCGAGGAGGAGGAGAGTGGAGAGGAGACGGTGGGGCTGTGATCGAGGAGGAGAAGGAGGACAGGGAGAAGGTGGCGGTGGTCGGGTCATGCTCTGTCACTACCATATTCTGAAAACAGGGGTATTTTCGACTTTTTACAATATTTTTGTAGTTATAATTAATTAATTGCATGAATAGTATATATTGATTTAAATAATTATGTGTGATGTGTAATTAAATATAGTATTAGATACAGTGTTTGTTTTATTTTTAGCTAGCAGACTAGACCTAGAAGCCCAGTAGATGACCACCTGTCCAAATTATAGGATTCTGGATTTTATTATTTTATCTAGAATTTAATATTTGGAGATTGTAATTAATTACTGTATTTTATTTAATATTTTTGCGCATTGCCTTTGCTTCGATATTTGGAGCAGTACCCTGACTTTTGTCTCCCAACAAATTTCACCATCTTGCCCTAGACATGCCCGCCTTCCATTCTGCTATTTTTGCAACTCATAATTTTGCTTCCTGTGCATTATTTCTAGCCGCACAAAAATCGTCGCGGACGTTATTTAATAAATTCCTATTTTGTATCGTTGTGCGTTCCAATCAAAAATTGGAGGCCATCTTGACCTATTTTTCGTGCGACCCAAATTAGGGTAATATTCTGTTCTGAGTCTTCTTCATTATTGGTATTGATGACCTGACCTAATTTTGGTCCCATGTACTCCTAATTAATTGTTGAACACAACTTGCATTTATTTCTATTTAAATTGAGGATACCATTTTATCTGATTCTAAAATCCCAATTTAATTCCAGTGCCCTGTAAATTGAGCCCATACCGATCATACAGCGTCCCCTGACCCTACAAAACACCGGACACCGAATCGCCCGCCAAATTTTTGTCATTTTATGTGTTTGTGCAATTTCTCAAATTTAAGGGGGTTAATTTGCAAATATGCATTTTGGTGTCAACACCCATTGATTAAACCAATGAGGGAGCCTATTAATTTTTAATTAAAAACTCTCATCCCTACATGAATTACTTCCCTTCATGAACAATCCTAGCCACTCATTCTAGGGGTTCAATCTCCACCCTCCATCACACCCTCTCTCTCCCTATTTAATGTCTTGTACCCTCAAACCCTAATCCCAAGAAACCTAGGATTCCCCACCTCCACAAGCCCCCACATCCCCTCTCTCATCCGTATGTAAACTTCTTCCATTTTTCTTCTCCTTCTCTTTCCTTTCTTCTTCTTCTTCTCCTTCTTCTTCTTTTACATTTTTTTGAATTCAAATTATTGAAGAGGGGGGAAAACCTACTGTTCATTTGCTCCCCCGCACACTGTTCACCGGAGGTCAGCCCCGACCCCCGGTCTGCACCCGATCCCAGCGGCTTTCCCCGCCGACCTGTGCATCACCCCCGGCGGCTCTCCCTCATCTCCTCCCTCTACACTCCGGTCAGCCGCGGTTCTCCCCCACCTACAATCTCCTTCAGCCCGGCCACCCGGCCAAGTCCCCCTTCAGCCGGCGGCTCCTCCCCTCGCCGCTGCTCGTGCTCCTCCCTCCATCTCCCCCTTCATCACTCTGCCAACCATCACCCATCCCCCTGCTGCCGTTCTCCGGCGGTCCCTGCCCAGTCCGGCGGTCCCCGACTGCTCTCCCTCTGCTCTCGTTCACCCTGGCCGGCGTTTCCTCGACGTTTCCGGCGACAGCTTCCTCCGGTCATGCGTCCGTCGGCCCCCATCAGGTCCGGCTGCTCCCCACAACTCCCTCCGGCGCCCCCTCGATCATCACCACCGGCCTCCATCTCCACCACTCTGCTGGCCTACAACCCGACGACCCCTCTGCACTCCGGCCTCCCTGCTCAGTCCGGCGAGCGACTCCGGCCGGCAGCCACTCCACCACTGTAAGGCTCCCCTCTTCTTCTCCCTCCTTCTCTATATATATATATATATGTATATATATATATATATGTATATATGTATGTATATAACTTGTAATATATATTAGTGTATATATATGACTATGTATAGGTATTTGTATATATAGTAATTAATGTGTATAGTATAAAAATACAGGGTAATGTATAATTTAATAATGTGAATGTATATTATCTATTTAATTTATGATTAATACGTGTGTACGTATAGTATTTATTTAGCTAATACTATATACACATATGTATAGTAATTATTTAATTTATGTTTAATATATATACTTTAGTATAATGTAAAAATGTGTATTTTAATATATGTGTATATACTTTAGCGTATGTATGTATTTAAAATATGTATACGTATATTATTTATTTTATTATTATTGTATAAGTATAGTATGTACTTAAATAAATTGTATAATTATAGTATGTATGATTAATTAATTGTATACCTATATGTACACTATTTTTTCATAAAATGTGCTTTATAAAATATACACTATATTATTAGTGTAATTAATGTAAAGTATTTATATATTTAATTAATGTGAAATTAGTATATGTATTTAATTTAAATTTGTATATATATATGTATATATACATAGGTTTATTTCATGACATTTATTTAATAAAAGTATATGCTAGTATAAATTTATTTTGGTGTATTAGTATTAGTATATTAAATGATAATGTTGATTATATATATGTATAAACGTACTTTGGTATAAAAACATATATTTGGTATATATTTTAGATATATATGTTATGTTAAATTCCTTTTGTATGTATACAATATAAATACGTATTGTATTCTTTCCATGAACTATACATATACAAGTATTGTTATTATGTTTATATATATATATACAAGTATTATTTATTTTAAAAGTATATATTTTTACATATATCTATTATTTTAATTAAGGGATATTAATATATATATAGTTGGCCTATCTAGTAGATGACCCTTATCGTACCTAGCGTAGCCCTAAGGCCAGTATAATTCTTCTGTGTGTTAAGGTAGCATCTGATGCAAGTGTTATAATTGTGATATATTTATATGACTGTTGGTTTACCCAGGGGATACTCTGGAACAGGACACCAATAAATACCAGCTAAGGACCAAGGCAAGTACATTCTCTGATAATTTCCAATTCTTTGATAATTTCTATAAATTCAACAATCATGAAATGTTACATCTGAATCCTTGACACTGTGCTACACGGACTAGTATAGCTTGGATCTGCAGTCATGAGATGTTACCTTGATTATCGTATTGACATTGTACACGACATGTATATTAGACATCGTACATGATAGACTTGACTTGCTCGTGTATCGTGACGTGTCATGGTTGGATCCACAGTACTAGTTGGGGGCGGGGAAGTAGTAGTAAGAAATGTGATCATAACCTCTTATTGTAGTATAAAAATTGTAAGTGTTAATCATGCTCTTCACCCATGATTAGCCAGGCCCTGTAGCTATCGTACATGTTCCCAAGCCGATCACATTTTGAAACTACTATTTCAAACACTTAGAATAGATTATAGTTCCCTATTTTAAATCATATACTACATCACCCGTATATGATATTGTTCCTTGTTCTTTTCATTTTCTTATATGCACTGACTGTATCTCATTGCCTATTTTGCATGTCTCTTTATATTGCCTGTCTCTCTTAAATTGCCATTGCATTTATTTTATTGTCTTCTCAGTAGCTAGCATGACATATTTTATTGTATTATAGACATTATCAATTAATGGAACTATTATTTGAGAGTGTTGCTTTGCTCCTTCCTGACTGGAAATATTTTTCCAGACTATGCCTTAGAGGACCGCTGTCCGACACTTTATGGACCATATGGTGAGTAGCTGCAGACTTGGTAGTTAGTTGTGATTTCGGAGGCCTAGCAGGAATCACTAATTCTTCTAGTTCTGATTAGTTCTTTAATAGACTTTTGGGTACCGAATTTGTCTCCGGCATTTTTATGAGACTTGGATATTGTTGAGCTAAGTTATTGCTTTTGTTGACTTGTGTTGTGTTTAATTTTAGTTTTACTATTCAAAATCTTATCGTGCTGTAATCCTGTGATTGAGTATGTGTTCATCTTATTTGTGTCATCCGTGCCTCCTAATGGAGATTGGATGCTTGCGTGACATTAGTTAGATAGTATCAAGACCTTGACAGCGTTCTACCGCCGATGCTGCGGCGTAGGCTGGACGTACCCACGCACTCGTGCCCCTAAACCGGGTGCGGGTCGTGACACATTTTTAGTGGTGGCCCATGCAGGTCAGACTTCGCAATAAGAGCGATGTCGTGGTAGTGTGACATCCTTGTTATACTACTGCGTGCCTGCTATAGGACATAGGACATAGGATACTAGGACGAGAGCAAATACTCAATCACAATCCTTTGGGAGATTCCTGGGATGACCCCTGAGAATCTTGTTATAATTTCCAATTTAAAATTATTCCCTTGTTCCGTCCATTCTCACTTATTGATATTGAATTTGATTGTTGTTGATTAGTTATTAAATTAGGATTTTGGTTTCACTTGTTGATTGTTGATTAGGTATTAAATTAGGATTTTGGTTTCATTATAGGGTTTGATTTCATATCAAGATATAATTACAGACTAATTTATGGTATTACTTGATGACACATGTCGATGAGGACAGTGAGGAAGATAACACTAGGGCTATTGGACTACTAGATATGGATTTAAATTTTAATTTGAAGATTGAGAATGAATTGCATTTTTGAATTTTGAGAAGTAGAGATATTGTCATTAAAACTTTTTGAGGATTCAGATTCGATTCAATAAACCTAGACAAGTCTGTAAGGATTTTGTGTGATTAAGTTTTATTTCAGTATTTAGATAATTAGTCTTGAGGAAAGTGTATGCTTTTACTTTAAAAATTTATTCGAGGAGTTATTTTGAGGAATTTTATTTGAGGATAAAATCTTATAGTGAGAGAGATATATTAGTATATAGTAGATGAGATGCATGTGTAAGGATCTGTTGGCTTGAGCATGATAGTGATTCCACTGCAAACTGACTTGGGTTTTCATCTAGGATTGTATTAGAGAGTGCAGTCCTTAGTATGGTGTGTTGCATTTGATATGCACTTGAGTGATAGGAATAACTAGTATCAGCGATTGCAGTAGGTAAGGAAGCTAGCAGTGAGTGTGCTTGTAGTAGAACTGTGGTACTTAGAGGGATAGAAGTATCAACCATGGATGTATCTTTGACCTGTGCAATCACAACTATGATTTATTTCCAATCTTTTATCTTGAATGTTGCTTCTTTAGAACTGTACTGTCCTTCCTTGATGATATCGTATTTTGCCTTAATTGATTCTTTGGGATCTGTCTTCAGGATGTCGCCGCAGACACGGTCTATGAGGGCAGGAATATCAGCTTTAGAGGGGCCTGCCACCTCTCCACCTGATGGACAGACAGCCGTAGTTCCTCCTACATCTCCGATACACGTAGGTGATCCTCCTCCTCCACCTGTTCAGAAGATTGCCGCAGCTGTGACGGACAACCTTCCTTCTCCTCCGACTCCGATTCCTGGAGGTTTGCCCATTGACGGGACGCAGATGTTTACCTTGATCCAGGGCATGGTAGATGCCCAGAGAGTGACGGCAGATGCTCAGCGAGTTCAAGCTGAGGCTCAAAGGGTGCAAGCAGGAGCGCACCAGGCACAAACCGAGCTGATGAGAGAAAACATGGAGAATGCTCATCAAGTGACTCTCCAAGCTTTGGAGAGAGTAGCACAGTACCAGCAGTTTCCTGCCCAGCAGCAGAGATCAGGCACTATAGTGGATTTCAAGAGGATGATGCCTCGAGAGTTCAAAGGTACCGAAGGGATACTCTATGCTGACGACTGGCTAGAGGATATAGAGAGAAGCCTGCGATTGACCCAGATTCTGGAGAACTTGCAGATAGAAGCCGCTGGCAGTCAGATGTTCGATATCGCACTCACGTGGTATCGCACAGAACCGAGAATTACTGCACAAGGACTTACTTGGGAGACCTTCAAGGAACTCTTCAAAGAGAAGTTCTTTCCCGACGTGGCATTGGGAACCTTGGAAAGTCAGTTTCATGACTTAGTTCAAGGAAACATGTCGGTCGACGAGTACGCTGCAGAATTTTGTAGATTGAGCCGTTTTGCATCGTCTATGATTCGGGACCCAGGAGATCGAGCCCAAAAATTTAGAAAGGGACTGACAAGAGAGATTAAGTCGCGCACTTCTGGTCGTCGTACCGCTACCTATGAGGCTATCTTGATGGATGCTCAGATTGCAGAAGAGGATCTGGATCTTAGGCCTAAGAGGAGTCAAAATACTTTTGAAGATACGAATGGTAGCCCAGGACCAGCCAAGCATCCCCGTATTCAGCACCAACAGCAGTACCAAGTACCATTCCATATTCAGCAACAACCATGGACATTTCAGCATCCACCGCAGTACCTAGCACCAGTTCCTATCCAGCAACATCCATGGGAGTATCAGTATCAACAGCAGTACCAGGCACCAATTCATGTTCAGCAGGATCAGCAACAGCCTCCAAGAGAGACACAACAGACTTGTCATTTTTGTAAGAAGCCAGGTCACCTTTGGGAGAGCTGTAGAACGAGGCTAGGACTTTGTTTGCACTGCGGCATTGCGGGACATCGAGTAAGGGATTGTCTTCTAGCCTCTTATCTTCCCGGCCAGCGCACAACTTTAGATTATAGAGATCCAGTTAGGCTACCTGTGGAACCGTATATTGCTCAGCACCCGCAAAGGGAACCACCCCAGCAGGGCGGGCATTTGCGATGACGGTCGAGGAGACCGATACTGCAGGTAATGTGTTAGCAGTTTCTGTTCTTTCCTTTATTCTGTTCCTACCTATTTGATTGATTGATTGCTTAGTACAATAGTTGTATGCATGATTTTCTTGTTAGAATGTAGTTAGTAGTACCCCTGATACAGATACTACAAATACCATGACAAGACACCATGACCGTACATATTCCCTTAGGTTGCATGTTGTATGAGTGTAGGAAGATTTTCTTAGACCATGATTATTTGGGTTTTACCATGACGAAGATTCACGAAGGGGTTATGACTTGACAAGAGAGGCAAGATGATTACATTCGAGGATGACCATTGATTTAAATAGAGGGTTAAGAAATTAACATTTCATAATTGGTGGTTTAATTAATTCCAGGAAAGATTATGACATGTTTAAGTTGGTTATTAATTTGGAAATTTTGGGAGATTTATCAATGTATTTATTTAATTGCAAGTTATGAATTTTAGAACTTTATATTTGGATGTCACATTTGGAGAATCCTTAAATATCATATTGTTGAGTATTTTGAGGAGTGGATATTAAATTTCGGGTATTGAATTATTAACTCAAAACTTTCAGGGAAATTTTTGATAGAAATGGATTTTGATTCTATTTCGAGGATTTTTCGGAATGAAATAATTTTAGAATTTTGAAATTTGTGAAAAGATATTGTGGATTATAACCTGATTTCATGGATGACAAATTTAAATTTGCGGGAATAATAATGTGTATGATTAAACACTAGTATGAGGATTTTAAATTTCGAGGACGAAATTCTTTTAAGGTGGGTAGACTTGTCACTACCACATTCTGAAAACAGGGGTATTTTCGACTTTTTACAATATTTTTGTAGTTATAATTAATTAATTGCATGAATAGTATATATTGATTTAAATAATTATGTGTGATGTGTAATTAAATATAGTATTAGATGCAGTGTTTATTTTATTTTTAGCTAGCAGACTAGACCTAGAAGCCCAGTAGATGACCACCTGTCCAAATTATAGGATTCTGGATTTTATTATTTTATCTAGAATTTAATATTTGGAGATTGTAATTAATTACTGTATTTTATTTAATATTTTTGCGCATTGCCTTTGCTTCGATATTTGGAGCAGTACCCTGACTTTTATCTCCCAACAAATTTCACCATCTTGCCCTAGACATGCCCGCCTTCCATTCTGCTATTTTTGCAACTCATAATTTTGCTCCCTGTGCATTATTTCTAGCCGCACAAAAATCGCCGCGGACGTTATTTAATAAATTCCTATTTTGTATCGTTGTGCGTTCCAATCGAAAATTGGAGGCCATCTTGACCTATTTTTCGTGCGACCCAAATTAGGGTAATATTCTGTTCTGAGTCTTCTTCATTATTGGTATTGATGACCTGACCTGATTTTGGCCCCATGTACTCCTAATTAATTGTTGAACACAACTTGCATTTATTTCTATTTAAATTGAGGATACCATTTTATCTGATTCTAAAATCTCAATTTAATTTTAGTGCCCTGTAAATTGAGCCCATACCGATCATACAGCGTCCCCTGACCCTACAAAACACCGGACACCGAATCGCCCGCCAAATTTTCGTCATTTTATGTGTTTGTGCAATTTCCCAAATTTAAGGGGGTTAATTTGCAAATATGCATTTTGGTGTCAACACCCATTGATTAAACCAATGAGGGAGCCTATTAATTTTTAATTAAAAACCCTCATCCCTACATGAATTACTTCCCTTCATGAACAATCCTAGCCACTCATTCTAGGGGTTCAATCTCCACCCTCCATCACACCCTCTCTCTCCCTATTTAATGTCTTGTACCCTCAAACCCTAATCCCAAGAAACCTAGGATTCCCCACCTCCACAAGCCCCCACATCCCCTCTCTCATCCGTATGTAAACTTCTTCCATTTTTCTTCTCCTTCTCTTTCCTTTCTTCTTCTTCTTCTCCTTCTTCTTCTTTTACATTTTTTTGAATTCAAATTATTAAAGAGGGGGGAAAACCTACTGTTCATTTGCTCCCCCGCACAGTGTTCACCGGAGGTCAGCCCCGACCCCCGGTCTGCACCCGATCCCAGCGGCTTTCCCCGCCGACCTGTGCATCACCCCCGGCGGCTCTCCCTCATCTCCTCCCTCTACACTCCGGTCAGCCGCGGTTCTCCCCCACCTACAATCTCCTTCAGCCCGGCCACCCGGCCAAGTCCCCCTTCAGCCGGCGGCTCCTCCCCTCGCCGCTGCTCGTGCTCCTCCCTCCATCTCCCCCTTCATCACTCCGCCAACCATCACCCATCCCCCTCGCTGCCGTTCTCCGGCGGTCCCTGCCCAGTCCGGCGGTCCCCGACTGCTCTCCCTCTGCTCTCGTTCACCCTGGCCGGCGTTTCCTCGACGTTTCCGGTGACAGCTTCCTCCGGCCGTGCGTCCGTCGGCCCCCATCAGGTCCGGCTGCTCCCCACAACTCCCTCCGGCGCCCCCTCGATCATCACCACAGGCCTCCATCTCCACCACTCTGCTGGCCTACAACCCGACGACCCCTCTGCACTCCGGCCTCCCTGCTCAGTCCGGCGAGCGACTCCGGCCAGCAGCCACTCCAGCACTGTAAGGCTCCCCTCTTCTTCTCCCTCCTTCTCTATATATATATATATATGTATATATATATATATATGTATATATGTATGTATATAACTTGTAATATATATTAGTGTATATATATGACTATGTATAGGTATTTGTATATATAGTAATTAATGTGTATAGTATAAAAATACAGGGTAATATATAATTTAATAATGTGAATGTATATTATCTATTTAATTTATTATTAATACGTGTGTACGTATAGTATTTATTTAGCTAATACTATATACACATATGTATAGTAATTATTTAATTTATGTTTAATATATATACTTTAGTATAATGTAAAAATGTGTATTTTAATATATGTGTATATACTTTAGCGTATGTATGTATTTAAAATATGTATACGTATATTATTTATTTTATTATTATTGTATAAGTATAGTATGTACTTAAATAAATTGTATAATTATAGTATGTATGATTAATTAATTGTATACCTATATGTACACTATTTTTTCATAAAATGTGCTTTATAAAATATACACTATATTATTAGTGTAATTAATGTAAAGTATTTATATATTTAATTAATGTGAAATTAGTATATGTATTTAATTTAAATTTGTATATATATATGTATATATACATAGGTTTATTTCATGACATTTATTTAATAAAAGTATATGCTAGTATAAATTTATTTTGGTGTATTAGTATTAGTATATTAAATGATAATGTTGATTATATATATGTATAAACGTACTTTGGTATAAAAACGTATATTTGGTATATATTTTAGATATATATGTATTATGTTAAATTCCTTTTGTATGTATACAATATAAATACGTATTGTATTCTTTCCATGAACTATACATATACAAGTATTATTATTATGTTTATATATATATATACAAGTATTATTTATTTTAAAAGTATATATTTTTACATATATCTATTATTGTAATTAAGGGATATTAATATATATATAGTTGGCCTATCTAGTAGATGACCCTTATCGTACAGCGTAGCCCTAAGGCCAGTATAATTCTTCTGTGTGTTAAGGTAGCATCTGATGCAAGTGTTATAATTGTGATATGTTTATAGGACTGTTGGTTTACCCAGGGGATACTCTGGAACAGGACACCAATAAATACCAGCTAAGGACCAAGGCAAGTACATTCTCTGATAATTTCCAATTCTTTGATAATTTCTATAAATTCAACAATCATGAAATGTTACATCTGAATCCTTGACACTGTGCTACACGGACTAGTATAGCTTAGATCTGCAGTCATGAGATGTTACCTTGATTATCGTATTGACATTGTACACGACATGTATATTAGACATCGTACATGATAGACTTGACTTGCTCGTGTATCGTGACGTGTCATGGTTGGATCCACAGTACTAGTTGGGGGCGGGGAAGTAGTAGTAAGAAATGTGATCATAACCTCTTATTGTAGTATAGAAATTGTAAGTGTTAATCATGCTCTTCACCCATGAATAGCCAGGCCCTGTAGCTATCGTACATGTTCCCAAATCGATCACATTTTGAAACTACTATTTCAAACACTTAGAATAGATTATAGTTCCCTATTTTAAATCATATACTACATCACCCGTATATGATATTGTTCCTTGTTCTTTTCATTTTCTTATATGCACTGACTGTATCTCATTGCCTATTTTGCATGTCTCTTTATATTGCCTGTCTCTCTTAAATTGCCATTGCATTTATTTCATTGTCTTCTCAGTAGCTAGCATGACATGTTTTATTGTATTATAGACATTATCAATTAATGGAACTGTTATTTGAGAGTGTTGCTTTGCTCCTTCCTGACTGGAAATATTTTTCTAGACTATGCCTTAGAGGACCGCTGTCCGACACTTTATGGACCATATGGTGAGTAGCTGCAGACTTGGTAGTTAGTTGTGATTTCGGAGGCCTAGCAGGAATCACTAATTCTTCTAGTTCTGATTAGTTCTTTAATAGACTTTTGGGTACCGGATTTGTCTCCGGCATTTTTATGAGACTTGGATATTGTTGAGCTAAGTTATTGCTTTTGTTGACTTGTGTTGTGTTTAATTTTAGTTTTACTATTCGAAATCTTATCGTGCTGTAATCCTGTGATTGAGTATGTGTTCATCTTATTTGTGTCATCCGTGCCTCCTAATGGAGATTGGATGCTTGCGTGACATTAGTTAGATAGTATCAAGACCTTGACAGCGTTCTACCGCCGATGCTGCGGCGTAGGCTGGACGTACCCACGCACTCGTGCTCCTAAACCGGGTGCGGGTCGTGACATGCTCCGGGAGTAAGGAGAGGACAGGGAGGATGAGGAGGTGATGGTGCTCGGATGGAAGAATGAGAGGAGGCTCGGTGCTGGTGGATGACAGGGAGCGGGGTGGCTCGGGATGACGGCCGGGAAGTCGGGGAGGTGAAGAGGGTGGTCGAGGTCGAAGGTGGGAGAAGCTCGACGGTTCAAGCGTGGAGGTCTCGGCGGAGGGAGTCGAGGAAGACAATGGTGGTGGTGGTGTTGTGTTGACTCCGGTGGGTCAAGGGGAGTCCGGCGAGAGGTGAGGGTGGCCAGGGAGGTGCTGTTCAGGGAGGAAGGGAGTCGAGGAGCGTCGAGGTGAGGTGGTTCAGGTGTGGGGTATCGTCTCCAGCGAGATGCTGGTCTCCGACGTGGCCTCCGGCAGGGTCGCGAGGTAGAAGATGAAGAGGGAGATGGCAATGGTCATGGTGATGGCGGAGTCCGGCAAGGGGTAGTGGGAGAAGAGAAGATGAAGAAGAGAGCAGAAAGGAGGTGGTGGTTCAGGTCGGGTCCGGCGGTTGGGGGCTGCTCCGGCCGGCGGTTGGTAGAGGGAGAGGTTGAAGATAATGAATAGGGGGAGGAAGTTGGCTAGGTATTGGGTTAGGGATGGGTTTTGTAATGTGAAAAAAATAGGAAAAGTGATTATTTATACATGTATAATTTGGGTTTGGGGTTGACCTAGGTAGGTGGGCTTGGTCAACATCCCCTTGGAGTGGGCCTTGGCTTGACATGGGGATGTTTGGAGGGCTATAATTTACATTGTTTAAAATGCAAGGATAGGGTTAAATGAGGGGGCCTTGTTGTGCGTTGTACATTCTGAAAATCGTGGAGAAAATTTATATGAACGAAAAATAGGTTTTTTCATGTACTGTCCAATGGTGTGGACACCTTAATGCATTTTTATATAAAAATGCCCAACAATTGGGAAAATTGCACAAAGATGGAAATTGGGTTAAATTAATTAAAATTAATGTGCAAGGTGTTCTTGAATTAATTAGAAGTACATGGGGATAAAATTAGGTGGAACACAAGTGTCATGGACATAGAGGGCTCAAAGTAAAATGTTATCATCAATTGGGTTGTACGAAACGGGTCAAGATCGTGTCTCCAATTTTGATTAGAACGCACAAGGATACAAAGTTTGAATTTATTTAGAACTAAATAATAACGTCCACGATGAATATTGTGCGACTAAAATGTAGCACAAGAGAGCATAATTATAAGTCACGTAAAGGTCAGAATGGATGACTGGCATGTCTAGGACAAGAATATAAAATTTGTAGGAGGGCAATGGCTAGTGTAGTGCTCCAATTATCGAAGCAACGGTAAGGTGCACTATGTGATAACTATTGTATAATTAAATAAAGGCTATGTTCTATTTCTAATTGCTTTCAAACTAGCCTAGTCTTACTATCTAAGCCAAGTAGGCCTAATTTTGGGTGAGGGAGTTTACATAACTAATACCTTAACTATTACTAACTATAATTAGCATATACTAATATACTATTAAACCAAATACTGATAATAACTTAATAACTATAATACTTAACTGACTGTTTATACACTTAACTGTGGATTGAGCCTATACTAACTAACACTAACTTGACACTAACCAAATACACTACTAGTAACTAATTGTCCTCATTTACTCATTCTAACCAATACAAGTCAAATAATACTAACTAATTGATATATATATATATATATATATATATATATATATATATATATATATATATATATATATATATAAGCACTAACTGCTAACACTATCTACTAACTAACTGTTATATAACTACTACTGACTCTAATGACTGATACCAACAGTCATCACCAACTATTTAGGATAACTAATACACTGACAGATACTAACATATCTTAGTTATCTCCTAACTGACACCTACTTAACTAATAACTAACTTAGATAATACCCTCAACTGAACCTACCTGGACATAACACTCATATGGCATTTACCCAATGCTAAGCACTGATACTAAGTTGCCAATAACCCCTCTCAACCAATCTCACATCAATTCTAAAACCCCTGCTCTTTGTACTTGGACCTGAGCCTAAATCTCTCTGATACTAAGGTATCATGCACACCCCAAAATCTTGCTGTTACTATAGTCTGGTACATTTCTTCCCTTATACCAACTTCGACTACATACACTTAACTAATCGAACTAACCTATTAACAACCATCCTAACTTATACTAACTATAATCTGACAATGACTTATAATAATTAACTGATACTAACTGACATAAATAACACAACTAACTGCTACTGCTGCCATTCAAGTTAGCTCCAGGTCTGAAACCTTGCACCCCCTGCAGTGTAATGCTAAGCCTCCCAAATATAGCTGAACCCGAGCTCAAGTAAAATTGCAAAAACAAGCCTATTGAGCCATAATTTCAACACACTCCCAAGCACTAATCTAACAACAAATCCCTCAGGAATTAACCTGAGGCATCCCCCCTTCAGTACATTTGATGTGAGCAGCAACTCAGTCCTAATGCACTGCCCTATTAACATGTACAACCTAATGAACACATGTGCACACACATACACCTCATTGGCTCCCCATTAGTTTACTGCCTCACTTGCAGTGTTCCTGAACCCTTCACCTTGCTGCCAATGTCAATCCCCCTCTCAACTGAGACCACTTGGCCTGCACAGACATAAGGGTACACCCTATCACACTGCACAAGGAATACCAACCTAGGTCTCTGATACTGCCTTATATCTCCCCCCCTAACTTGTCTCATTATTTAATCATTACACACCTGATTACACATAATACTTAATTTCCCAAATCCAATTGTTTTCAATCTTTTAGAGTTACTCACAAAGCCTCTAAATACTGCTACTTACTGATGATACACTCGATACCCCTCAGACTTACTGACAATTCTGATATTCCCCCTTCCCCTACATTCACTCTCACTGATACCAAATATTCTAGGACTGCTGCTACATTCATAGCCATTCCCTTGAAGTTCACTGTTTTGCAAAACAAACACAGTTGGGACACAATCGGTTCACACACAGCCTTATACACTTGTTGCCCACACCTTGTAGATACTTGTTGCATCACAGGTAAGACTCCATTCACATTCACAAATACCCTTACTGCCTGTGTTGTGTTGTCCACATTGCCGACACAGTCCACACTCCCATCACCTCCTCATCTAACTCACTTACACACTGCCCACTGCCTTGCTCCCTCTATAATGCACAAAATACACTCACTAAACACTCATCACAGTCACTGCACTCTAACACATACTTACACTAGACACAAACACTCATGCACTTTATACACTCACCCTCTGTTGCTCGAGTATGAAACACCCACAGGGCACCCCAATCCAGGCTTGCAGGGACCTCCACACTCTATGTGCTCCTTACCTCAACTGACTTCTCAACACTGCAATATTATACACATAACTAGATGAATAGATAGATAGTTAGATAAATAGGAAAATATGTAAATGGATGAATAACACATAGATAGACACCCTCACACACTCTACTCTAACCTCGATATAAGCCTATCCTAAAACCTCGACCCTGTAATCCACCTGATTTTCAAAAAGAATTTTAATTTGGATTTTTACAAATTATCTGGAATTTTCTGGAATTATCTTGGATTTTTCTGTAATTAAATTCGTGCATTTTAATTATTAAAGGATTTTTAATTAATATTAAATAGTATTAAAATATTATAAAAATAATATTTTATGGTGTAAAATAGAAAACCAGACTTAGGGTAATTTTTCGGGAATTTACTGGACCCCGGATGGATTTTTTTTAAACTATTATTATTTAAATTACTAATTTATTTAATTAATAAAGTTAATTATTTTTATTTGAAACCAAACCGGCCCATCCCATAGAGCCCAGCCCAGCCCATCTGAACTCGCCCGGCCCGTGGGGCTATCGGGTCGGGTCGGGTCCGTCAGACCCGAACCCGTCCACCACCCGACCCGCATCTCTTCTCCCCCAAACGCTTGCAGCCCCGACTGCCCGCCTCCCTCGCCGGCCGTTACGCACCGGCCGCCGCCTGGCCTCCCTTTGCCTCCCCTTCGCCTCCCTCGTAACCGCCGACCGCCTCCCTTCTTCTTCCCTCACCCGCCGGCGCTCACCCTCCCCGGTCGCCTATATAAACCCGTTGTCTCCTCCTCCCCTGAACCCTAGCCACCGCTCCTCCTCACCTAGCCGGTCCGCCACCGCTGCCCAGCGCCTGAAACCCTCCGGCCCTCCGCCCCTCCGGACAGCCTCGACCAGCAGCAGCGGAGCATAGCCGGCCACCCGCCTCCCCGTGTTGGGCTCCCCGAACCTCCACAGCCCCGGCCCTACCTCCGCTGGGCTCGCCGTCGACCCGCTGCTCCGCCCAGCGCCACCCTCCTGCGCCGACGAGCCGCCCCAGCCAACTCCGGTGAGTCTCAGACACGGACACAGGTTGGACACTGACACAGAAGCCGGACACAGTAAACCCTAATTTCTGAATCTCGTGTCGGACACAGTGTCCAGGACACAGGACACAACTCGATTTTTCGGTCCACTTCAGGTACCCGTAACTTTTGACTCGTAGCTCGGAATTCGATTCCGTAAATTGTATTGCGTAGCCTGTATGACCCTCTCGGTGCCCGGACAAACCGCTCGGGGCATCGCGTCCTGTGGTGATCGCACACCGCAATCCAAAAATAGGAAAAACCAGACCCTATTTTACCCCGGAATCGAGTACGCTCCGCCAAACGGGACGACTTGGTCGCGTGCGGTCTTCACAGATACGTGTGCGTCGTTGATACGGACGTGTAAGTTTTCGCAGAAGCTGATTCGGATGTGCGTGCACACCGAAATCAGTGCGTATCCGCGAACACCGCCCCGTATCTGACCCTTCTGTTTCTAGCTGTAACTTAGTGTACACAAGTCAGATCGAGACGAAACTTGCGCCATTGGACTCATGGCAATACGTTGGTCCTGTGAGCCAAGTTTGGTTCGATTCTGAGAACGTTGACAAAATCGTGTGTCATGGGCCCCACAGGCTCCACCCGACGGGCGATTTTGAGAACGGCTCATCGGAATCCAATTCTGGAAGTTCCGTTGAGTTCGTATCATCGTTCCTGACCTGTTGACACTAAGTTGGACTATTTTTGAGACCTTTGACCCTGATACGTTTTTCGGTGCAAAGCGGCCCACATCTGGACCCCGCCTTAACCCGAAAATGACGTTTTTACCCTTGTCTCCAAATTGGATTCAAGGACAGGCGTTTCTAGCTGATTGATGTGTTCTGGACCTGATGGTGATGTCTATTTCAGCAACCGGAGTACTGCCTGGAAATCCAGCTGAAGCTCGAGCTACAACTGAAACAGGAAATCCAGGCAAGTGTACCTTGCCATAAAATGCAGTTTATTGATTCATTTAGATTCTCTTGCTTTAATTTCTGTGGCTGTTGTACTTTCCCTATCAAATACTTTATCCCCAGGACACCTGACACAAAGCATGATACAGAATCTTCCTGATTATTCAAGGGGATTTTGTTTAGGATATAGATTTCATAACTTGAGCTTTATGTTTTATCCTGACTAGTTGCATTAGTTTAATCTTGTGTAACATGAACATTGAGATCTGTGACGTGAGATTCATTGGGTGGGGAGAGTATTACCATACCAAGGCTGAATATATATTATATACTGTTATCTGGAAGTGTCCTAGTCTCTGACACAGAGCTTTGGCACCTGTACTGGCCCTTCGAGAAAACACTGCTATGGTTTCTTGTCACTGAACCTGTAGTAGTCTCAGCCTGAGTATGAATAATAACTCTCACTTGCATGATCACTTAGCTGGTTTAATTATTTACCCGGATTTGTTTGATAGCAACATCGGCATGCCACTGTCTTAGACTTATTAATTTATTGTGCTTCTCTTGTGTTTAACATCTTGATTGACTTGCATGTTCATTCACTGTATTTTGGCTCGTATTCTTCTGTACCTTGTTACGTCCCACTGAGGACCTGGTTTTGTTCTCCAGTTATAGCAGACGAGATCTACCCTGAGGTGTACGGAACAGGGGCACTACTCGGAGCAGTACCTGAACCTGAGGACGAGGTGATCGCTAAGGACTTCTCCTGAACAATTGCTTCGCCCTGCTCAGTATTATGGCAAATAGACTTTAATTCCTGTTAATTTAAACTCTTTATTTCCTGTCTTTGAGAACTTGTGTAAACAGACTTAATATCGGATTGTTCTCCGATTTTATTTACTTTGACTGTTGTTGTTTAGTATTTCTTTTGATGTTATTGCTATCTTATATCTGTGGATGAGAATAGTAAAACTCTGACTGATGTAATACAGCTTAAGTATGCCCAATGGATCCATTAAATTGGGTTTGTCCATCGGTGCATGCTGCTGGCCATAATCACGCATCCAGTCCCTCGGTATTTTGGGACTGGGGCGTGACATGGTTTTTGTGGTGGCCCATGCAGGTCAACGACTAAATTGTTCGGTTTCAACTTAGGGATCGAACAGGCCTACAATAAAATAGGATAAGTTTTTAGGATCTCATCCACTTGCTTGAAACGTTCTTGATATCTGTATCGGATTCGAATTAATTCTTGACTTGCATCCTGCTTTGATCCCTGTACGCCTCTTATTATTTATTTTGGGTGCAGAGATATGGATTCACGAGCAAACGACGAGACTCCTGCAGAAACACCACAAGGTGCTGTGGTCACCCAGGAAGATGAAGTGACACCAGTTGATGAAGGTCAATCAGCTCAACAAAGCAGTCAAGCAAGTCAGCCTGCCTCGAGAATCCAGGAAGATGACGTTCCACCATCGACGCAGTTTGCTCCACCGACGCCTACTGTCCCACAAAGGCAAGCTATGGACGTGCAACAGCTGTTTCAAATGTACTACCCGATGATGCAAGCTTATCAGAAGGCACAACAAAGCCAAACGGAGGAGTTCATTTGCAGACTTAGCTCAGAGCTACGAAAGTTAATCAGCTCCATTGCAACGGATGTTGTTACTGCAGCACGGGCCATGGAGTGCATCACCAGGATAGAGTCAAGCCAGAAGCGGCTGCATGCACCAGACCAAGCACAACAGGAAAGAGCTGAAAAGCGACCCCAGAAGAATCCACCGAGAGCAGCATCCAGAGCCTCATTCCTTCCTACTTGTTACTATTGTGGTAAGGTAGGCCATGTTGATAAGAAGTGCAGACGCAAGTTGGGACTGTGCTTGATTTGCGGATCCAGTAACCATTTAGCCAGAAGTTGCAAGATGCACAGAGGAGAAGCATCAACGGTTAACCAACAAGCGTTACCAGTACCAAGGCCAGCCTGTCCAACTTTGGGAGCACCGCAAACGAAAGAGGAAGGAGTCCTACCAACAGCTTCAGGAGAGAATCAGCCGAGGCCACCTTTGATACCCCAAGCCGTACTCTTCCAGCAGGTCCAGCAGCAGCAGAGGAATACACCTCAAGGACGCGGACAAGCTTTGACGATGACTGTGGGAGACGCGCAGAACCATGGAGTTGCTAATGCGCGTAAGTCTTTATAGTTGTTCTGTTTCTAGCATTGCTTTAGTTGTGCCTGCTGGTTCGTGACCCCAGACTTGACCTGATAACCTTAACCTAATAATTTTAACTTGTTAATAATTGATAACCTAAGTGTTAACCTAGTAATTTTGAACTTGATAATAATCTAGAATTGTTAACCTGATAAGTTTTGAAAATAACCTGGTTTTCTAAAACTGTAATTTTATAGATTTCCCATATTTGGGAAATTGTATAACTTTTAATGCTTGGGAAAATAATTTTTCCTAGGTGTCACTCTCAATCTTGATTTTTCTGATTCAAATAAATTTTTGCAACCGTGTCATCTCTGTTGACCGGTTAATCTTTGATTGCGAGGACGCAATCCTCTTAAGGGGGGTATATTGTAATCCCCCTGATTTTCAAAAAGAATTTTAATTTGGATTTTTACAAATTATCTGGAATTTTCTGGAATTATCTTGAATTTTTCTGTAATTAAATTCGTGTATTTTAATTATTAAAGGATTTTTAATTGATATTAAATAGTATTAAAATATTATGAAAATAATATTTTATGGTGTAAAATAGAAAACCAGACTTAGGGTAATTTTCCGGGAATTTACTGGACCCCGGATGGATTTTTTTTAAACTATTATTATTTAAATTACTTATTTATTTAATTAATAAAGTTAATTATTTTTATTTGAAACCAAACCGGCCCATCCCATAGAGCCCAGCCCAGCCCATCTGAACCCGCCCGGCCCGTGGGGCTATCGGGCCGGGTCGGGTCCGTCAGACCCGAACCCGTCCACCACCCGACCCGCATATCTTCTCCCCCAAACGCCTGCAGCCCCGACTGCCCGCCTCCCTCGCCGGCCGTTACGCACCGGCCGCCGCCTGGCCTCCCGTCGCCTCCCCTTCGCCTCCCTCGTAACCGCCGACCGCCTCCCTTCTTCTTCCTCACCCGCCGGCGCTCACCCTCCCCGGTCGCCTATATAAATCCGTCGTCTCCTCCTCCCCTGAACCCTAGCCACCGCTCCTCCTCACCTCGCCGGTCCGCCACCGCTGCCCAGCGCCTGAAACTCTCCGGCCCTCCGCCCCTCCAGACAGCCTCGACCAGCAGCAGCGGAGCATAGTCGGCCACCCGCCTCCCCGTGTTGGGCTCCCCGAACCTCCACAGCCCCGGCCCTACCTCCGTTGGGCTCGCCGTCGACCCGCTGCTCCGCCCAGCGCCACCCTCCTGCGCCGATGAGCCGCCCCAGCCAACTCCGGTGAGTCTCAGACATGGACACAGGTTGGACACTGACACAGAAGCCGGACACAGTAAACCCTAATTTCTGAATCTCGTGTCGGACACAGTGTCCAGGACACATGACACAACTCGATTTTTCGGACCACTTCAGGTACCCGTAACTTTTGACTCGTAGCTCGGAATTCGATTCCGTAAATTGTATTGCGTAGCCTGTATGACCCTCTCGGTGCCCGGACAAACCGCTCGGGGCATCGCGTCCTGTGGTGATCGCACACCGCGATCCAAAAACAGGAAAAACCAGACCCTGTTTTACCCCAAAATCGAGTACGCCCCGCCAAACGGGATGACTTGGTCGTGTGCGGTCTTCACAGATACGTGCGCGTCGTTGATACGGACGTGCAGGTTTTCGCAGAAGCTGATTCGGATGTGCGTGCACACCGGAATCAGTGCGTATCCGCGAACACCGCCCCGTATCCGACCCTTCTATTTCTAGCTGTAACTTAATGTATACAAGTCAGATCGAGACGAAACTTGCGCCATTGGACTCGTGGCAATACGCTGGTCCTGTGAGCCAAGTTTGGTTCGATTCTGAGAACGTTGACAAAATCGTGTGTCGTGGGCCCCACAGGCTCCACCCGACGGGCGATTTTGAGAACGGCTCATCGGAATCCAATTCTGGAAGTTCCGTTGAGTTCTTATCATCGTTCCTGACCTGTTGACACTAAGTTGGACTGTTTTTGCGACCTTTGACCCTGACGCATTTTTCGGTGCAAAGCGGCCCACATCTGGACCCCGCCTTGACCCGATAATGACGTTTTTGCCCTTGTCTCTAAATTGGACTCAAGGACAGGCGTTTCTAGCTGATTGATGTGTTCTGGACCTGATGGTGATGTCTATTTCAGCAACCGGAGTACTGCCTGGAAATCCAGCTGAAGCTCGAGCTACAACTGAAACAGGAAATCCAGGCAAGTGTACCTTGCCATAAAATACAGTTTATTGATTCATTTAGATTCTCTTGCTTTAATTTCTGTGGCTGTTGTACTTTCCCTATCAAATACTTTATCCCCAGGACACCTGACACAAAGCATGATACAGAATCTTCCTGATTATTCAAGGGGATTTTGTTTAGGATATAGATTTCATAACTTGAGCTTTATGTTTTATCCTGACTAGTTGCATTAGTTTAATCTTACGTAACATGAACATTGAGATCTGTGACGTAAGATTCATTGGGTGGGGAGAGTATTACCATATCAAGGATGAATATATATTATATACTGTTATCTGGAAGTGTCCTAGTCTCTGACACAGAGCTTTGGCACCTGTACTGGCCCTTCGAGAAAACACTGCTATGGTTTCTTGTCACTAAACCTGTAGTAGTCTCAGCCTGAGTATGAATAATAACTCTCACTTGCATGATCACTTAGCTGGTTTAATTATTTACCCGGATTTGTTTGATAGCAACATCGGCATGCCACTGTCTTAGACTTATTAATTTATTGTGCTTCTCTTGTGTTTAACATCTTGATTGACTTGCATGTTCATTCACTGTATTTTGGCTCGTATTCTTCTGTACCTTGTTACGTCCCACTGAGGAC
Organism: Iris macrosiphon; assembly: GCA_036927795.1. NCBI lineage: Eukaryota > Viridiplantae > Streptophyta > Magnoliopsida > Asparagales > Iridaceae > Iris > Iris macrosiphon. The sequence continues at coordinate 101,458,847 of JAYESA010000003.1, read as the reverse complement.
CTGGTTTTGTTCTCCAATTATAGCAGACGAGATCTACCCTGAGGTGTACGGAACAGGGGTACTACTCGGAGCAGTACCTGAACCTGAGGACGAGGTGATCGCTGAGGACTTCTCCTGAACAATTGCTTCGCCCTGCTCAGTATTATGGCAAATAGACTTTAATTCCTGTTAATTTAAACTATTTATTTCCTGTCTTTGAGAACTTGTGTAAACAGACTTAATATCGGATTGTTCTCCGATTTTATTTACTTTGACTGTTGTTGGTTAGTATTTCTTTTGATGTTATTGCTATCTTATATCTGTGGATGAGAATAGTAAAACTCTGACTGATGTAATACAGCTTAAGTATGCCCGATGGATCCATTAAATTGGGTTTGTCCATCGGTGCATGCTGCTGGCCATAATCACGCATCCAGTCCCTCGGTATTTTGGGACTGGGGCGTGACAGACCCATAGATCAAAACCTATCTATATCTTGATATCTCATATTTACCTAGAGATATACCTATTGTCTACAACCTCAAGACAAACATTCACATTGTTTGACCAGGCACTGAATGCCAAGGCTGATACTGTTATTGCTCTATCTGACATTCCCCCTCATTGGACACCCCCATCAACTTGCAGCAATGTGCCATATAATTATTGATGCAACTAATGTTTGCATGTATTGCTCTCAGCAACCCCTTCAACTATAGCTGCTCGAACACCCATTCAGAGGTAAACCCCAACTGCTTTGTGCACAATACCTTAACATTCACACACTCTATAATACTAATGAGCAATAAATCGAACACCTAGTGTACACTCTAGCTTCATACTAGAATATCCTATGATACTCTCTCAAAACTCCACACCACGACACCACAACCCCATAATACCAAATATATATATTATGATATATAATAATTAATATAACTGAAATTAATGCTAATAACAGGAAATTAGCCTCTAGAAGTACAATACAAGGAAAAATACCAATCTACACCCCCGTATCATGACACTTCGTGATACAGGCTCTTTGTATCCAATTGTGGACACTATCTAGCCTCACACAACCAAATTAGTATTAAATTAGCCAAATTTACTAAATGACAACCACTTGGTGTGCCAATCTCAAATTTTCCCTAAAATTGATACAAAACCCTTTGTAAAAGTCTCTAAATGGGTCCAATGAAGCCCAAGCTTCTCCTCATGGATAGTCCTAATGCAAGGGTGGATTCTAAATGACTAATTGCACTATTTAGATACAATATACAAAGGTTATTCTCAGATATACCTATTAGGAGATGAATTCCCAATGCAAAGGCACTAATGGATACAATCCTCAAGAATGGACACCTCCTTCAAGCTTCTCTTCTTCCAATGCTTCCTCATTGCTAATCCAAGCTCAAGCCTCCTTGGGATTACAATAGGAAAGGGTTGAGGATCAATTTAGGAATGGAAAAGGTTGGGTCTTCTTCTCAAATTGAGAAAGAAATGAGAGAAGGCTAATTAGGGTTGAATGGAGGCTCCTAATGAAATGATGAGAAGTTAAATACTCCCATACATGGCCGGCCACCATTCTATAACCTAGAGCAATGCAAAATATCCAAGAAGCCCTTTTATTAAGTCATGAAGGTTTAGTTAAGGAAATGGTTTAATTAAAGATAGGTTCTAATAATTTAGGGAGGGTTCACTAACCATTCTCTTCTAATTAAATGGGTAAATCATGACTAACTAATTAGGTGCACTAATTATGTCAGAAAAAGACTAGTTGGTTCATTAGTGTCAAGTCTAAAATACTATGCTAGCCTACTAACTATAAAATAAATAGCATAAGTACAATCTTAAATAATAGCACACTAATTAATATTAACCCCTTAAAATAACAAAAATAAAAAATAACAAAAATACCTCATTTAAATGTGGGGGTGACAGCAGTGTCCCACTTACTACAGACCGCAGGACGGTGATATATTAGAGGATACTCCCCTAGAATAGGAGAACCTAGTGCTAATGACTGACGAGACTTAGACTTATATTGTTTAGATATTGTATTAGTCTTGTTTTAGACTCTTGGCATGTATATATTATTTTGGGAGTTGCTTTGTGCCTAGACTTATATTGTGGGCTTGTTGATGTATTTGTGACTCTTGTACTTATTTTCTTATTTCATATCATGCTATTTTTTCCCTTAGTTTGATATTGTGATTGAGTATCGGTTTCATTATCATATATCATATTGTCCCTTCATTTGAAGTTGAGATAGCATGATAGGTACCTTATATATATTGTACGAGATGTTATATACTATTGTTGACCCAAACAACGTTCTACCGCCAATGTTGCGGCATAGGCTGAGCGTTGTTCACGTACTCGTATCCCCATTTTGGTGCGGATCGCGACATGACCTTCAGATCGTATCTCTGCGTGACGAGTTGATACAGAGGATTACGGTACAGCCGTAGCCGTAGACGGACGATGCGACGCTCACATCACATTTTGAATCGCTGGAGCGTAGCATGATGAAGCTGAGGGATCTGGCCACATTGGCAGAGCGCAACGTGACGTCGCTATAGGAGTCGCAGTTGACCGTGGGCGCTACACTATAGAGGATATAGGCGTCACATATTGAGATGAGCGAGCGAGTGGAGACCGTGGGCGCTTCACTATCGAGGATGTATGCGTCACATCTTCAGATAGACGAGCTAGTGGAGGATAGTACTAGGAGATTGTTATCTGTCATGGATACTTGCGACGCTCGACTGACAGAGTTGGAGCAGCCATGTCCTCCTGGTCCGCCTGTATCGTCATCTAGATCGACTCCTGCATCGGGTTCTGTGATGCTTACAAAGGAGCAGTTTGACGCGCTATTATCTCAGATTTGACGAGGCTCCTCCTGATCAGTAGTAGTTTTTTTTTGACATGTGTGTATTGGCCCATTCATGAAATTTTGTACTTATTATTTGTACACTTTTATTGTGTGACTTATTTGTTCATTTTTATTGTACTGGATATTGTGTGACTACATTCGGTCCTTAGAGCTTTTTATTGATTTATTTCTTCACTGTTGTTGTGTGATTGTACCGATGTTGAGTGTTCCACTAAAGGGGCCAGCAAACCCAGGGAATTCAACGGAGGGTTGCTCCGGGTTTGTCTATTTATTTGAAATATGATCATACTGCAGGCATGTTATAATGTGATATTGTAGGCATTTATTTATTTCTATTTTTTTTCAATATTAGCGACATTCAACGACGTTTAGTGACGTTCAATGACGTTCATACACGTCGCTAAACTGTCAATATTAGCGACGTTTAGTGACGTTCGTTGACTTCACGTCGCTGATCATCACTACACGTAGCTAAATATTGCTGACATGACAATTTTGGCTATGTCAGCTTTTCGTCACTGATTATATCGTAGGTAGTCGCTAAATTTAACGACAATTACCGACCAAAATTAAGCGTCACAAATTTGACGACACTCGACGCTAAGAGTCGTCATTTTTGCGACTTTGTAACGTCGCTAAATTACGTTGCTAAAATTTGGACTGAAAAATAGAAGTCATTGACTTTTTTTATATGAGGATTTGGACTGCCCTTAAGTAAAAAAAATTTATGGCAAACTTGTAAATAAACTAAAAAAATTTGTACTGTCCTAAATAATTTATGTAGTGCCTATAAAATTTACCTAAAAAAAATCTAGCAATTGGTGTGTTGTCTGCATGCATTTGAAAAACCTTAGAACTTACAAAAGCTATTTTAAATTATGAAAAATTGTCTTATTTGTGAGGTAGTTTTGATGTGTGTCATATCTAATTGGGATTGTAAGAGGAAGTGGAAAGAACAAAATAGCTAGAAGAAAAGAAGAATTGTGTTTGTGTTTTGCCGCATAGCACTTTCTCAAATTAAATGTGTTCTCCTCACATATGATAATCCCTTTCACATTTTGTAGTACATCTATTTAATCACCACTTAATGTCATTGGCAGTAGTTTGTGATTGAGAAATAGCATGCTTCCTCAACTGCAATAAAATTAGCTTTCAAACCCTTTAAAATATATATATATATACTCTACTGGCAGTAGTTTGTGATTGAGAAATAAAACAATGGCCCATGCAGGTCTCTAACCTGCGACCTTGGCGTTATTAGCACCACGCTCTAACCAACTGAGCTAATAGGCCACTTGCTATTAATTAATCCCCTGATATTTTAAATTGTTTTATTCTTTCAATTAATAATTTTTTGAATAAGTATCAAAATATGTTTGGCCATAGTAAACTTAAAAAGAAACATATTTTATGACTAAATCGAATGCAAAATTGTATTGAAAACTATACAGAGAGGACATTATTGATAATACTAGGCAATTACAAATGACAAATAAGTCACCGCCGTGGTCCAGCCAATGGGAACTGGTAAAAGAATAACGGGAACATCCTGAGTTTTAGCCAGATCTTATTAAAAAAAAAAGGACGATAAAATTTGCATATAATTTAAAGGTGTTCTCTTAGATATTATTCACTAAGAATTAATCAAATACCAGTCGATATTTAGATGACCAAGTATTCTAAGTATAAGCGTAAGCTATCTTATATATACTAGTTACTTTCAATAATAAGTTGTACGTACAAAAAAATTACAAAAATTTATGATAATATTAAAAAAATTAGATATAAATATAAAATATATTAGAATATTTTAAATATAATTTAAATATATTTTAATTAGAAATTGATTAGAAATATATTTTATGAATGAATATGTGTATAGTTAAATAATACTGTATAGTTAATTTAAATATAAATATATTTTAGGATTTGTTATGTTCTGATAGTTAGAAGGATGTTAGGTTTTTATTTTTATTTTTCTCAGATAAATATACGGGTAGTTAAAAATATTTTTTTTTATTTTTTATATTAATAATTAAGGATATACATACGGCTTAGATGTCTCATTTCTGAGTCGTTCATAAGTCGTATTATAACAGTACTAGTCACGTCCACGTGCGTGTAATGTACCAAAAAGAAAATAATTTCTCTAATATTATTAAATAATTAAAAATAATTTAAATAATATTTAAAATTTTTAAATATGATTAAAATATATTTTAATTATGATTTGTTATAGACATATTTTAATTTTTTTTGATATGTTGTTTAAATATAATTCGAATATTTAATATAATTTAATTATAATATTTAATAGATATGTTTATAGCCTTTGGATATAAGTTCAGGTAGTTAGAAATATTTTAGAATTTTTTTCTTACTTATGTGAGGATATATATACGCCCTAGTTAGAAAGATGTTAAGATTCTTTTTATTTTTAATTACGTGAGGATGTACATACGGATGCACGTAAAAAAAATAAAAAATTTTAAATTAGAATTTTTATAAATAATGTTTCAAAAAAAATTGTCCCACATTAGCCACATTAGTTAAAAGTGTTTGGTAATAGTTAATAATATTAGGTAGTTAAGAAATTAGTTTTTATTTTTTTATTTTTTTTTTATTTTAAAATTTTTAATTATGTGAGGATATACAACACAATTTTAGTCGTTTCACATGCATTACACATACGTAAAAAAAAAAGTTTTAAAAATATTTTAATTTATAATTTGTTATAGATTTTGATGTCCCGTAGGATCGAACCCACCCAACCAAAGAGAATACCTCCCACCTTAACCATATGAGCTAGACATGTTTGGCTATAGTTAGCTAATATCAACTAGTTAAACAATTAGTTAGAACTTTTTTTTTTAATTATATACGTTGGAGTTAGTCGGTATTTCTAAATCTTCAAAAATGGTTGGACAGAGACTTGGGTATACAAGTTGGTGTACAGAAGGTTCACCTATATTCTAGATAATAATAAAACTAAGCTCAATTTTTCTCTGATGTATGGTTTTGTGACCCTATTGATTTTTTTTTGATATGTCATTTATCCCGAATCAGGAACTATTTTAACAATGCACATCCCCACAGAAATCCCCTATCGTAACCAACGGACCACGACCCCACGGACTTGACCCAATTGAATTTAAGATTAACAAGGGCACTACATAATATGACTGGAATGTCATAAATTTGTCAAAATTTTAGTACCCATAATATCCTTTTAATAATGTTAGGGGACATCTCGACTATTGTTAGAACCGTAAAATCTTTGGCAATTCTGTGTCGATTCAAATGAGACTTTTTTAGCAGTCCTGAGTCGTCTTTGTCAGGACTTCCAATTTTGGCAGTCCAGTGTCGTTTCCGACGGGACTGTCCCAATTTCTGAAACTTCAAAACTTCAATAATGAGATTCAAAATATAGAAATAGTATCAATTTGGACAATAGATTACCTAAACATGAAATATAAGAATCAATAAAAAAGAAAAATTCTATAGGCACTTCTTAGTTTCCTTAGGACAGTCCATTACTTTAGGACAGCCCAGATTTTTGTAACTTTTACTTAGGACATCCCAAAATTTACTCAGGACAACCCAACCCCCCCCCCCAAACATTCCCAAAATTCTTCATTCTAAATTTTTACTCTCTCTCTTCAAATTTTTAAACCCCCAAACCCTAACCCTAACCCCAACCTCAACCGCCTGAGGAGGAGGAGGCAGAGGCTAGAGGAGGAGGAGGAGGAGGCGACATGAAACTCTTTTGATTCCATCGGAGCATCAATTTTTGGATCACATCCAACTCCTCCTCCTCCCGTCCTTATTCTTCCTCCTTCTCCACCGCCGACCTTTGTCATGCTCCGACGAGCATCTGGCTGAAGCCTTCTCCGCACGCACACCGACCGATCGAGCACAGTTGGAAGAAAGTTGCTACTGTGGCTTACCTAAGCGCCGTCGTGCTCGTGTGTTCGTTGACCCCTTCCCAATCTTCGCCATCCATCTAGCTGTCGTAGCTGACCGCAGCTTCGTCGTGCTCGTGTGTCCGCTGCCATGGAGGAGAATGGAGGAGGAAGGAAGAGAATGGAGGAGGAGGAGGAAGAGGAAGGAGGAGGAGGGGGCAGCGTGGGGCGGAGGTGCGGGGTGCGGCGTGGGGTGGAGGTGCGGGGTACGGGGTGCGGGGATGACGACGGCGGCAGGATGCGGGGCGGACATCGGCGGTGGTGCGGGGCTGTTGTTACTTCTTCTTCCTTGACACGACGAGTGGGACGGGCGCGGCACACATTACCAAAATATCTCAAATTAGCGACATCTTTAGTGACTCCATGATAAGACATCGCTAACATTATAGAAATTAGCGACGAACAGAAACAACGTCGTAATATGTCGTTGTTTGTGACATTCTGCGATATTTCTTGGCTATAATTAGTATTATGGAAATAGATGCCGCCCAGGGTCACTGTACGTCGCTATTTTTTAATAACATCGACGTTTAGTTTTGTCATATCATTTAAGTCGCAGTATTGTAAAATATAGCGACGTTTAGCGACGTCTATATCTGACGTCGCTAAAGTGTTTTATATAGGGTTTGAGTTTTTATTTTCTCCCATTCACATTTTATTCCCAATTTTTGAACGAGCTTCCCCCTCCCCCCCGACTCCGGCTGCCCCCTCCCCCCCGACCCCGGCGACCCCTACGTCCCATTTTCCCCCACGACCCCCTTCGCCCCCCTCCCCAGTGCCGCCCTCTCCGACCGCGCCATCAGGTAAACCCTAACCCACCCTATCTCTCTCTGGTAGCTAATGACACAAAATACACATACTGACACACACATTGACATGACACACATACACATACTGATAGGACACATACACAGACAGACAGATACATGGACACGACGCACACACTGAAATGACACACACACGCGTCACACACAGACACAGACACATACACATACACACTTTTGTGTTAAAAAAAATATTTAAAAATATTTTAATTTATAATTTGTTATATATTTTGATGTTTCGTAGGATCGAACCCACCCAACCAAAGAGAATACCTCCTACCTTAACTATATGAGCTAGACGTGTTTGGCTATAGTTAGATAATATCAACTAGTTAAACAATTAGTTAAAACTTTTTTTAATTATATACATTGGAGTTAGTCGATATTTGTAAGTCTTCAAAAATGGTTGGACAGAGACTTGGGTATACAAGTTGTGTGAAATGGTACGATAAGAAGGTGTTACAAAAATTCGTTGCTTTCAGATGTGCAAAAGCTTGATGCAACAATATGATGGAGTATCAATATAAAAATAAGAGGATGAGATACAATTATAGTTCTTGAATTGTGCATAGATTTTGTTAAAGATCATATATTCCTAAGGAATATCTATGCAATAGAGTTATAAATTTTGGTACAAAAGGGCAAGTTTGGCTGAAAGTATTGATCCCTTAGATGTTTGGAAGAAAGTTGCAATTGTAGTCTATCGAATTGCACCACCACCGACATTGGTTAAAGTGCACAATGTTTTCAAGTCCCACAACTTCGAAAATAAGTGCATGATCCAAGACAAGTGAAAGGTTGCGACTAAATAAAGCTGTAGGGAGAATTTCAGTGGACTAAGAAACTTGTGCAAGTATTTTGACAAGAAAAGAGAGTGCATATAAGCGATTAGGTAGAAATTTTAAATTGCTAAAAGAGTCAAAAGATGGATATTGGATCGGAGCTGAGGGAGAAGTTTCCTTGAGATTAATATGAGGAAGTGGAATGTGTATTCTTTAAGTTTTTAGGATACAACTTTTTTTGAGTGGTATATTATATAATGTCCCGTTTGGCATGGTACATTGGACTGGTTTCTTGGCCTGAAGGGGATTCACAATCACTATAACATTATCACGATAATGGTAATGAAACACGATCACGATGACAATATATGAAGATAAGTAAACAAGAGTATAAATATGTCACTCTGCTCTCATATATACAATAATATAAAATAATTACACATAAAAGTATTAAACAAGTACTTGCCTTAGCCTTGGGACGGATGGGGGCAAAGTTGATAGTTGACAAGGTACCAAAGCATCGAATACTATTTTCATATCTAGATAATCTAAAATCCTAACAAAGTTTATTATTCAATTCAAAATATTGTAAATAAATTTCAATTCGATTTCAAAGTAGTTATACCCATATTGTTTAGTCAATTTTTACTTGTAGGTAATACTAAATATATTAAATAATTCAATTGTTTTTGAAATTAAATTATATTGTAGGTCTTCTTGGTAGGCTTTCAAAAAACTAAATGGATAGAATTTTCATGTTCGGGACTCCCAGAATGACGAAAACACCAAAACACGTTTATTTTACGAACACCTGATACTCTAATTTTTTTTACAGAATTTTCTAGTTCGAATTAAATCTATTAAAATATAAATTACAAAACTTACATCGATACAATTTTAACAAAAAACTGGAGGTGAAACGGAGTCTGGATCCAGGAGATATCCTCCTTCAAAGTCATTATGGTTGCTGAAAAAATGAGGCTGATTTTGTAACGAATTTTGGATGAAGGAAAAGAGAGAAACTTTGTGGAAGAAAAAGATGAGAGATGATTTTATTTCATAGGATTAGTTGGTATATATAATGGGTAGAGATTACCTATTTTGAATATGATTATGATTATTTAATTTGGATATGATTAGGATTAATTCATTTGGATAGGATTATAATTAGTTCAAATGTGCAAAAAGTTTAAATATTCAATTTAAGTAGATGATATTTCAAATTTTTATTATATGATTTGAATACGATATTTGATATACATAATGATAGATATGGATATTTTTAGTAATCCTATGTTTACAAATATCTATCTTTAAGGATTTAGATAAGAGAAAATATTGTTTTACATTACGAGGTTTAGATACTTTAAATATATTTAATTGGTTGATTAACTATATGTCGAAATTACCTTTGTTATCATTTTCATTATCATTTTTTTCAAATATATATATATATATATATATATATATATATATATATATATATATATTATCTTTTTTATTACTTAAATATTAATCGATATAAATATAATTTATATTTCCTATTGATTAATTTATTAACCCCTTTTTTATTATAAGAAAATTATTTATTTATTTAATTAGATTATTTACATAATATTGTTTAATATTTCTAGTCTCATTTTAATAAAAAATAATTACCAAAATTTAATTACGGACATGAGCTTACAGAAGAATGCAACGAGAGAGTTAATTTGTTAATGTATGAAGAGAAGGATCAAAGTCACTATTGTTGGAGAATTGTAAGAGATCTCCAACAACTCGATCAAGCTTCACCTACGCGACGAACTTCATTTGCACCAATATAGGATCAATACATTCTCTTCTTGTCATGACCTACTCCCAGATAACTGGATATAAGTCGGACAAGTCCATCATACGCTGTGAGAATTGCAATAGTGAGATGTCTAAACCACATATATCGTTAAAGTATAATTATCATCACATCTATCACAGCCAATCTATAATCATGACCTAATAAAAATCATCACACCACATATTCCACTATTTTATTACAACCTTTTACAACGTATATCTGGAGACAAATCAGGTAAATTATAAAGGCAACATCCTCAATGATCAACTACACAACACAAACATCGATCACAACACATTTAATCATACTACACAAAGGGACATTTATACAAGTGTCCTATCAAATCTTCCCTGAGATGGGCTATGGGTCCTGCATAACATTCATGCTAGCCTCTCCTGCTATGTCCTCCTATGGGCCGTAGTAAGAAGGGTAAAAGTTATCCTCATCACCTGTCCATGTTATCCAATCAGAAACGGAATAAAGTAACATACATCACAAACTACCAAACAATATGATACAATAATACAAGTAAGCAAAAGTCTAAAATGAACAAGTAAAGTAAAGTGAAATATCTGACTACATACACTATCTAAGTATAGCAAGTGCAATCAGACTCTAGACAAGCACGTAGGGGCTGATTAGGATAAGGTACATAATGTGCTAGCAGTCAATCAATAGCTTGGACATAAGGCACATCAATGATGTGCTAGTAGTTAATAGTTGGCTAGGCTAGGTGAACTACAACATTGTCGACCTAGAAAAGATCGAAGCAGTTGTGGATTAGAAACAACCCACATTGGCTAGTGAGATATGAAGTTTTCTTGGTTTGACTTGTTACTACCTTATATTTGTAAAAGACTTTTTAAAGATTGCATCACCTATGACTTGAATCACCCAGAAGGGAGTAGCATTCAAATGGACAGGTGATTGCGAAATTAGTTTCCAAGAACTGAAGCAGTGGCTCATTTTGGCTCCAATTCTTGCTATTTTGGATTTTAGAAGATACTGAAAGATTTTAGATCTACAACGATGCATCAGAACTTAGATTGGGTTGTATTCTCATGCAACACAAGAAAGTGATATATTATGCCTTTAGCTAGGTAGCTAAAATAGCATGATATCCTATACACGACTTAGAATTGATGGCGATTATATTCACATTGAAATTGTGGTAAAACTATCTTTATAGCGTGGCTTACAAAATATTTTACGGATCATAAGAGCCTTGAGTATATCTTCACATAAGAAGAATTGAATTTGAGGCGAAGGTGTTGGTTGGAACTGATTAAGAATTATGACTTGCCGATTGCTTACACACCAGGTAAAAAAAATATTGTGGCTGATGCTTTAAGCCAAAAGTTTGTCAGATCATTGTTTATTTCGAGTAAAGTATTACAAGATTTGGAATAAATGGTATCGAATTCAGAGTTCGATCCCAAGGGCACAATTGGCTCAACTATGGTGCTAACACTAAGGTCTATATATAATGGTGTTATTTTTATCATGTTTTCCACGACAAAGTTTGTGGATATGAAGCTATGCGTTGCACCAGAATCAATTAGCACGCGAGCAGGTATGTTATTGAAAAGTAATATACCTGACACAATGGTGTCCGATGCCAGGGCTTCTTCCCATGTCATAGTGTACACCCGGCCTTGAGCTTGATGACGCTCTTGTTGCAGCGTGGCTTGATTGGCCTAAGGTGCTGTTGCATGATTTGGATGTTGAGGACGATGATCATAGAGGCGTGAACAATCATGAATTCCATGTCTTGGATCACCATAAGCGAGACATAACCCAAGCCTCTTACGACAGTCATTGATGGCGTGCCCTTGCTTCTTACAGAAGAGACATATTTGGTCTGAATTTTCTTTCTGATGACCACCATTATTTGGATGCTTTGCAGCAGTGTTTTCTTCCGTGTTGCTATGGCACTTGTGATTGGAAGTATGCACAGTGCCGGCAGCAACTGAAGGATACTGCGGTTTAAGAGAAAGGGCATGGTTGAGAACTTTTCGTATAGTCTGGTATTGGAGAATGACCATGTGCGTATGGATGGCAGGTCGCAGGCCGCCTTCAAATTGCCTTGCACGACTCGCTGCATCAGGCAAATATGAGCTTGCAAATTTGGTGAGCCGGTTGAATTCGACGGAGTACTGCTTCACTGTCATATTGCCTGGGTAGAGCTGCATGAACTCGTTCTCCTTTTGTCGACGAAAGAGAGGGGGTATAAACTCCTCTTCAAATGCGCCATGGAAGGTAGCCCACGCGATCGTCTCATCTTCATCTCCTACTGAGAGAGATCGTCGATGCACGTCCCACCAATCATGCGTGTTCAAACGGAGCTGCAGTTGGGCACATGCAACATGCTTCTCCTCAGGTACCTCTAGCAGTTTTAAGTGATCCTCAAGCTCTGCTAGCCAATCTAGAGCCACGACCGGATCTTCAGTCCTTTTAAATGGAGTGTTACAGACCTTCTTGAAGTCGGCAAAGTTAAAGGTAGTCACTTCCTTCTTCTTTGGAGTTTGAGATATTTTGACTTTAGGTGTGGGTTGCTCCACCAGTGTCACTACTGTTGCTGTAGAATGGTTGGAGGCCAAGGTCTGAACGATCTGTTGTAGGGTATCTACCTACTTTTATTGGACTACAAATCAGACTTCTAGATTGCCTTCGAACTTGCTCTATTGTTCTTTCGCGCATATTTTGGCTTGTTCATAACAAGCCTCATCCTTCTATTGACTTACTTCTAGCATCCTCATCATCTGCTAAATTGGGTTAACATGGGACATGGCTCGCTGGCTTCTGGAACTTTCCGAGGTGCCGAAACTACTTTCTTGAGCTTGTACCTCACCCTGTGCTAGCGTTGATACTTGCACTTGAGTCATTCCTTCAAAAGAGGTAACTTACATCAGGTTCATAATGTACTATGGACTTATTGTATGGAATGAATCTCATTTTGGCCAAACGAGTTCAAAATTTTGCATAGGGGATAGATCGTTAAAGGAACTTTTCCGACACGAGGGTCAAAGGAACTTAAAGCTGTGCTTTGATACCAATATGTCACGAACCGATTTCGTGGAATCGATAGTCGTCCCCCGGTCGTGACGCCGTGCGAGCCTAGGTTGTGAATCGTACAAAGCTAAGATATTTTATATAATGAGCATATATTCAGAGTATGCAGGATAATTGAAACACCAAGTTGAAACATGGAAAAGTTCTCTTTATTGATAATGAACATCTTTTATAAACTCTTGAACGAGTCGGAGAGTTACCGCACGGGCTTACAAAAATGGACGCAAAATGAGATAGTCGTCATGTACATTACATTATTTTACTAAAACTTTAAAATAAGAGACCTCCAGGCGGAGCTATCGCCTTCCACGGAGCTGCATAAGTTATGTGTACGAGCTCCTGGATCTTTAAAACGCTTCTACTAAGGCACGATCAGGGCATGCCGGTTGGTGGACTGGAATAGGAAGTAGCTTTAGCTCTTTGCAGGATCTCCTTGGTGCGGGGAACCTATTTCAACGAGGGTCAGTACATCGAAATACAGTGGTGAAGGCGAGCTAACCCAACTATACCAATCAACATATTATTTATACGAAGCATGCAAGTTATTTTGTAGTCTTTCTATCTTGCCTTAGTTCATTTTATAAACAAACATTGTTATAAAAATTTACTGAAATAAACTTTCCACCGTTCGGTGACTTTTACCTGCCCGTCTGAACCACCTGCACAAATACTTACTGTAAACCCCCTCGACCAAAATTCAGGTTTAATTAACCTAGATAGCATAATTAGGGTTAATTGGTTTCAATTAGAATTTATACAAGTATTATAATATTTGTGCAATGTTTTGATACTTAGGACACTTTACCGTTGTCCTGATATTTAGGACACTACCCTAGCTGTTACCCTGAAACAAATTCTATACACTTGGCCTAGACATACTAACCTACCATAATGACCCTTGTGTAACCCCCGGATACTAATTTTTGTGCCTGATTTTAGTCGCACAAAAGTCGTTACAAACGTCCGTACGTAAATTAAATAAATTGCGTATCTACGTTCGTTGTCCGTTCCAATCAAAATTGAGACCCAACCTCAACCCGTTTTGACCAACCCCGATCATGACATTATTATACTCTGAGCCTACCATGCCAATGACGCTTGTGCCACCCAATTTATCCCCCCTGCAGTTATTAAATTAATTTAGAGACACCTGGTGCATTAATTATAAATTAATATAGTGACCTAACCTCACTTAAATTAGACCCAACTCTAACCCAAATCCACACACACACCCACAAGCCTCATACAAAATATCATACACCATCCTAGCCCAATACAAAATACCAAACATGGTATTTTGTCACATCAAATTCCCAATTCCAGAATTTGTGCAAATTTCAAATTGTTCAGGGGCCTTTGTGCAAATTAGCAATGAGGTGCCCCCCTCTCATTGGCCCAACCACATGAAGAAAGGAACCTACATTCTTTGACCGGTCATAATGTATTTCCCCCCCATTTTTTATGTACTTGCATCAAATTTTGGGAATCAATCCTAGCCCTACATTTCAAATGCTTTAATCCTAGCCCCATGTCTAACATGTGGAGAACCTCCTCACACAACCCTAGGCATGCTAGCAGCTGGCCCTAATCCCAAGGCAGCCCCCCACTCTCTTTCCTATATATAGGACATGCTACCTCACATTAAATGGCACACAAACCTAGAAATCACAACACAAAAACCCTAGTTCTAAAAACCCTCAGCCCACAGCTCAACCCCTACCCGAGCTTCCCGCCGCCCTCTCCCGGCCAGCCCCCGCCTCCGGCCACCCCCGCGACGACCCTACCCCCTCCGACGACCCTTCCCCCACCTACGACCACCGCCCCAGGCCACTGCTCTGCCCACAACCACCTCCATCTCCACTGTCCTCAACCCGAGCTCACCCCTCCCCGAGCTCGAGCCGACCACCCGAGCTTCGATTGCTCCGCCACCATAGCACGCCCGGCCGCCGTACTTGGCCGACCTCTTCCCCAGTCAGCCTCCTCCATCTCTGCCAAGTCTCGGCCCCGGTCGACACCTCAGCTGGCCGCCCCCGCCCCCGCAGCACAGTCGACCACAGGCTACTGCTGCTGCTGCCGACCCTCCCCGAGCGCTGCCGGAGCTCCGCCCGGCCACCCACGCCGGCGACGACCCGTCCGGCGGACCCACCTCGACCCCACCTGGACATAGGTATAATTTTTATATATAAATACAGTACTATACGTAGTATATTTGTAATGCATTGTTTACATATACTATTTTTTTTAGTATAGTGTACATACTATTTTGGTAATTTATGTATATACCCTATATAAATACCCAGTATTCTATTTTAGTAAATATATATATATATATGTATTCCTGTATATATATTGTATTATATATATTTACTGTATTCTGTTTATATATATATATATATATATATATATATATATATATATATATATATATATATATATATATATATATATGTAGTTCGTATTGTATGTATACATATAGTATATAGTATATACTTGTATTTAAATACTTTATATATATTAATATCTAGTATATATATGTGTGTGTATATATATTTTTAAATATACATTTTATGTATTGGTATATTTTTAAATATACATTTTATGCAGGCACAGTGGCATCAGACGGAGACCCTGAGACAGGGCCTGATGGCGGTACTGGAGAGGGCACCTGCCCAAGCAGCAGCACCAGTACCTGCCCAGCCAGTGGGCACTGTACGAGGCTTCCGACAGATGGGTTCGGGAACCTTCTCGGGCAAGGAGACTGCAGAGGAGATCTCAGACTGGGTCTCCAACACTGAGATACTACTGGAGGGTTCGTAGCTACACCCCGACCTCTGGATGACCGCAGTGAGGGCCAACTCACAGGCAACGCCCATTACTGGTGGGATTCTATGGAGTGCAGCGTCGGCAGGGCACAGACTTGGGAGGAATTTCTGGAGTACTTCAATGCGAAGTATTTCCCCGCTACGGTCAGGAACGCCCTGTACTCCCAGTTCCTACACCTGGAGCAAGGGAACTTGACCGTGGACGCCTATGACGCGGAGTTCAGCCGACTCACCCGATTCGGTGCAGCCCTGATCCCCAACGACCTAGAGAAGGCCAGGAGATTCCACCACGGCCTCTCCTTCGAGCTGCATAGGTATACCAACTCAGGCGAGGATCTCTTATGATGTTACGCCCCAGTCCCAAAATATATGGGACCAGGTCACGTGGCATTGGCCAGCTGACACGTCTCCGAGGATATCCCAATTTAATGGATCCTAGCGAAGCGTGCTACGCTGTCCTAAATCTAACAAGTCTAATATCAACAACAGGCAGAGTCTAATCTCATCCACAAATACAACAAAAAAATACTAAAATGAAAGACTGGAATATAAGAACATAGTCGAATGTCATAGTACAAACCGAAATATGTCCGGTGGGAACAAACCCACTACAAATGATGAAATTGAGTACTGAAGACAGAATAAATAGTATGACTAAAATAACTGCTAACTAGATAAGAAGCTCCAGTCCTAGGCAGAAGGCCTACCAAGATGATCAGGAAAACTCTGATAGTAGGACCTCTAGCTCCTCCTCAAGAGCGTATCTCGTCTCCACACCTGGTCCGTACACAGTGGGGTAATAGGCCTCGTCCAGATCTGGAAGATAACCAGGTCCTCAGAGGGACGTAACAAGATACAAAATGCATGCCAGATATAGTACTGAATAAAATAAAAGGGGTGTGCTAACCATCTAAGTGAATGCAATGTAAGGACAACCTCGGAACATATAGGTAGGTGTAGGCATAACGTCCATACTCCGAAGATCATGGTATCTGATCATGTAACATCCATCATTCCGAAGAATGAGGTATCTGCAATGTATATACGTTCGTAACACTCCGAAGAGCGCGGTATCTGAATATATGAAGTCATCGGGTCTGTGGCTCCTCTGGATACCACGGAGTCCGATGTGTGTATCCCATACGTTTATCAGTTGTCCTCCCCACCCAATGTGGATACACAAGTCGAATACACGACATGAGGATCCCGTATCTATATGCCAAGTCACATCTAATTATATTACTCTAGATTACGTGCTAGTCCGTGATGCATGTCGTACGCACCGATAGCGAATCGGGTATGCGGACCCGCATCCCAATATGAATGTACCATCGTGATACGTATAAAGTGTCACAGTCTAGGAAGATATCAAAATATCCTCACAGTAGTAGGTGAGTCAGCTAGCAGCTAGGTCAAGTACACTACTCATCGACGCATTCGTCGACTGCATCCGAGTCAATCTCGGACGCGCACAGTTTATGTATATTGCAACATTTATCATTTAATTTAAACAGTAATCCAGCAAGGTATATTAATTTAGTATATGTTGTGTATATATATAAATATATATATTTGGTATATTTATTATTTTGTGTATATATAAATATATATATATTGTGTGTATATAAATGTATTTATATATATATAAATATATATATATACCTTATGTATTTAGTATATTAGTATATGTATACATATATTAATATATATTGTGTACTTAGTATATTTATAGTGGGAATATTGGTATGTATATGAATATACATATATATTTAAATATATATAAATATATTGTGAATATTTACTTATGTACATAAATTATTATTTAAATATATATCTATGTATTAAATTATATATATGGTATTATGTATTTATATATATTTATTGAATATGTATATATGTACATAATTATTGGTGTATTACTAAGTAATATATAGACGCTATTTTTAAATATAATATTTAAAACATACATATTTTTATTATATGTATTAGTGTACACATGAGTATATGTGATATATATATATATATATATATATATATATATATATATATATATATGTAAATATATGTCCTACATGGTCCCTCTAAATGTACAGTCAAGACCCTGTGTCAGCTATAGCTGCAAGTAGTGTGTCTTGGTCGTGCTATTGTAGCGACTGATGTTGACATTATTATATCATATATAGGACTGCTGGACCGTACAGCCGAGGCTTCAGGAGCAGGACATTGGCTTTCGCAGCTACCCGACACAGGCAAGTATACCTTGCTGGATTAATATTTAAATTAAATGATAAATGTTGTAATATACATAAACTGTGCGCGCCCGAGATTGACTCGGGTGCAGTCGACGAATGCGTCGATGAGTAGTGTACTTGACCTAGCTGCTAGCTGACTCACCTACTACTGTGAGGATATTTTGATATCTTTCTAGACCGTGACACTTTACACGTATCACGATAGTACATTCATATTAGGATGCGGGTCCGCGTACCCGATTCGCTATCGGTGTGTATGACATACATCACGGACTAGCACGTAATCTAGAGTAATATAATTAGATGTGACTTGGCATATAGATACAGGATTCTCATGTCGTGTATTCGACTTGTGTATCCACATTGGGCGGGGAGGACAACTGATAAACGTATGGGATACACACATCGGACTCCGTGGTATCCAGAGGAGCCACAGACCCGATGACTTCCTATATTCAGACACCGCGCTCTTCGGAGTGTTATGGACGTATTACATTGTAGATACCACGTCCCTTAGAGTGTTGGACGTTATACATATACAGATACCTCATTCTTCGGAATGATGGACGTTGCAGATACCACACTCTAGAGGACGTTGCAGATACCCCCCCCCCCCGAACGTCCCCCGACTCGCCGTCGCTGTTCAGTCGACCACCCCACTTCACCGATGCCACCTCCGACCACCCCCGCAACGACTCTACCCCCTCCGGCGACCTTTCCCTCACCTACCACCACCGCCCCCGGCCACTGCTCCGCCCACAACCACCGCAATCACCACCATCCTCATCCATGAACTAGCACCACACAAACAGAGCCGACTCCCCGAGCGCTGCCGGAGCTCCGCCCGACCACCCCCGCCGACGACGGCCAGTCCACGGATCCCCCTCGGCCTAATCTACGTATAGGTATATTATTTTATATATTTATACTATTATTTATATATGTATTTAGTATTACACTGATTATATACATGTATATATATATATATATATATATATATATATATATATATATATATATATATATATATATATATATATATATATATATGTTTCTATATTTTATTTAGTATTTAAATACGTATTCTATATATTATATATATACCTCTGTATAAACAGTATTCTACATATATATATATATATATGCTGTATTTTGTATATGTTATATATATATATATATATATATACTAGAGATATACTATATACATGTATTTAATACTTTATATATATTAATATCTAATATGTATTTATATATAAATGTTTATGTATTAAATCGTATATGTATTTATATATATAAATTGTAAATGTATTTATATATTATTGTATATGTATATAGTATATATATATATATATATATATATATATATATATATATATATATATATATATATATATATATATATATATATATATATTATGTATATATGTATATATATAAATGTATAAACATATATGTGTATATATATATTTTATGTATATATGTGTATAATATATATATGTATATGTATTAAATACTTAGTGTATATTGATATCTACTATGTATTAAATTGTATATGTATATATATAAATATGTATGTATGTATG
The DNA here is from genome assembly GCA_036927795.1 of Iris macrosiphon. Lineage (NCBI taxonomy): Eukaryota > Viridiplantae > Streptophyta > Magnoliopsida > Asparagales > Iridaceae > Iris > Iris macrosiphon. The sequence goes on along the minus strand of JAYESA010000003.1, from coordinate 101,438,841 downwards.
TATATATATAAATATGTATGTATATATATATATATATATATATATATATATATATATATATATATATATATATATATATGTGTGTGTGTGTGTGTGTGTGTGTGTGTGTATATATATATATATATTGGTGTTTATATAAATATACATTTTGTGTATTGGTATAATAAATATATGCATATAAATATATATATAGTTTGCTGTATTTAGTATATGTATAAATATATATATATATATATATATATATAATATATATATATATATATATATATATATATATATATATATATTGGTATATTATATATAGGTATTAAATACATGGTATGTATTAGTATTATAGATATGTAATTGTATATATATATATATATAAATATATATATATTGTGTATTTAATGTATTAGTGCATAATTAATATATATATATATATATATATATATATATATATATATATATATATATATATATACTTTGTGTATTTAGTATATTTATAGTATGTATATTAGTGTATGAACAAATATATGTATATGTATATATATAGATATATACCTTGTATGTACTATATAGTATATTTTAGTATATACTATATAAGGGTACATTTTTGCCCATTTTGTATATTTTTACATATAAATATATATGTACTATATATATGTATGTTGTATATGTGTACTTATGTATATATGTGTAATTGTGTATATATGTAGATATGACATGTATTGTATTAGTTATATATGTACTATGTGTAGAGGTATATAAGTATTATACTATATAAATATATTTATGGTTGTTATATATATATATATAAATATATATATATATATATATATATATATATATATATATATATATATATATATATATATAATGAATAAATATAAATATGTCTAAATATATAATTGAATATATGTATGTACATTATTTAATGTAGATACATGTATAGGTGTTGTGTATGTATACCTGCTCTATGTTAACATAGGTAGTTAAGCATGGTGTAAAATTTAGTGAATCATAATTTATTGTTATCTGTTCGTAGGCATCCGAGACGGTGCTACATTGACTGCTGGTTCCGGAACATTGCTTGTGCACGCCAGAGTTTCAGACAAGTATACCTTGCCTTGTTGATGCTGTCTAAATTCAGATGTTAACTAGTTGCATATTTTATTATTTCAATATTAAACTGTGCGCGTCCGAGAAGACTCGGGTGCAGTCAACGAAGGCGTTGACGTTAGGACTTGTGTCTGACCTAGTGTCTAGTGGACCCACCTAAAGTTGAGGAGTTGTTAATATGACTTCCCAGGCCTTGACACGTATCTTAACACGTCACAGAGTGAGTTCATGTAGGGACGCGTGCTTCATGATCGACTGGCCATCAGCATAAGCAGCACGTGTGACAGCATTTAGCTTTGTTGTTTATTTCTGTAGTGACCTGCATGGGCCACCACTAAAACCAAGTCATGCCCCAGTCCCAAAATATATGGAACCAGGCCACGTGGCATTGGCCAGCTGACACGACTCTGAAGGATATCCCAATTTAAGGGATCCTATCGAAGCGTGATATGCTGTCCTAAAATACTAACAAGTCTAATATGCTAATATATAGCAAGCAATGTCTAATCTCATCCACAAAATACAATATCATAAAGACTGAAATAAATATTGGTAAATAAAATATAAGAGTCTGAATATCCATAATACATCTGAAATAGTCTGAATGGGGACAAACCCATTAAAATACAGAGATGGAAATAAAGTGCAGAAAGAGGTAAGATAACTAGACTAGAGTATCAACTAGCTAGATATGAAAACTCTAGTCCAATGTAGCTGCGTACTCAAATCACGGAAACTCCCCTGGAAATGCCTCGTAGTCCTGAATCAGGAATCCTGTCTCTACTCCTGCTCCGTAGATGGTAGGGTACAAGTGCTCATCCGGATCTGGAAGAGAACCAGGTCCTCAGAAGGACGTAACAAGTATACAGAAATACATGCCATAAAGTAAATACTGTGTAAACTCAAGGGTAATCTAACCAGCTAAGTAAAATACACTTTGAAGACAACCCTGGTATGTATGGGTAGGTGAAAGGTATAAAGCATAACGTCGAGCCAGAGGCTAAGTACCTGGCATTAGCTGTAAACTGAACGCCAGAAGTATATATGCTGACTACATCACCGATCATGATAGCGCACAGCTAGTAACCTCTGCTGGATGTATCGACAAGCATATATGCCCATAACCGGGAACCTGAGCCCATAACCGGGTAACACATGGCCCATAACCGGGTAACACTGAGGCTCACGGCCCCGCAGTTTACTCTGAAACTACGGCAACCAAATATCTGTCTCATACGCCTACTAATTGTCTTCCCCGTCCAATGTCAATGTACAAGTCGCAAATGCGACGTGGACACCTCATACTATGATGCAAGTCGCTACAGAAATAAACAACTAAGCTAAATGTCGTCACACGTGCTTCTCATTCTGATGGCCAGTCGATCATGAAGCACGCGTCCCTACATGAACTCACTCTGTGATGTGTTAAGATACGTGTCAAGGCCTGGGAAGTCATATTGATAACTCCTCAACTTTAGGTGGGTCCACTAGACACTAGGTCAGACATAAGTCCTAACGTCAACGCCTTCGTTGACTGCACCCGAGTCTTCTCGGACGCGCACAGTTTAATATTGAAACAATGAAATATGCAACTAGTTAACATATGAATTTAGACAGCATCAACAAGGCAAGGTATACTTGCCTGGAACTCTGGCGTGCACAAGCAATGTTCCGGAACCAGCAGTCAAGGTAGCACCATCTCGGATGCCTACGAACAGATAACAATAAATTATGATTCACTAAATTTTACACCATGCTTAACTACCTATGTTAACATAGAGCAGGTATACATACACAACACCTATACATGTATCTACATTAAATAATGTACATACATATATTCAATTATATATTTAGACATATTTATATTTATTCATTATACACACACACACACACACACACACATATATATATATATATATATATATATATATATATATATATATATAACAACCATAAATATATTTATATAGTATAACACTTATATACCTCTATACATAGTACATATATAACTAATACAATACATGTCATATCTACATATATACACAATTACACATATATACGTAAGTACACATATACAACATACATATATATAGTACATATATATTTATATGTAAAAATATACAAAATGGTGTCACGCCCCAGTCCCAAAATATCGAGGGACTGGACACGTGGTAATGGCCAGCAGCACGCACCGATGGACAAACCAATTTAATGGATCCATCAGGGCATGCTTAAGCTGTAGTCTAACAAGAAATAGAACAATTATTACAAGTCCCAGGTTATTCTAATCTCATCCACAACAGATAATCACAGATTAAATGCCAGAATAAATACAAATAATATAAACTAACAATCTCAACAAAAGTGTCTCGGTGAACAATCCGAGAACAAGTCTGATATATCAAGCAATAGACAGGAAATAAAGGAACTGGAAATAGAAACAGAAATAACTGACTATATACAGCCAATGCTCAGGAGAAGTCCTCTGGTGCGATCTCGTTCTCAGGTCCTGGTACAGCTCCTGGAAGTGCTCCTGTACGATATATCTCTGGATGGATCTCTTCGGCTATACCTGGGGACATAATCCGGATCCAGGGCCTCAGGGGACAGCAAGGTACAGAAAATACAAGCCATACTAATGCAGTGAAATAGTCAATGAAATAAATAGGGTAAATATGTAACCATCTATGTGAAATGCAGGTGAGAACATCACCAGTACTCAGGCTGAGACTACTACAAGCTCTGTGTAGGGGAGCCGGGTAGCAGCGATATCATGTAGTTGTCTAGCTCGGAGAGAGACTGAGACGCCGGCATAATATAGTCAACCTGTAGCCTGTGTGTCTCTCCAGCAATAAATGGTACAATAGGAAAACACTAAATAACCAGCTAAGTGATATGCAAGATGAGAGCAGCACTAGAACTCAGGCTGAAACCACTACAAGCTCTGTGTCGGGGAGCCGGTAGCAGTGATATCATGTGGTCGTCTAGCTCAGCGGAAGACTGAGACGCCGGAATGATATAAAATCAACCTGTAGCCTGTGTGTCTCTCCCCACCCAATGTAATCATACGTCTCATGTCCATGTGGCCCCATGTCCATGTTATGTAAGATCAAATCTAATGGAACAAGTCATATAGTATCTAGGAACATATGTCAATGTCAAGTCCTGTATCCTATACAGAATCACCACGAATATCTCAGGAAGATCCTGTCCATGAATAGTGTCAAGTGTCCTGGGTTATAATGTACTTGATAAGACAAGTACGAGAAAGTAAAGAGTCTAAAATATCCATCTCTAGGTGACGTACCCAACACCGCGTACGGGGTTGGCACCCGACTGATAATCGGACGCTAAGTACGCCACACGGTCCTAGGTTAAGCAGTTAAAACAAGTTTATATGCATTTACACAAGAAATCCAGCAAATATTATCACAGGAACTACTGAGAATTGACAAGATTTTCTTGCCTTGTGATGATTAATTAAGCCAAGGAAATAAATAGCAGACTGCAGGGTTTGGCAAGGTACACTTGCCTGTGGTTCCGGTTCTGTTTGCGGTTCTGACTTCAGCGAAAATTGCAGGCGGTACTCCGGTTGCTAAAATAAACATCACCATCAGATCCAGAAAATACCAATCAGCTAGAAATGCCTGTCCTTGAGTCCAATTTGGAGAAAAGGGCAAAAGCGGCCATTTCGGGTCAAAACGGGGTCCACAGGTGGGCCCGCTTTGCACCAAAAACGTGTCAGGGTCAAAGGTCTCCAAATTCACCAAATTTAGTGTCAACAAGTCAGGAACGATGATACGAACCCAACGGAACTTCTAGAATTGGATTCCGATGAGCCGATCACAAAATCGTCCGTCGAGCGGGGCCTGTGGGGCCCACGACACGCGATTTCGTCAATGTTCTCAGAATCGAACCAAACTTGGGTCACAGGACCAACGTATCGCTACGAGTCCGATGGCGCAAGTTTCGTTTCAATTCGACGTGTGTACACAAAGTTAGGACAAAATGCAGAAAAGTCAAATATTGGACGTTGTCCGCGGATACGCGCTGATTCTGGTGTGCACGCACATCCGAATCAGCTTCTGCAAAATCCCACATGTCCGTATCAACGACGCGCACGTATCTGTGAAGACCGCGCACGACCAAGTCGTCCCATTTGGTGGGGCGTACCCAGTTTCGGGGTGAATCGGGGCGTTATTTTTCCTGTTTTTGGATCACGGTTCGCGATCGCCACAGGACGCGATGCCCCGGGCGGTTTGTCCGGGCACCGAGAGGGTCATACAGGCTTCGTAACGCAATTTACGGAATCAAAAACAGAGCTACGAGCAAGAAATTACAAGTACCTGAACTGGGCTCCTCAGAAACCGGGTTCACCGTGTCCGACACGACACAGGACACTGTGTCCTGTGTCCAAGCCGTGTCCGGCGTCTAGGGTTAGGTCTAGGGTTCTGCTGCGGCCGGAGGACCGCCGGAGAGAGGCTGGGGGCAGCGGGGGAAGGCTCGGTCGGGGCTGGGCGGCTCTCGGGGAGGCGCTGGCGGCGCGGGGGGCGGCCGGAGGCGGCCGGCGCTGCTGCTGTGGACGGCTGCTGGAGAAGAGGAGGAGGAAGAAGAAGGAGTTGCGGGCGGCGGCGTACGGCGGGCACGGCGTACTGGCGAGGCGAGGTCGGGGCGGCGCGCAGCGGGGCGTCGGCTCCGGCGAGGGGTGGCGGTGAGGGAGGAGCGGCCAGGGGGTGCTACGGTTTTATATAGGGGGCCGGCCGGAGGCGTGAGGCCGAGGATGGCGGCGCTGAAGGCGGGGTCGGGCCGAGGGGTGCGGGCGACGTGGGGGCGAGGTGGCCGGGCGGAGCGGCGGGCGGCGCGGCGCCGAACGCGGGCACGGGGGTGACTGGGTGAACGGTCTGCCGGGTTCGGGTGCGGCGGGTCGGGTTCGGGCAGACCCGACCCGACCCGCTAGCAGTTGCGGGCTGGGCCGAATTGGGCCGCGGGCTAATGGGCTGGGTATTGGGTTTAAAAATAAAAAATAAATATCTAATTAAATAGATAATTAAATAATTAAAATATTAATAAATGTTTTTAGGTGATTAAAAATAGGTCCGGGGCCCGATAAATTCCAGAAAAATTACCCTAAGTCCACTTTTTCATTTTACACCCAAAAATATTATTTTCATAATATTTTAATACTGTTTATTATTAATTAAAAATTATTTAATAATTAAAATCCTGTTTTTAATTACAGAAAAATCCCAGAATAATTCCAGAAAATTATGAAAATCCAAATTTAAAAATTCTTGAAAAATCAGGGGGTTTACAAATGGGCAAAAATGTACCCTTATATAGTATATACTAAAATATACTATATAATACATAAAAGGTATATATCTATATATATACATATACATATATTTGTTCATACACTAATATACATACTATAAATATACTAAATACACAAAGTATTTATATATTTATATATATATAAATATATTAATTATGCACTATACATTAAATACACAATATATATATATTTATATATATATATACAATTACATATTTATAATACTAATACATACCATGTATTTAATACCTATATATAATATACCAATATATATATTTATATACATATATTTATATATGTAATATATATATATATATATATATATATTTATACATATACTAAATACACCAAACTATATATATATTTATATGCATATATTTATTATACCAATACACAAAATGTATATTTATATAAACACCAATATATATATATATATATATATATATATATATATAGACCTTCCCTGCCACGAAGATATAGTTAGCTTGCACAGTTTAAATGTACATGGGGATTACTGGCATGATGCCATAATGGACTAGTCATTGACGAGGATGGTATGCAACGACACACGATGCACTGTAAGCTATCCCGTCCAGCACACAATGACTACACATGAAGTTTCGTCTGGACCGGATCGGTGCTAGTGCCCCAGCGACCGTCTGTAGGAACTTATGACCTTATGCATAAGTTGTTCGTGAGACGTTTATACTAAGTTATCAATTGATGCAGTTTAAGGCAACACAAGCATGAGACAAGTAGCATGACATAATTTATTTTGTATAGTCTCCCTGAATCAGGTTGTTCCACAGCAATATATGTTTTATACATAACATAATTATGGAAGAAGTATACATTCATTGCATAGCAAGGTGTATTCTACACATAGCACAATTATAGAAGAAGTATACTTTCTAACTTGAATTAAAAAATTATGAAAGAATATTCTAAGCGAACTAGCATGCAACAAGATAACCGTTTCCAAGTTGGTTGACAAGCACAAATAATCCAAGTCTATTCCTTTTTATCTTGACATCTTTTAGTTATTAAGGTATCATTTGATCAGAACAATCAAGAAGGCAAGATTTTAGATGTGAAGACTTGGAAGAAGGGTCAACTGAATCGAATATAGCCACTCACTAGTTGGTTGGAGAGAGGAAAGGAAAGAGATGCTTCAAGACTCCGCTTGTATGACGTCTACTACACGATCACCTGCATTGCCATGAACAACTGATCAATACCTCTTCTACTCTTTTCAAGCATGGAATAAAATATAGTTCAACGAATGAAAGCAATAAAATCCATCGAAACTGTTTAAGAAAACGCAAATTTGAAAACTAACTCAAAAGCACGAAAGCAACAAGGCGACAGCGAAAACTAAGCAAAAAAACTTACAGCAGAGAGGTCCCTCTTGACTCTACCGCTAAGTCCATCCTTGGGGCACGGTCCACTGAATATGTAAATCAATTCCAAAGAAGCAAATCTATAACAAGGATAAGATCTTGATTCAATCTATCCCGATCGAACAATACCGATTTATATTTCTTAGCCGCGCTCCCCGAAAAGGGGGAATGGGGCACCACATCAAGCATCATTGGTAGCACCCCATCAGGCACGAAAATATATGTTCGTTCAGTATGTCAAGGCGATCACGTCTGTATTGGGGGAAGAAAACTCTCGCTCGATGTGTTAGTCCTAGATGTTCGGGATTACAATATTATTTTGGGGATAGATTGGCTCGGCGCTTCATCGACAATGAGTTATCTTTTGTCTACCTGGAGAGGCCGAATTCTGCTACACAAGTGGTCCAGCAACAGATACGTCAAATACCTACATGGTGATTTCTGCGATGTCATCTCGGCGGATGCTACACTCTGGATGTGAGGGATACTTAGCGTCGATTTGGGACACACAGCTGGATTACACAAACGTTGAGTCATCTTCCATTGTGGCGAAGTTCTCTGATGTGTTCGAGCGAGCTACCTGGCATGCCACCCGACGGAGAAATTGAGTTCACCATCGATACATTCCCAAATACCCAACCGATTTCCAAAGTCCCATACAGAATAGCCCATGTTGAACTAAAGGAGTTAAAGTGCCAACTTCAAGAACTGCTGGACCGTGGATATATTCGTCCGAACGTGTCTCCTTGGGGCGTGCCTATACTCTTTGTAAAGAAGAAGGACGGAATATTGCGACTCTGTATAGACTATCAGGAGCTAAATAAGGTTACTATCTGAAATAAGTATCCCTTGCCCATGATCGACAACCTCTATGATTAGTTGCAAGGGGCGTCGATGTTTTCGAAAATAGATCTTCACTCTGGCTACCACCAATTAAAGATTAAACCAGAGGACATGCCAAAGTGAGCATTTCAAATCCGCTATGGCCATTATAAGTTTTCTGTTATGCCGTTCAGACTGATGAATGCTCCTGTCGTATTCATGGATTTGATGAACCATGTATTTTGACCATTTCTCGATAAGTTTGTGGTAGTATTCATAGACGATATCTTAGTGTACTCGAAGAATAAGGATGAACACGCAGGACACCTGCGGATGGTGCTTCAAACTCTTTGAGATAATAAGTTATATGCGAAGCTGAGCAAGTGCGAGTTCTGGTTGGACAACATATCTTTCCTTGGGCACATTATTTCTGCAGAGGGCATCTCAGTCGACCCGAAGAAAGTAGAAGCCATCTTGAAGTGGAAACGACCTGAGTCAGCCAGCGATATTCGGAGCTTCCTTGGTCTAGCAGTCTACTACCGAAGATTCATAAAAGATTTTGCAAAGATCGCCTCGCCTTTGACTCACCTCACTCGAAAAGGAGTAACGTTCGTGTGGACGGATGACTGTGAAGCTTTATTTGTTGAGTTAAAGCAACGACTTGTCTCAGCACCAATTTTTACCCTTTCGGACAGATCCGATGATTTTAAGATCTATAGCGACACTTCAGAAAAGGGTTTGAAATGTGTCCTTATGCAAAGGAAAAAAGTGATAGCCTTTGCATCGAGATAGTTAAAGCCTCACGAAAGGAACTATCCAACGTACGACCTGGAACTTGCAGCAGTGGTGTTCGCGCTGAAGTTATGGCGGCATTACCTTTATGGCGTACCGTATGAAATTTACACGAATCACAAAAGCTTCAAATATCTCTATACTCAAAAGGATTTGAATCTACGACAATGACGTTGGCTTGAAATCCTTAGTGACTTTGACTTGATGATCAGATATACACCGGGCAAGGGCAATATTGTAGCTGATGCAAGGAGTCAAGTTCTTTGGGAGCTTGGCTATCGATGACAGGCTGCGATAGGATCTCAAAAATTTGGGCATTACACTCCAAATCAGATACAAAAAGGGGCACAAGTGGCTCAGCTGCGCCTCGAACCAGACTTGCTGGAGAAAGTTAAGTCCGCTCAGAAGGATGACCTGTTCTTAGAAAAGATACGTAATCTTATCTCAACAGGAAACGCTACCGACTTTGTGGTAGGCACAGATGGAATGATACGAGTGAAGGAAAGATTATGTGTTCCTAACGATACAAACCTCAGAAAGGAGATACTCACTGAAGCCCACTATGCGAGTTACACTTCACATCCAGGAAACACAAAGATGTATCGAGACCTCCGCATGATATTTTGGTGGCACGGCATAATAATAGATGTGACGCTATTTGTATCTTAATGCATGGCTTGTCAGAGAGTAAAGGCTGAGCACCAGAAGCCGGACGGAGAGATGCAGAATCTTGCTATACCAAAGTGGAAATGGGAACACATAACGATGGATTTTATTGTTGGTTTGCCAAAGACGCAACGGGGAAATGATGTCGTTTGGGTCATCGTCGATTGACTCACCAAGTCAGCTCACTTTCTACTTATCAAAGTTATTTAGAGTATCGACCATCTGGCTCAGATCTATCTCAACGAGATCGTTCGACTCCACGGCGTTCCTATATCCATTATCTCTGATTGAGATGGTTGATTCTTATCACGTTTCTGGGAGATCCTTCAGTCAGCAATAGGGACAAAGTTAAAGGTCAGCTCTGCCTACCATCCTCAGACAGAAGGCCAAATAGAGCGGGTCAACCAAATCCTCGAAGATATGCTATGACTCTGAGCCTTGGACTTGAAGACAAGTTGGGATATACATCTACCGTTAGCCGAATTTGCATACAACAATAGTTATTAGTCCAGCATTCAGATGGTATCGTATTAGACGTTGTATGGACAGAAGTACAGATCCCTAATTTGTTGGTATGAATTTGGTGAACAATAAATTCTTGGCCCAGAACTCGTGGATCAAACCGTCCAGAAGATCCGCTTGATCCGTGAACGGCTGAAGGTAGCACAGAGTCATCAGAAAAGCTACTCAGACACGCACCGTCGACCTCTTGAGTTCTTAGCAGGCGATCGAGTGTTTCTTAAAGTCTCGCCTATGCGAGGAGTTATTAGATTTGGAGCAAAGGGGAAGATAAGTCCAAGATTCGTCGGCCCGTTCGAGATACTAAAGCGAGGCACCTCAGTAGCATATCAGATTGCCCAGCCACCGTCACTATCTGAAGTGCACGATATCTTCCATGTTTCACAGCTTAGGAAGTACGTGTACGACCCGATTCATGTGGTGGATCTTGATCAAATGGACTTGAAAGCGGACTGTATGTTGAATATCCTGTGCGGATCTTGGATCACAAAGAGAAGCTGCTTCGAAGTCGTTCGATTTCTCTCGTACGCGTGCTTTGGAAAAATTATTCGGTCGAAAAATTGACCTGGGAGCTTGAGTCTGAGATGAAAGAAAATTTTCTTTCATTATTTCATAGTGGTAGGTTCCATTCCTAAGTTTTATGGATAAAACTTCCTATTAGTTGGTTAGGATGTGGTGTCCCGTTCCCCCTTTTCGGGGAGCGCGGCTAAGAAATACAAATCGGTATCGTTCGATCTGGATAGATTAAATCAAAATCTTATCCTCGTTATAGATTTGCTTCTTCAGAATCAATTTCCATATTCAGTGGACCGTGCCCCAAGGATGGACTTAGCGGCAGAGTCAAGAGGGACCTTTCCGCTGTAAATTTTCTTGCCTAGTTTCTGCTTCGCCTTGTTGCTTTCGTGCTTTTGAGTTGGTTTTCGGATTTGTATTTTCTTAAATGGTTATGATAGATTTTATTGCTTTTATTCATTGAACCGCATTTCATTCCGAGCTTGGAAAAAGTAGAAGAGGTATTGATGTCATGCCCCAGTCCCAAAATACACGGGACTAGGCCACGTGACAATGGCCAGCTACGTACCAAGGGGACTCCAGTACGACTCTGAATACGTATAAGCTGTAAATGACTGTCACTATCTAGATAACACGGTCTACATGTATATGACTCAAACCACAAGACTATGCAATAAAGAAAGGACAAAATATATCATGGTGTGCACCCCACACTACACTCGTCCGAATAGACTCGAAAGAAATAATATGAGTCTAAAATACTGGGCTATACTAGCAAAAAATAAGAAAAGATCATAATAGCTGAACAATAAATAAGTGAATACAAATACCGAGTAATAATACCTGCATACCGGTATAATACTCATCAACAGCTCCAGCCTCCCGTCAGCAATCGACCCTACAATCTGGCAAAAACTAGGTCCTCAGAGGGACGTAACAAGGTACAAAAATAATATGCCATAGTAAAACAAAAAGGAAACATATGATACGCCGGTTTAATATAGAATAACCACCTAAGTGAGACGCAACTTTGAAGATAATGTTCGACGCGTGGGCTTTCCAAATATAAAATTGTAGCTTTGAGGCACAGAGACACACGGGGCATACCGTAGCTCCGAGCACAAAATCACACGGGTGATACTACGACTCCGGATACAGGATCTCCACATAAATATGATAATATATATAGCGCGTATAAGGTAGCCCAAGCGTCTAGTAACTGTATTCCCCTCCCAATGCAGTCAACGAGTGCTTACTGAACCTGAACCTCTATCTAATAGTCTTGAAATACTGAAGTAATTATCAACAATCATGATCCTAAAGTCATTACAGATTCTGATCATGCTGACATTACCAGGATACAGGAAGTTTGGCATGATGACATTGTCTGAATGTGTCCTAGGGTTTCGATATAACCAAGTAGGTACATCAAGGTATCGCGAACATCTATCAATCGATACTAGACGTTCCCGACGAACGTTTACACCCGGATTTGACCTGGACGCTAAGTAAAGATTCTGATCCAAAGCGCACACAATGTATAGATAGAATAAACAGTAAATCTAGAACTGAGATACAGTATGGTAAGGTATATTTGCCTGGAAGCCAGGCGAAGATTCAAATTCGAACTCGCTAAGGAAGTAGCAGTGCAAGATGGAAAGCGGAGTAGATATCTCCGGATGCTGCATAAATATCACCAACAGTCTCAGAATGAGTGAGATACTCAAAAAAGTATATACATATGTCCAATTTGGACACAAGGACAAAAATACAGTTTTTGGTCAATACGGGGTCTACAAGTGGGCTCGTCTTGCACCGAAAAATGTGTCAGGAACAAAGGTCTCTAAACTTAGCATATTATAGGTCAAACAAGTTCTAAACGATGATACAAACTCAATGGTATGTCCATATTTGGATTTCGATGAGCCGATCATAAAAATGCCCGTTGGAACGGATCGTGGGGCCCGCGAAATGGTGATCCGGTCACTGTCTCAGAATCAGGCAAAACTTGGGTCACAGGACAAGTCAAACACTACGAGTCCAATGACAAAAGTTTTGTAGTAATCACTCATGCCTGATCGAGAAGGCTCCCGAGGGGGATTCCGTCCATAAGACTCTATCCCACCAGGGCGAAAGACCATAGGAAGATTGCCCATACCCCTATCAGGCCTGCTCGGACCTATTGTTATTGAGGGGGAAGGAGGTCTACTCAACGGAGTCAAGCAGTATAAGGACTGAGTGCTCCGATTGTGCCTTAGGACTAGGACTGATAGGTACTTGCCATCTATCTAATAGCATCCGAGAATGCACTCTTAGCCATTTTTTTCAGAAGCAGAGAATACCCTGAGAGAAGGCAGAATTGGACAAATAGCTAGCGTGCACAAAGTAATTGGATAATTATAAAAAGTTACGATACGGGGATTTTTGACGGATACAGGTTCGTTTTGTCGCGCACACGCGAATGAATTAAATTCTATCAAAGCTCACATGTCAAGAAATATCGTACGCACCTTTTAGTATAATCAGTATGCGACGAGATTATCCGGATTGTAGGGACCAACTCCTTATCAAAGATTTCCAAGTTTTATAAAAACTATTTTCTCATGAATTGGAACTCTAATTACTAATAATAGAATACAAGCTAAAATATTCTAATTGAACATATTATAAAAGAGTTAAATAGGATTCATACCCGAAGAATTGGTTCAAGTATCGGATGAGCGAGGAGGGAGATATCACTTCACGAATTGGGGAGGTTAAACTCGAATTTTTGAACTCAGGTTCGAGTCGCAGTTCCTCACGGCCGCGGGGAGGAGATGTTCAGCTATTGCGAGGCTCGGGGACACTAGAGGGAGGTCAGCCAATAGGGGGTGCTCGTCGGTAGTCGGGGCTCTCCGGGGGTCACCGACAGCGCTGCCGCAGCGACCAGAACAGCAATAGCAACTACGACAGCAGCAGTAGGCCTAACAACAGCAGTTGCTGTTGCGGCAGCAGCTAGGCCTATGGGGAGGCCAGGACGGCGGCGATCAGCAACTAGCAGGGTAAGGGCACGGGGGTAGGGTGATATAGGTGGTTGCGGTGATGAGCTATGGTGGTGGTTATCTGGTGGTGTAGTTGTTGGTCGTGAGGTGGTGATGGTGGAAGCGAGTCAGTGGCAGCGCTGTGGTCATGGTGGTATCGGCACTGCGAGTCATGGAGGTGGAGGTGGTGGTGGCGAAGGTGAGCGTGGCAGAGGAGGTGATGGCGGTGGCAGTGGGTGGTAGCATTAGGTGCGGTGGGTCGATGATGGTGCAGTCGTCGTGGAGGAGGTGGGGATAGGGTAAAAAAGAAAAAGAAGAATAATAGAGAAGAGAATGAAGGAGAAGAAGAAGAAGAAGAATGGAGAAGAGAATGAAGGAGAAGAAGAAGAAGAATGGAGGAATTCAGTTGCATGTCAGGGGGGGGGGGAAAGAGAAAGAGGGTGGTAGAAATTTTTAGGTTGTCTTGGGATTAGGGTCGGCCACATGTGGGGGTTGTGTGTGTGTTAAAATAGAGAGAGTGTGTGGTTGTAATGGGGTAGGGATTTGAATCAATAGTTAGGATGCTTCATGAAGGATTTGTTCATAACAAGGGGGAGAGAGAATATGAGGTGACCGGTCATATGAGGTTGGGGGGTTTGTTTATTGGTTTGCACCAATAGGAGGGTGACACCTAGCACCCTTTTTTGCATTTAAGCCCCTTAACATTTGGGTGTTTACACATAAAGAAAAATGGTGAGGATTTGATGTGGGAAGTTATGTTTGGTGTTTTATAGGATGAGAGGGTGTTGTGTGTTTTATATAAGCCTCATGAATGGGTGTTGGGTTAAGTTGGGATTAGGTTAAGTTGGTATCCCCAATTTAATTAAATAAAGTATCATATGTGCTCTTAAATTAAATGGGAGTACATGGGGTCTCAATTGGGAGTGACACAATGGTCATGGATGGTGTAGGCTTGGTGTCAGTCTTAGGCCCTTTAATTGGTTATGCAAAATAGGTTAAGTTTGTGTCCCCAAATCGATGGAACGACATAGGTACAAGACATAGGATTAAAGAATTGATTTTGTGACTGAAAAGTTGAGCAATTAAAATAGAGCAAAAGGGAGTATGTTTGTGAGTGGCAGAAATATCCAGTACCTAGGTTGGCTTATCAAGTCAAGAGTGCAAGGATTTGTTGGAAAGTAAAGGCTATTGTTGTGCTCCAATTATTGTAGCAACGGTAAGGTGCACCAAAGATTTTAAATTAAAGAACCAGTCTACACAACCCTAATTTCTAAACCTTAATCAACCTGAAGCTAAACCAAAAATTCTTCCCATATCTAGTCTACCAAAAATATAATTTTTTTGAGGAGGTTTAGATCCTTTCCAACTTAGAAGAATTTTGTCCCCGAAAGTAAAAGTAAAGCACGAATAAGAGTTACGAAAAATAAAAAGTTAACAGGTAATCAAATTGTAGTACATACATTCGTACCTCGGTCCTCAAATAAATGCAGGAACACTATCGAATAGAATTCTCGCGCTCCTAAGTAGACTCTTCTGACGAATGATGCTTTCATGCAACCCTGACTAGTCAAATAGTCTGTCCCCTCCAAATCTATTCACTGCGATCGAGTATCCCTACTGGCCGCTCTACATATGATAAACTTAGCCCAACTATAATCTCTGAATGATCGAGCATGTGGCTAGGGTCTGCCACGTATCTCCTCAACTACGATATATAAAATATGTCATGCATTCCTTCTAATGATGGAGGCAATGCAAGATGATAAGCCACTTTGCCAACTCGCTCCAAGATGTCAAAAGGTCTGATGTACCTCAGACTCAGCTTGCCTCTTCTCCCAAATCTGATGGTACCCCGAGTAGGCAATATCTTTAAAAATACATGATCACCTTCCTTGAATTCCAAAGGTCTGTGGTGCGCATCTGCCTAATGCTTCTCCCTATCCTGTGCTGTGCACAGGTGGCCCTAAATCTGCTTCACTTTCTCCACTGTCTGTGTCACCAATTCTGGACCAAGTATCTGACGCTCTCCCTCGTCACTCCAACATATCGGCGATATATACTTTCTGTCATACAGTGGCTCATAAGGTGCCATATGTATGCTTGCTTGGTAGCTATTATTGTAGGAGAATTCTACCAAGTATAGATGGTCCTCCCAAGATCCTCCAAAGTCGATCAGGCACGCTTTCAACATATCCTCTAATATCTGAATCATGCGCTATAACTGACCATCAGTCTGTGGATGATATGCAGTGCTGAACTTGAGATGAGTTCCTAGACTCTCTTGCATATTCCACCAAAAATGTGACATGGATCTGGAATCACGATCCAAAACGATGCTGACAGGCACTCCATGTAGTCGTACTATCTGCCTCATATACATGTCAGCCAATATCTCCGTGGATTGCCCAACTCTAAAGGAAAAGAAATGCGTCGACTTAGTGAGTCGGTCCACAACAACCCAGCCTGCATCCTTCCCACTAGGGCTCCTCGAAAATCCTATGACGAAGTCCATGGTAATGTACTCCCACTTCTACTTAGGAATAGAAAGCGGCTGCAATAGTGTAAACCCCCTCACCCAAAATTAGGCCTACCTGGCCTAGATAGTGACACTAGGGCTAATTAGAATCCAATTAGAAATAGAACAAGGTATTTTGTGTAATTATATAATATTTATATCTCATAGCGCATCTTACCTTTGCTTCGATAATTGGAGCACTACACTTGCCATTGCCTTCCAATGGATTTCACACCCTTGCCCTAGACATGACCACCATCTATTTTGACCTTTATGTAACTTATAATTATGCTCTCTTGTGCTACATTTTAATCGCACAATATTTGTCGCGGACGTTTATAATAAATTCTAAATAAATACGACTTTGTATCCTTGTGCGTTCCAATCAAAATTGGAGACACAATCTTGACCCATTTTGTACAACCTAATTTATGATAAAATTTTACTCTGAGCCCTCTATGTCCATGACACTTGTGTCCTACCTAATTTTATCCCCATGTACTTCTAATTAATTCCAGAACACCTTGCGCATTAATTTTAATTAATTTAAACCTAATTTCCATCTTTGTGCAATTTTTTAATTGTTGGACGCTTTTATACAAAAATGTGTTGAGGTGTCCACACCATTGGAAAATATATGAAGAAATCCATTTTTTTCCTTCATATGAATTTTTTCATAATTTTTGGAATGTGCAATGTGCAACATCACCCCCTTTATTTTAAACCTATCATTGCATTTAAACAATGCAATTATGGCCCTCCAAACATCCTCATGTGAGCCCAAGGCCTAACCGCAAGGAGTGTTGACCAAGCCCTAATCCTAGGTCAACCCCAAACCTAAAAATCCTACATGTATAAATATCTTCCTTCCTTTATTTTTCCCAAAAAACCTAAACCTATATCTAACTCTCAGCCGACCTCCCTCTTACCATTACTATTCATCATCTCTCCCTTCCCCGGCCAACCGACCGGAGCCCTCGCCGGAGACCCCGCCGTCATCCACCCTGCACCCGCCGCCCTCGTCGACCAGACCACGAGCTGCCGACCTTGCCATCTCTCTGACTTCATCTCCTTTCTTCCGCAGCCGGAGCTCCCATCACCCCGACCTCCCTCCGGTGAGCCACTCCGCCGGCCTGCCTCCTTCCACGACTGCCTTTCTCCTCCCGTCGATTGCCTGCACCGTCCTCGTCCATCTCTCCTCTACCCGCTGTCCACCACGTTACCTTCTCCTCCGATCCTCATTCACCCGATGACCCGCGGCCATCGCCTCCGCCTGCGTCGACTTCCCTCACCATCATCAACACCACCAGTACGACCTACACCACCCTCTTCTTTCCTCCTTTCTTCCCTGATCTCCTTCGTCGCACCCCCTCGACTGAACGACTCCCCCCCCCCGACCGGAGTAACCCTACACCACCAGCACCACCATTAAACACGACCAGCACCACCTCCTCCTCCCTGCTCACCCCCCCTTGGCCGGAGTAGCACTTCCCATTATCACCACCACCTCATCCTGACCTCCCTGGCCGAACCTCCCCTGCCCCTGGCCGGACTCCGGTCAGCAGTACATCATCATCCTCGTTAACACCATCGTATACATTATCATCCTCGTCACCACCATCACCCGCATCATCATCCTCGTCATCACCATCACCCAAATTATCGTCCTCATCATCACCATCGTCCACATCATTATCCTCGTCATCACCATTACCCATATCATCATCCTCGTCATCACCATCATGTAATCACCATCATGATCATCACCATCATCTTTACCATGAGCATCACCATCATCATCGTCGCCGTAGTCATAATCATCGCCATCATCGTAGTTGTCATCGTCGTCGTCATCGTCGTCAACCTCATCGTCGTCACCGTCATCCCCGTGCACGTACCCCAAGAGGACCGAATGGATTATCTGTGCGACTTCAGGAGCAGATTATTGGTACTTCGCAGCTTTCTTGCCAGGAAGTATACCTTGCCTTGTTGTACTATTTAAATTCAGTTATTATTTTAGTTGCATGTTTATTATTTTAGATTATATAAACGGTGCGCGTCCGAGAGAGACTCGGGTGCAGTCAACGAAGGCGTTGACATTAGGACTTGTGTCTGACCTAGTGTATAGTGGACCCACCTAAAGTTGTGGAGTTATCGGTATGACTCCCCAGACCTTGACTCATTTCTTACATGTGTTGTGAGTCTCATGTAGGGCAGGGACTTGCGTATGTGGTTGGCCACCTGTACGTGTAGGTCGTGCGACGGATAGGGTATAACTGCTAATAGTGATGCATGTTAGAAGACTTAGCAGTTATTAGTAGTCAAAGCATAGACTGTTGTAGTACGAAGGTCCAATCCTTGTCCTTGTTTGGTTGTAAGGTTGGACTATTGTACTAACGATAGACTATGAGCCAGAGTTACGACGCCGATACTTGCACTCCGTCTCGGCGTAGTAGCTAAGCGTGTTGTGGATACAACATGCATAGTTCATTGGGCGGAGAGGACGACTAGTAGGCGTATGGGACACCCACTTCCTTTACACTGATGCCACACTCGACGAAGTGATATGGACGATATATACTACACTGATGCCACGTTCTTCGGAGCGATATGGACGATATACTATACTGATGCCACGTTCTTCGGAGCGATATGGACAATATATTATACAGATGCCATGCTCTTCGGAGATGGACGTTATTATACAGTGCCCTTGTATGGGGGCATATGTGGCATATACTAGCCAGTTTTCACGATTGGTGAATTATGTCAGCATATGTCTAGCCTACACTTTCCCATACCCTCAAAGTTATCCTCAAATTGCATTCACGTAGATGGTTAGCGCACCCCTTTTATTTATTCAGTATTTACTTTATGGCATGCTTCTATGTATCTTATTATGTCCCTCTTAGGACCTGGTCCCTTTTCAGGTGTAAATGTTCATGAGTATTCGTAGGAGCGTAGATCCGGACTGGTTACTTATATTTCGAGGAGGTATTCTCTACGAGCCTCGTGATTGTTAGATGTTGTACTTATATGGTATTTATCTTATTTATTTTATATTCTAATTCGGCAGTGGATTTGTTTCCATCTAACTGTCATCTTGAGATACTTTATATCGAGATCTAGTTTCATAGGTATTGGTTATTTATTTATATTTGATTTTTGTGGATGAGATTTAGTTATGCCCTGTAACATATATGTGTACCACTGTGGATTGTTATTCATATTACAGCGTACGTGTGTTTTGGTTTCCATATATTGGAGTTGCCATATACATGCGGCTGGCATGCTTACGTGTCCTAGTCCTACGTATTTTGGGACTGGGGCATGACAAATAGTCCTGCAGTCCTCTGATGTTCGGCCTTGACTTGTTGACAGACCAAACATCTCGCCACAAATCTCGCAATCTCCCTCTTTATCCCATGCCACCAGCAGTATTGTCTCAAATCTCGGTACATCTTCGTACCCCCAGGATAAATAAAATAAATTGAGCTATGGGCCCCGGTCATCAACTCCTGGAGTAGCTCGCCACTCAAAACATATAGGCGATCTCCATACCTCAATGTTCTATCTTCGTGAATCCGGAGTCCCATCTGCATGCTAGCCTCTATCCTCTCTCGCAGTCGCCGGAATCTCGTATCGATAAGCAGGGTGCCTTGATCCTCTCAATCAATGTAGACTAAACCTCTAGACTGGCCATCTATTTATCCATGCCTGGAAATACAACCTCTATTCCAAGCTCCTGAAGATCCTCTAACAAATATCGCTGAGTAGACACAAATTATGCCATGGGCTTCCTGCTTAAGGCATTTGCTATAACATTCGTCTTGCCAGGGTGGTACTGTAACTCAATATCATAGTCTATCATCAACTCTAGCCAACATCTCTGTCTCATGTTGAGCTCCTTCTGAGTGTAGACAGACTTCAAACTTTTATGATCTGTGTAAATCTTAACCCGCTATCCATAAAGGTAGTGCCGCCATAGATTTAGTGCAAATATCACTACAGCTAGCTCTGGATCGTGTGTCGGGTAGTTCTTCACATGATACCTCAGCTGTCTCGATGCGTAAGCTATCACCTTGCCGTGCTGCATCAGTACACATCCTAATCCGCTCCCAGACGTATCGCTATACACCACAAATCCTCCAGATCTAGAAGGAAGTGTCAAGATCGGTGCTGACGTCAGATGCTTCTTTATCTCATCGAAGGCCGTCTGACACTCCTCAATCCAGATAAACTCCTCGCCTTTATGCGTCAGCTGCATCATAGGCGCAGTGATCCTCAAAAAGTTTTCTATGAACCTCCGATAATATTTAAAAATTCCAAGAAAACTCCTAACCTCCGTAACTGATGTAGGCGTATGCCACGTCTCCACTACGATAATCTTCTCCGGGTCAACTGATAGTCCATCTCCAGTGATTAGGTAACCCAGGAATGGTACCCTATCCAAACAGAACTCACACTTGTTGAGCTTGGCATACAACCTCTCCTGCCTCAGCATCTCCAACAAGATCTTGAGATGCTCCTCGTGCTCCTCCTGGCTCTTGGAATATACCAAGATGTCATCGATAAATACCACCATAAACTTATCCAAGTACTGGTGGAAAACCTTGTTCATCAGACTCAAAATACTGCTGGCGCGTTGGTTAAACCAAATGGCATGACTAGAAACTCATAGTTCCCGTACTTCATCTGAAAAGCTATCTTCATAATGTCCTCCTTCCTCACCTTGATCTGATAATAGCCGGATCTTAGATCGATCTTCGAGAATACACATGCACCACTCAGCTGATCAAATAAATCCTCGATGCATGACAAAGGGTACTTATTCTTTATCGTTATAGCATTTAGCGTCCTGTAATCGATACACAAACGTACCGTCCCGTCCCGTCCTTCTTTGGGCACAAATAAGATAGGTGCTCCCCATGGAGAAATACTATCCTGAATGAAACCCTTGTCTAAGAGATCCTCAGCTTGGACCTTTAACTCAACCAACTCTTTCGGTGCTAGTCTGTAGACGGGGGAAGTAACTGGCTCGGCTCTGGGAGTTAACTCTATAATAAACTTTATCTCTTTGTTAGGTGGCATTCCTGGAAGATCCTCGGGAAATACATCCTCAAACTCTGATATAATACGGGGGTATACCAGTTCACCTTCTGCAATATGTGCCGCTAAGGTAGGTTGGACACCATGCTCTCGGTCCCCCCGAAGAAACTCAAATTCAGGGTGATCTGGTGGTCTAAATATAACGCAACCACGTCGACAATCTAGCATCGCGTGGTATTGGCTCAACCAATCCATGCTTATGATAATGTCATAGTCTAGACTTAACCTCATAATAAATTCTCCCATTCTATTTACAAACACTAATCCTCCTTAAAAAAAAATTCTTTCTCTTTTTTCTTCCCTAATGTATAAATACTCTTCTCCTCAAAATTTCTCCCTAAAATTGTATTCCTCAATTTTCTTCTTTTCGTTATTTATTACTCCAAGTCACCATAGTGTAATTATAATAATGGTACCACCCAAGAACATGCTAGAATTCCTGGTATCAGATAATCATCTTCCAGTTGAGAGCCTAAAATTTTATCTTCTTCAGTTCATAATATCGTTCCTGGTATCGCTATCATTGGCTACAACTAATTTCTAGCATTTAGCTATGCATTTCTATAAATTATTCTAGAGGGTTAGGATCAACTGTCTTTCTAGCTTTCAGTACTTCCTAAATTACTGCTATCTCAAGTAAGGGTAGGATTTTATCAATTCTAGGAACATACTACTAGGTCCAATTCTTTTGCTAATGATCTACACTAGTTTTAGAATCTAAAAAAAACCTATCAACCTACCCTACTAAGGGTAACAATCTTCTTAGAAAATATTACATTAATTATGCCTTATGTCGTCTGGACTACGATCTTCTTCTGGAGAGAACCATCAAGCACAAGCATACGTCTTTTCGAAATAAAGGGAGATAGAAAACAATGATAACGATATTGATAGAAAAGAAACGAATACAATTTAAAAATCTAAGGGCAATAATCAAATACAAAGCGAGTTTTTAAAAAAAATCAGTTATGGATTGAGATCCAATTCAATAATATCCTAAATTACAGGCTCGTTCTGTACAGTAACGTAACCAAAATGATATGCTCTGAGACCTGCATGGGCCACCACAAAAATTATGTCAAATCCCAGTCCCAAAATACATGAGACTAGGCCACGTGGCAATGACCAGCTACGTATCATGGGGACTCCAGTTTGACTCTGAATACATATAAGCTGTAAATGAGGGTCATTATCTAGATAATACGGTCTACATGTCTATGACTCAAACTACAAGGATATGCAATAAAGAAAGGACAACATGTATCATAGTGTGCACCCGACACTACACCCGAATTTGACCCGGACGCTAAGTAATAATTCCGATCCAAAGTACACACATTGCATAGATAGAATAAACAGTAAATTTGATCCAAAGTACCTTTTCCTTGTGTAACTGGGCCCTGCTATGCCTCGATAGAACGATACGTATATGCTCTTCTTAGTGCACTATTCACCTGTTTATACTGCACGACTCTAGATCATGTTGCTCGTAAAGTCCCTTTACGATTTTACTCCTCGACTTACCTTCGGGCCGAGCTAATGTGAATGATTATGTTTATACAAATACATGCTTGCCTGCTTATATGTTCACTTGTACTATTGTCTCGACTTAATGCTCGCTATAAAGAGATTATGCCACAGTCAACTATACTATCGCATATCGTGCATGCATCGAGTCAGCCAGGAGACTATCGAATAGTCCTTATGTGCAATTGAACCTGCAAGTATCTGGGACCGTTAGGTCGCTAAGGCAGACCCCGCACTAGGGGAATGCATCAAGGCAAGTTGAATAAATGAATGAAATCCTGTCAAGTTTATATTTGAATGATAATCACATCCAGTTACATCTGAACGAGAATCATGTCATGAAAAGAATCCCAGCTCGTGGAGCTAATGCTCGGTTCAGAACAAGTTCATGGATTATCATATCATGTTATGGATTTGGAAAGACCCTGACCTGCATGTCGCGAACAACTTAAAAAGGTGATCTTCGGATCTCAGTTCCATGGGCAGTCACCGGGGCACTGGGGCCGATCCGATCCGGATGGAACTTCATGTTTAGTCTTCATGTACATCGAATGAGATGGTTTATAGCGCCTCGTGTTCTTTTGTTACATTCCATCCTCGTCATCGACTAAAATTGGTCATTTATGGCTTTGCCAGTGATAATCGTTCATATAGATAAGTCATCCTCGCTTAGCGGATACTCGCATGCGAGTTATTGCATCATAGTCAATCAACTGAATCACTAAAAACATCCTCTGCAACACTTCTGGATGAACTATATGCTCGTGCACCCGATATAAAATCTCGCCATAAAATATTGTGTTTGCATATTTTAATGCCCTGATTCAATATATATATTCCAGTGCTTGAATTAACTTGGTTTGTCTTGGACTGAGAAGGATAAATGGTAAGTTGGTAAGTCTCACCGTATTTTCTCTTATATCGCAAGGCGCACTGCCACACAAATTAGGCTATTCAATCTATGCCATGAAACTGATCCTAAGGCAACTAGAAAGACAATATAATAGTTGGTGCACGAAACTTATATTACGTATTTGGATTTGTCGAACAGGCGAGTAGCCTCCCCACCAGTGCATTCTATGTACTGATAATCCACCAGGTCGTTTGCAGGGTGTGGGAGAACCTCGTTCGGTGAGGATGGAGTTCACTCTGAAGCCTTGGAGCGTTGCGTCCGAAACTAAAGCACATATACAAGACATAATATTGGAACATCGCTTGAATATTGCCTGTACAATCATTCCACAATTGTAGCAACTTGGCACATTTTTACTGTTTCAGAGAGAGAGACTTGAGCGACTTATAATCTCGGTCAAGCGCCGCCTATAACACTTGTTTATATCAATAAAGAGTTTTACTTCAACTTGTGTTATTCAATGCTTCCGCTATTGTCGACTCAATGAACTTGTTACCGATAGCTTATGCATTTATAATTCTGCTGCACTCGGACAATCTGTACGATCTTGTGGCCTAGACCTCTTACCGCCAGCCAATGAACCATGGCCTTGCACGGGCGTGACTCACGCTCGTGTGGCATCACGCCCGGATGGGTCAAGCGAACGTTCCGCGGGAGTGCTGGCGCGGTGATTCTTGCCTAGTGGGGACGGCCGATTAGCCTGCGGGAGATTGGGGCATGACAGATTGGTCTCAGAGCTTGGCTTATACGCCTTTGAACATCGTTTCGATTTTCTCAGTTTCGAAAGCTCGTTCGTGGGTTATGTGCACACTCTCTCTTAATGTCCCAAATGAAATATTCTAACAATAAGTCTATATACTTTCAAAAATATGCAAGTGAATAATGTGGTTGCTTGTATGGATTATGAATGCTTGGCCTTTGTGCCAACCTGTGCTAGTCCCGTTAGGAATAGACCTGTGCCAGAATTGCGACTTAAGTGCAAACCCGGATTGCCTATACATGTTTGCCCAATTGGTTAGTACAAAATCGAATATTGTCCCGAATGATTTGCTTTGCACACAGCCTTTCAGCTAAGTTGTGTAGAGTATCGGGCGCCAAGACCCTTTGGTGCAAGCTAAGTTGCAACGAGAATGAATACCGTTCAGGAATAAGACGAGTCAGACTTAGATTGCCAACCAATAGAACTATTCTCGGATTTATCGCTTAGGCGAATATTAAGAATCGTGCTTGGATTTTAAGAAATAGCTAGAACGGTATTTTGTATTAAAAGATACAAAATCGAATATGGATTTGATTGGATGACTCAATTCTGAGTGGTGTATGGATCATTTAGAAATGTCCAAACTGATCCATAGGTCTCGTACGATAATCAGACTGAACGATTAAAGAATATCTTAAATAACTGATAAGGCTCATATCGAATTGAGACTCAAGGAAATGGAAATCGATATCTCGTTAAGTAAACTTGTTAGTCATACGAACGATTTCGGATTAAAACAACCGGACTAAACTTGAATACAATATTGCTCGAATAGAAGTTATCCCAAAATGAATATTGTGTTTTGATGAAAGAGATGAACGATAAAGGATTTGGCTTAGAGTTCAGAAGAACGATCTTGAAATCAAGTTCAAAACGGTAACTCTCAAAATTAGTCCTAACAAGAATGGTTATCCTGCGGGAGCGCCGGCGTGGTGATTTCACGTACGGCGGGGATAGTCGAACTCACGGGAACATGTTCGGTGATTATTCCAAAAACGAACTCGATGAATGGAACGTATCAAAATGGAATAGACTTGATAACATTGAATTTGGATGATTTTACCAGACGAACTATCATCACTGCATAAATGGACTTGACTCGATGGATATATAACTTGGAAGGAGAAAAGGTAAAATATTAAGGTGTCTCGAATTGTGTCGAAGATAACCATAACATTCAAACGTTCTTGTCTTGTGCGAGCGTAACTCTATGCCTGTACATGCGTCATGCTCGGATGAGGACGATTATCCAGCGGGAGCGTTAGCGTAATGCTCTCACGTCCAACGAGGATGATCGAACTTGCGGGAGACTGAGACGTGACAACTTATGGATCGTCTTGACTTTTGGTTTGACACGATAAGACAAAATTGGAATGCAAGTGATTAGAAAATATTTTATTGGATAAGTTAGCCTAGAACCTGAAATAAATCACGCTTGATGGTTTCGTGAACAGATACATGAATCAGGTTGAACGAATTAGAGTTAAACTAAAGGTTTAGAATCGAATCTTGGCTTGGTGGTCTTGAAATGGATAGGGATTCTATCGATACGTGTTTGGAGGGATAGACTATACAAATCTCTAGGCTTATCCTACAACTTGAATACGGTAGATTTTACTGAACGGACTCGTCCCCGGTGCAAACGAATGTGTTATTGAGAGTAGGAAAATATGTGCTCGATGTCTAGAAATCTAAGTGAAACGAGCTTGGGTAGAACACTCCGTGCAAATGAACAATGGTTTGACCCTAGGAATTGGGGCGAGCATCGTGTGACAAATTTGTACGATAAATCATAATGTGCTTGAACTTGTACCTATGACCTTGTGAGCTGACCTAGTAATTAGGCAGACGACCTTATGCCGAGTGAATGAACCTGTGTTACCGAATTTACCATATTGCTTGAACAAGCTATACAACTAGGGCAACAAGACTTAGGGTTAGACTTGGGAATAATAACGAGTGCTAAGTTTGACCCGAACAAATGAACGCTAGTAGGTAAACTGAATATATCGTGCTTAACGGATGTGCAATTACTTGATTGAGTTGGAATAGAAAATAATATAGAATTGGATTGAACCCTTAAGATTTCGTAAAAGTAGCTTGTCCGATTTTACTACCTCTAAGTTTGGTTGAATGCATGCATTTGAGGGATGCCTTGAATGTGTGCACGATCCAAGACTTAAGAAAATGTGAAACTCGAGTGCTAAGACTTCGCTATCGCTAAGTTGGTTGAAATGCATGTATTTGAAGGATGCTTCGAATATGTGCACGATCCAGACTCGTGATATGCTGATCTCGATGCTAGTGCAAGTGAATATCCACCTGAATAAGTATAACGACTTGTAAGAGTTTGCCTCATCCTTAGATCGTTAGTCCAGATCGATTGAAATATACTCTGTGTTAAGCAACATGTCCCGCGCTAAGGCGCAAATGAGACTGACTCGGCATACACGTAACACGGCGTAAGGATCGAGTATGAGATTATGTTCAAATGGATTTAGCGGTACCAATTACTACGCTTGGGATAGATTCCACAATGCGATAGTACGACCTGCCCTTAATAAGTCTCGAGGACGAGACTTTTTCTGAGTGGTGTATGATGTAATACCCCGTTCTGCTCAAGCGGACTGCCGATTCAAACGGCAAAAGTGCAATATCCCGACCCGCTTTGCTCACGCGAGAACACTTGTTTGAGGCAAAGGATATCTAGACTTGTCCCTTCAGGAGTTCGGCTTAGGCTTTCAGAAGCTCTCTCGACGTATCGCTCAACTGAGGTAAATCATCGCCAAGGTGGGTGGCTACGGTAAACTTATCTTTGCTTAGCCAACACACTTAAAATATGGAACGATACATGCTAGTCGCTGGGTGAATCACCCCCTACATGCTAATAAGAATACAATGCACCTAGCTAAGGGAATAATCCTGACTTGTATTGCTCGTGCTAGAACATGGAAATAAAACTTTGCTTATAATCAGACCATTGCATGATATCTTTGCCTTGTGCAACTGGGCCCTGCTATGCCTTGATAGAATGATACATATATGCTCTTTTTAGTGTACTATTCACCTATTTATACTGCACAACTCTAGATCATATCGCTTGTAAAGTCCCTTTACAATTTTACTCCTCGACTTACCTTCGGGCCGAGCTAATGTGAATGCTTATATTTATACAAATGTATGCTTGCCTTCTTATATGTTCACTTGTACTGTTGTCTCGACTCAATGCTCGCCATAAAGAGAATATGCCACAGTCAACTACACTATCGTGTATCGTGCATGCATCGAGTCAGCCAGGAGACTATCGAATAGTCCTTCTGTGCAATTGAACCTGCAAGTATCCGGGACCGTTAGGTCGCTAAGGCAGAATGCATCAAGGCAAGTTGAATCAATGAATGGAATCCTGTCAAGTTTATATTTGAATGATAATCACATCCAGTTACATCTGAACGAGAATCATGTCATGAAAAGAATCCCAGCTCATGGAGCTAATGCTCGGTTCAGAACAAGTTCATGGATTATTATATCATGTTATGGATTTGGAAAGACCCTGACCTGCATGTCGCGAACAACTTGAAAAAGGTGATCTTCGGATCTCAGTTCCACGGGCGGTCATCGGGGTACCGGGGCCAATCCGATCCGGATGGAACTTCATGTTTAGTCTTCATGTACATCGGACGGGATAGTTTATAGCGCCTCATTTTCTTTCGTTACATTCCATCCTCGTCACCGACTAAAATTGGTCATTTATGGCTTTGCCAGCGACAATCGTTTATATAGATAAGTCATCCTCGCTTAGCGGCTACCCGCGTGCGAGTCATTGCATCATAGTCAATCAACTGAATCACTAAAAACATCCTATACAACACTTCTGGATGAACTATATGCTCGTGCACCCGATATGAGATCTCGCCATGAAATATTATGTTTGCATATGCTAATGCCCTGATTCAATATGTATGTGTCAGTGCTTGAATTAACTTGGTTTGCCTTGGACAGGAAAGGACAAATGGTAAGTTGGTAAGTCTCGTCATGTTTTCTCTTATATCGCACGGCGCACTGCCACACGAATTAGGCTATTCAATATATGCCATGAAACTGATCCTAAGGCAACTAGAAAGACAACATAATAGTTAGTACACGAAACTTATATTACGTGTTTGGATTTATTGAGCGGGCGAGTAGCCTCCCCACCAGTGCATTCAATGTACTGATAATCCACCAGGTAATTTGCAGGGTATGGAAGAACCTCGTTCGGTGTGGATGCCTCCTTCGTGCGTGCTAAGGCGTGGAGTTCACTCTGAAGCCTTGGAGCGTTGCATCCTGAACTGAAGCACATATACAAGACATAATGTTGGAACATCGCCTGAACATCGCCTGTACAATCATTCCATAATTGTAGCCACTTGGCATGCTTTTACTGTTTCAGAGAGAGAGGCTTGAGCGACTTGTAATCTCGGCCAAGCGCCGCCTATAACACTTGTTTATATCAATAAAGAGTTTTACTTCAACTTGTGTTATTTAATGCTTCCGCTATTGTTGACTCAGTGAACTTGTTACCGATCGCTTATGCGTTTATAATTCTGCTGCACTCGGACAATCTGTGCGATCTTGTGGCTTAGACCTCTTACCGCCAGCCAATGAACCACGGTCTTGTACGGGCGCGGCTCACGCTCGTACGACATCATGCCCGGATGGGTCAAGCGATCATTCCGCGGGAGCGCTAGCGCGGTGATTCTCGCCTAGCGGGGACGGCCGATTAGCCTGCGGAAGATCGGGGCGTGACCCCAATATCCTAGAGATTGACTCATACAACCTAAAAATAGCTAGTTTGACCAAGTTTGACTAGTTTGACCTAGTTTGATTATTTTGACTTAGAATTGGCCTAATGATCTAGAAATGGACTAGTTTAACTTATTTAATTCCAAAATCTTGTATTGATGTAATATTCCATATTTATATCTTTGAGGCACCGTTTCGGACATCTACAATATTATTCGTCAGATTTTGGGTAAGTACATTCTTTGAGAGTTTTCCATTTATGATCATATCCTCTATATTTCTTGTATTAGTGTAGATATTCTTGACTTTTCTGACACTTAGTTACACGAATTGGTATTCCTGGATCCCGTCATGAGATATTATTCTGGTAGTTCCTCGCGTATCTCTTGTACGAGCCCCATTGTTCTTATGCGAGTATGGACACTGATTCATGAGAAGAGTCGCGACTTCTCATAGAATCCCATGTCATAGCGTGCCATGGTTGGATCCACTATACCAGTCAGGGGCGGGGAGTATTTAGTGTAGATATGTAATCATTCCCCCGGAGTTTTTGATATTCTTGAATAGTGTTAATCATACATCGTGCATATGACTAGCCAGGCCCGTGGTTCATGAGCAGTACCCAAGCCGATCACATGTTGTCATTGGTGCTCACTCACTTAGATAGTTATATTTTTTATTCCTTATATGATGTTCGTATCTCTTGTATATATTTTTCGTATTTCTTTATTTCAATATTTTCCATCCATGCTCTATTTCTCCTGTTGATGCTCTATATTTATTGTTACATAAATTTTATCATTTATTAGAACTGCTTTTAGAGATGTACTTTGCTCCTTTCCTGACTAGATATATTTTTTCCATATGACACTGAGAAGTGGTATCCCACTCACTATGGGCCTCAGGACGTAGTTGGCTTAGAGCCCGAGACTTTGGCTCAGGAGAAACTCATCCCGGTTGAGACAGACGACCCATTACCTGTAGCTCAGTAGATAGATTTATTGTACTAGATTTGTCTCCAGCTTTTGACATTAGTATTTTTTTATTATATTTGATGACTCATTGGATATTATTTTGTCTTGTGAGTTGTATTTGACTCTTCAGTTTCTTATATCATATTTGTACGTTATTCAATCTTATAGATCTGTAATTGATTATTTATATTTTATTGGTGGCATTATATGTCTTGATGATCATTATTGCTAGATAGCATAGTTTACCCCAAACAGTATTCTACCATCGATACTGTGGCATAGGCTGGACGTACCCATGTACTTGTGACTCGATCAAGCGGGTGCGGGTCGTAAAAACTGACTCTCCTTCCTATAGCCCGTAGTGTGTAAGACACCAATCATCTAATGAATCATCTAAAAAATATATCCAGTCAGGATTGGAGCGAAGTACAACCTAAATACTAGTTCCTATAATTGATAGAAACTATGAAACAGTAAAAGCAATAAACATAAATGATAGAATAACTAAACTAGCATATATCACGAGAGAGATCATCACGATAAATAATGGCAAGAACTGAGAATAATATGGTGAGGAACAATAGTGTAATGAACTAGAGTAAAGGAATCAATATAAATAAAAGTGCCTTGAAATATTAGTAAGATGATGTGATCGGCTTGGGCCTAATACGGGCTATATATAAAAGGTGAGCGTGATCACATGTGAGTGACATGATCTGCTAACTATCACGGGCTATAATAAATCATGGGCTATAAGGTATGATCGCATATCCACTAATACTTCCCTAACACCCAACTAGTACAAGGATCCAAATCATGACACATTATAACACGTATATCACACTGCACGGTCTATAATATCATGCACTATGATTACGGTCTATATAATCATTAAGATATCACGGTAATCATTGAGTAATCACGAAATACGATACGACATTACTAAGTAACCACAAAAATAATATCTCATGACCAAGATCCACGTATACCAGTCTGTGAAACCATCATGTCAAGAATCAAATATATCAATACTAAATACATGAAACATAGAGGCTATCAATAAAAAAAACTATCAGAGAATGTATTCGCCTGTGATCCTGAGCAAATGGTATATCTTGGTATCCGAACTGGTGTCACACACACCTAAATATGAATATCAAGTTAATTGGTGTAATAAAGTGAGAAATGAGCTTAAATGCCTTAAATATGAGGTTCTAGTCCATTTCTAGGTCATTCTAGCTAAAACTAGGTCAAACTGGGTCAACCTTCATCAAACTAGTTGTTTCTAGGTCCAATACTAATTAGTTAGTCTATATTCGCCACTAACTAGCTAACACTAGATTATAATAGCTATACTAGGTCATTACCTTCGTGTATGAGCGATACCTTAGTTAATACCTACACTAACTAGTTATAACTAATATCTTATACTTATGTACACTCATGAGAGAACTAACTTAACTAATAACTTTAGTTAATATACACTATGTTGAACACAGTGCTCTTACCCTCAGATCACCAAATTGTCTATACTCTCAGTCACCCTTAACTGACACTGTTATGTATCAAATAACTCCCATCAGTGTTCACCCTGAGACATCCTTCAGTGTATCCCTCACTGCTACCTTAACATTACTAACTATATCTAACATACACTAACTGATGCACTAGTATACTAACACTCACTCTATCACCAGCTTCAACTTCTGACCCACTTACCTATTAACTTCTGCTCTCTAGAGCAGTTAACTGATGCTACTTAGCCTCCAATGCAGCAACTTAATGTTGCCTTCAACCTGGCAATGCACTGCAATGCTTATAGCACTGCATCTGCTTCTTCACTTCACAGCAAGTCAATTTGTTGTATACTGATGCTACTTTATTGGCCAAAACCCGATTCCTATTACCTTGTTGTTACTGCTACTGCTTATCCTTCATACTGCAGCTGCTCCTTCTCTTGACTGGAGCCCGACCCCTCACACCTTGACCCTTGTCTAATGAACCAAACACTCAACTATACCCGAGCTCCTCTTGTATGTACTGATGCTAATATAACCATCCACAGGTTTGAAACATACCTGTCATTGCTCCCTACCACTTAACACTTATACCATCACCACCAATACACATAAAACACACAACACAACCACTAAGCACGACAAATTCCCCCCTCATTTATGCTGTACACAGGTGCACAATTGTGTATCCCACCTCCACACACTCACAAACAACACACACAGTCCAGTGCATAACTGCACTCACACACACACATACACACACACACTAATCAGATTCCTCACACACAACTAGTCCACTCATAGAGTACACATCACCTACAATAGAAATTATATATATATATATATACAAAATGATATGAGTATACACAACCCACACAAAGAGTCATTAAATCAAATACTTGGCATGCACATATAGGATACTCTAAGATACACATCCAATAGAGATGCCAAAAACCCCAATATGTAAACCCCCTGATTTTCAAGAATTTTTAAATGTGGATTTTTCACAATTTTCTGGAATTTTCTGGGATTTTTTTAATTAAATTCAGGTGTTTTAATTATTAAGTAAATTTTAAATGATAATAAATAATATTAAAATATTATGAAAATAATATTTTATGGTGTAAAATGAAAAACTAGACATAGAATAATTTTTCGGGAATTTATTGGACCCCGAAAGTATTTTTAAAGCCCTAAAAACTAATTAATTATTTAAACCAAAATAAATTGGGTTTATTTGATTAAACCAAACCAAAATAAACCGAACCGGACCGGCCGGTCTACCCGAACCGGACCGCTCAGCTAGCGGGTCGGATCCGGGTCAGACCCGACCCGCTTGGACCCTTACCGCTTCCGCTCCGCCGGCCGCACCCGCCGCCGCCGTCCGCCACGTAACGCCAGCGCCGCTCCGGCTTCCCCCGCCGGCCGCCTCCCCCTCTTCCTCTCCCGTAGCCGCCGTCTCTCCCTCTCCTCGGTCCCCTCTATATAAACCCCCGTTCAGTCCCCTCCGGCCACCTGATCCACCCCCGACCATCGCTCGAGCGCCGCCCAGCATCCCCGGCACCACCCCCGCGAGGCCGCCCAGCCGCCGCCCGACGACCTCCTCCCTCCGCCCCCTTCTTCCCAGCCCGCAGCGGCCCAGCAGCCGACCTCGAGCAGCCCCTCCAGCCCGCCGTGCCGCTCAGCGCCGCCGCCCCTCGCTCGCCGGCCGCCTCTGCTCCCCGGCCGCCTCCGGTCAGCGCCGCCCGACCCCAGCCTCCGGCCGGCCTCCTCCGCCAAGCTCCGGCAGTGTCCCCCAAACCCTAACCCTAGGATTCGGATCCGGACACGCCGAGTCGTATCGGATACGAGAAACTTCGGTTTCTCGAGCCCTGTTCAGGTACGCGTATCTCCCTGCTCGTTTACCCATTTTTGTTTTCGTCCGTTGCATCGCGGACCCTGTGTGACCCCTTCGGTGCCCATGCAACCCGCTCGGTGCATCGCGTCCTGTGGTGATCGTGAACCGCGATCCAAAAACAGAAAAATCAACGCCCTGTTTCACCCCGGAACTGAGTGCGCCCCGCTAAACGGGACGACTTGGTCGCTTGCAGACTTCACCGATGTGTGCGCGTCGTTGATACGGACGTACGAGATTTCGCAGAAGCTGATTCGGATGTGCGTGCACACCGAAATCAGTGCGTATCCGCGGACACCGCCCCGTATCCGACCTTTCTGATTCTCGCTGTAACTTAGTGTACACACGTCAGATCGAGACGAAATTTGCGCCATCGGACTCGTAGCAATACGCTGGTTCTGTGAGCTAAGTTTGGTTCGATTCTGAGAACGTTGACAAAATCACGTGGCGTGGGCCCCACAAGCTCCATCCGACGGGCGATTTTGAGAACGGCTCATCGGAATCCAATTCTGGAAGTTCCGTTGGGTTCGTATCATCGTTCCTGACCTATTGACACTAAGTTGGACAGATTTGGAGACCTTTGACCCTGACGCATTTTTTGGTGCAAAGCGGCCTACATGTGGACCCCGCCTTGACCCGAAAATATCATTTTTGCCCTTGTCTCCAAATTGGACTCAAGGACAGGCATTTCTAGCTGATTTATATTTTCTGGATCTGATGATGATGTTTGTTTCAGCAACCGGAGTACTACCTACAATCTTCGCTGAAGTCAGAGCTACAATTGGAGCCGAAAACCCAGGCAAGTATACCTTGCCAATATCCTGCAGTATTGTTACTTAATTACTTGACTTAATTAACTGTTGTACATGCTTAAACCTAGGGCCGTTTGACTTACTTAGCTTCCGATTAATAGTCGAGTGCCAACACCGTACGCGGGGTTGTGTAAGGTCAACTAGAGATGGATATCGTGACCTTTACATTCTCGTACTTGCCATATCAAGTACAATATACCCAGGACACCTGACACAGATCATGATACAGAATCTTCCTGAGATATTCATGGTGATTCTATGTAGGATGCAGGATTGACATAGATATTATATTGTTAGTTCATATTATGATTTGCTGCATTAGTTTTGATCTTGCGTGTCATGGACATGAGACGTGTGATTACATTGGGTGGGGAGAGACACACAGGCTACAGGCTGATTATATATATATAAAATCCATAGTAAACTCATAGTAAAACACATAGTATAACTGCTACCCGGCTCCCCGACACAGAGCTTGTAGTGGTATCAGCCTAAGTTTTAGTGATGCTCTCAACTTGCATTTCACATAGATGGTTATATAGTTGACCCTATTGATTCATTATTTTCTGTACCGCATTTATTTTGGCTTGAGCATTCTTGTACCTTGCTATGTCCCCTGAGGACCTGAATCCGGATTATGTCCCCAGGTTTAGCAGACGAGATCTATCCTGAGGTGTACGGAACATGAGCACTTCTCAGAGCAGTACCAGAACCTGAGGACGAGGTGATCGCTGAGGACTTCTCCTGAATAACTGCTTCACCATGCTCAGTTTTATTTGGCTAATAAACTCTTTATTTTTCTGTTTAAATAAACTTTTGTAAACAGACTTAATATCGGGTTGTTCCCCGATTTTTAATTACTTGTAACTGGATGTTATTTATTTCTTTTGCTGTTATTGCTATCTTTATTTTGTGGATGAGAATAGTAAACCCTGACTATTGTAATACAGCTTAAGTATGCCCCAATGGATCAATTAAATTAGGTTTGTCCATCGGTGCGTGCTGCTGGCCATTTGCCACGTGCCTAGTCCCTTGATATTTTTGGGACTGGGGTGTGACATAGTTTTTATGGTGGCCCATGCAGGTCAACGACTAAATTGTTCGGTTTCAACTTAGGGACCGAACAGGCCTGCAGTAAGATAGGATAAATTTTAGGATCTCATCCACTTGCTTGAATCGTTCTTGATATATGTATCGTATTCGAATTAATTTTGACTTGCATCTTGCCTTGAATCCTGTGCGCTTCTTATATTTTATTTTGATACAGAAAAATTGATCCAAGAATTGGAGATAAAATTCCTTTGAGTACACCACAAGATATTGTGGTTACCTATAGAGATGGAGTTACACCAGAGAACAGAGGGCAATCCTCTCAAAGTGGTCAAGCTGAACAGCATAATTCAAGGTTCAGGCGCGACGACATCCCACCTCCGCCACAGTTCACTCCACAGATGCCTATCTTTCCACCAGGGCAAGCAATGGATGGGCAGCAGATATTCCAGATGTTTTACGCCATGATGCAAGCCCAACAGCAAGTTCAACAGGAGATGCAGTGTCATGAGGCAGAGTATCTGAGAACCAGCCTAGTAAACGTATTGGAGCAAGCGAACCCACAAGCTAGGCGACCAGCAACGGGGTCTATCACCGATTTCCGTCAACTTAAGCCCCGTACCTTTTCTGGCAAGGAAGGACCAACCGAAGTTTATGAGTGGCTCACCAACATACAATACCAGTTAGAAGCAGCTGAACTTCCAAGATAATGTTGGATGACCGCCGTCAGAATGCAGTTGACGGACAATGCTCATCACTGGTGGCTATCTGAAGAGACCCGGATCGGACCAGACCGAGTCACTTGGGAAGAGTTTTCCAGACTCTTTCAGGAGATGTGCATTCCGACTATCGCTCGATCAGAACTTCGGGACAAGTTCAATCGCCTCACTCAGAGCAGTATGACAGTGGAGGAGTACAATGCAGAATTCATACGTCTAAGTCGCTTCACCCCTACTTTGATCCCGACGGAAGAAGAGAAGGCTGAGAAGTTCTTCGACGGACTAAACTTCGAACTGCAAAGACTCATCGGGTCCGTCGCACCTACCTCTTACTCGGACGTTCTC
Source organism: Iris macrosiphon (assembly GCA_036927795.1). Taxonomy (NCBI): domain Eukaryota; kingdom Viridiplantae; phylum Streptophyta; class Magnoliopsida; order Asparagales; family Iridaceae; genus Iris; species Iris macrosiphon. The sequence goes on along the minus strand of JAYESA010000003.1, from coordinate 101,401,753 downwards.
GCTGCAGCCCGACGCATGGAACGCGTCACCAGGAGAGAGACCAGTCTAAAACGGTCTTCCACATCAGCCAAAGCACCACAAGAAGAAGCTGCAAAGAGGCCTCATATACACCAGCCACCCAGAGCCTCTCCGCGGACATTATCTACATGTCAATACTGTGGCAAGGTAGGCCATATTGAGAAGGACTGCAGATGTAAGTTGGGATTATGCTTGATTTGCGGAACCAATCAGCACTTAGCCAAGGATTGTCCTTATCATCGAGGAGGAGCACCAAGGGCAAACCAACAAGCTCTACCAGCACCAGGAGGATATCAACCAAGACCGCCCTTAGCACCACAAGCAGCAATCTTCCAACAAGCCCAGCAGCAACAGAGGAATACACCACAAGGACGCGGACAAGCCTTCGCGATGACCTTGGAAGACGCGCAGAACCATGGAGTAGCTAATGCGCGTAAGTTTTTATAGTTTTCCGTTTCTAGTATTGCTATAGTTCGTGCCTGCTGGTTCGTGACCCCAGACTTAACCTGATAGTTTAACTTGCTAATAATTGATAACCTAGTGTTAATCTAAATAATTTTGAACTTGCTATAATAACCTAGAATGTTTTATAAATGTTAAACTGATAATTTTTTAAAAGGATAAAACTGGTTTTCTAAAACTGTAATTTTCTAGATTTCCTACAGTTAGGAAATTTCATAACATTTAATGCTTCGGGAAATAATTTTTCCTAGGTGTTACTCTCAAACTTGATTCTCCTTGATTTTGATGTACTTCGAACAATATTTTCAACCGTGTCATCTTTGTTGACCGGTTATTCTTTGATTGCGAGGACGCAATCCTCTTAAGGGAGGTAGATTATAAACCCCCTGATTTTCAAGAATTTTTAAATGTGGATTTTTCACAATTTTTTGGAATTTTCTAGGATTTTTCTATAATTAAATTCAGGTGTTTTAATTATTAAGTAATTTTTAAATAATAATAAATAATATTAAAATATTATGAAAATAATATTTTATGGTGTAAAATGAAAAACTAGACATAGAGTAATTTTTTGGGAATTTATTGGACCCCAAAAGTATTTTTAAAGCCCTAAAAACTAATTAATTAATTAAACCAAAATAAACCGGGTTTATTTGATTAAACCAAACCAAAATAAACCGAACCGGACCGGCCGGTCTACCCGAACCGGACCGCTCAGCTAGCGGGTCGGATCTGGGTCAGACCCGACCCGCTTGGACCCGCCCGACCCGTATTTTGATTTGGATCGGGCCGGATCCGCAGACCCGACCCGACCCGTTGAAACCCGACCCGCAACCTCTTCTCTCCCAAACGGTCCCCGACCCTACCGCTTCCGCTCCGCCGGCCGCACCCGCCGCCGCCGTCCGCCACGTAACGCCAGCGCCGCTCCGGCTTCCCCCGCCGGCCGCCTCCCCCTCTTCCTCTCTAGTAGCTGCCGTCTCTCCCTCTCCTCGGTCCCCTCTATATAAACCCCCGTTCAGTCCCCTCCGGCCACCTGATCCACCCCCGACCACCACTCGAGTGCCGCCCAGCGTCCCCGGCGCCACCCCCGCGAGGCCGCCCAGCCGCCGCCCGACGACCTCCTCCCTCCGCCCCCTTCTTCCTAGCCCGCAGCGGCCCAGCAGCCGACCTCGAGCAGCCCCTCCGGCCCGCCGTGCCGCTCAGCGCCGCCGCCCCTCGCGCGCCGGCCGCCTCTGCTCCCCGACCGCCTCCGGTCAGTGCCGCCCGACCCCAGCCTCCGGCCGGCCTCCTCCGCCAAGCTCCGGCAGTGTCCCCCAAACCCTAACCCTAGGATTCGGATCCGGACACGCCGAGTCGTGTCGGATACGAGAAACTTCGATTTCTCGAGCCCTGTTCAGGTACGCGTATCTCCCTGCTCGTTTACCCGTTTTTGTTTTCGTCAGTTGCATCGCGGACCCTGCGTGACCCCCTAGGTGCCCGTGCAACCCGCTCGGTGCATCGCGTCCTGTGGTGATCGTGAACCGCGATCCAAAAACAGGAAAACCAACGCCCTATTTCACCCCAGAACTGAGTGCGCCCCGCTAAACGGGACGACTTGGTCGCGTGCGGACTTCACCGATGCATGCGCGTCGTTGATACGGACGTGCGGGATTTCGCAGAAGCTGATTCGGATGTGCGTGCACACCGGAATCAGTGCGTATCCGCGGACACCGCCCCGTATCCGACCTTTCTGGTTCTCGCTGTAACTTAGTGTACACACGTCGAATCGAGATAAAACTTGCGCCATCGTACTCGTAGCAATACGCTGGTCCTGTGAGCCAAGTTTGGTTCGATTCTGAGAACGTTGACAAAATCGCGTGTCGTGGGCCCCACAGGCTCCACCCGACGGGCGATTTTGAGAACGGCTCATCGGAATCCAATTCTGGAAGTTCCGTTGGGATCGTATCATCGTTCCTGACCTGTTGATACTAAGTTGGACAGATTTGGAGACCTTTGACCTTGACGCATTTTTCGGTGCAAAGCGGCCTACATGTGGACCCCGTCTTGACCCAAAAAGTTATTTTTGCCATTGTCTCCAAATTGGACTCAAGGATAGGCGTTTCAAGCTGATTTATATTTTCTAGATCTGATGATGATATTTGTTTCAGCAACCGGAGTACTGCCTACAATCCCCGCTGAAGTCAGAGCTACAATTGGAGCCGAAAATCAAGGCAAGTGTACCTTGCCAATATCCTGCAGTATTGTTACTTAATTACTTGACTTAATTAACTGTTGTACATGCTTAAACCTAGGGCCGTTTGACTTACTTAGCTTCTGATTAATAGTCGGGTGCCAACACCGTACGCGGGGTTGTGTAAGGTCAACTAGAGATGGATATCGTGACCTTTACATTCTCGTACTTGCCATATCAAGTACAATATACCCAGGACACCTGACACAGATCATGATACAGAATCTTCCTGAGATATTTATGGTAATTCTGTGTAGAATGCAGGATTGACATAGATATTATATTGTTAGTTCATATTATGACTTGCTGCATTAGTTTTGATCTTGCGTGTCATGGACATGAGACGTGTGATTACATTGGGTGAGGAGAGACACACAGGCTACAGGCTGATTATATATATATATATATATATAATCCATAGTAAACTCATAGTAAAATACATAGTATAACTGCTACCGGCTCCCCGACACAGAGCTTGTAGTGGTATCAGCCTAAGTTTTAGTGATGCTCTCAACTTGCATTTCACATAGATGGTTATATAGTTGACCCTATTGTTTCATTATTTTATGTACTGCATTTATTTTGGCTTGAGCTTTCTTGTACCTTGCTATGTCCCCTGAGGACCTGGATCCGGATTATGTTCCCAGGTTTAGCAGACGAGATCTATCCTGAGGTGTACGGAACATGAGCACTTCTCGGAGCAGTACCAGAACCTGAGGACGAGGTGATCGCTGAGGACTTCTCCTGAACAACTGCTTCACCATGCTCAGTTTTATTTGGCCAATAAACTCTTTATTTTTCTGTTTAAATGAACTTTTGTAAACAGACTTAATATCGGGTTGTTCCCCGATTTTTAATTACTTGTAACTGGATGTTGTTTATTTCTTTTGCTGTTATTGCTATCTTTATTCTGTGGATGAGAATAGTAAACCCTGACTATTGTAATACAGCTTAAGTATGCCCCAATGGATCCATTAAATTGGGTTTGTCCATCGGTGCGTGCTGCTGGCCATTTGCCACGTGCCTAGTCCCTTGATATTTTTGGGACTGGGGCGTGACACAATACACCATAATAATCATTCATATATATCAAGTATACCTATATATAACTAATGCAACTTGTTACTATAAGATTGAAGAGAATTAACACAAAATTACCCAAAATGAGCCATATATCATACTGTATCACAAAATACTATGATACGTTCTACTCGTATCCAATTATAGACACGTATCTAGTCCTACAATCCCGATCTAAGTCTAATTAGATCAAGTTGGTCTCATGACACATACTTGATGTGTCAATCTCATAATTCTCCCCAATTGGACATAAATCACCATGTAACTTTTACAATACAAGTCATATGGACCTAATTATGGGCAGCCCTAAGCCAAGGGGTGATTCTTAATGGTTAAATGCATGAATTAGAGTCTAATTTAAGGGGTATATTCAGAATTTACCTATTGAGAGATGGATTCTCACTGAAATACTCAATGGACACAATTAGGAAACGATCTCCTTGCCAATTCCTCTTTCTTCAAGTGCTCCTTATAATCCAAGCTCCAATACTTCTTTGATGATAAAATTAAGAGAAAATGGGTGTGAATTGGGTTATAATTTGTGGAGGAATGAGTCAATTTGGAGAAGAATACAATTGGGGATCTAATTGGAATAAACTAATAAAGATGAGAGAGAATTGAGAGCTTCATATGGCCGACCTCCTCTTTTCCCTCTCCAAGAAACAATAAATGTCTAATGTACCCCCTCTCTATCTAATTATGAGGAATGATTAAGAAGAACTATTTTGGAAAGGCTCTAAACTAATGCAAATTAGACTAATCTCCTTAATTAACTAATAAAGAGGGTCTAATGGACTTAGTCTCATGTTGGGCTCAAATATTGTCATGACTAACTAATGGTTCA
>JAYESA010000003.1:100641926-100737019 GCA_036927795.1 Iris macrosiphon | reverse complement strand
GCTCCTCTTAGTAGATCCTTACTTCCTCCTTCTAGATCCTTGCTCTACTAGCCTCTAATGGTGATTTAGGAAGGAATTAGAATAAAATTTGGTAGAAAATTGATGTGAGAATGAAAGAATTTGGTTGAGGGAAATTCTATATCTAGATTTAAAATAAAAAAAGGAGAGAAAAACTTTCCCCCCTCTTGAAATAGGCCGGCCCCCATTGCCCCTTCCTCAAGCTACTATGTAATGTCTATAATACCCCTTGGGGCCTCTCATGAAGAAATAATTAAGGAGAAAATGTTCTAGTCTAATGGTTTAATTAAATTAATCCTCCTCTTAATCAATGGACTTCTAATCGGCTCAATTCTAACAATTAATACATGTTGGTCCATGAGTCTAAACTAAACTAGTTAGATTCACTAACACAAGTCTAAAATAATATACTAACATCTAACAATAATTAAATAATATAATAAATAATTATTCACATGCACAATATTTAATTAATAATGAAATGACCAAAATACCCTCTCCTGGAAAATGTGGTAGTGATAGTTGCATGCAGTCATGTTGTCCTGACGTAAGCCTGAATGGATTTGTAGTAAGCCGTCGAGTATGGCACATTTCTTGTACACTGTTGAGTGGAGGGGGGCACCAGTACATACTTGTTTATTTTGTGGTTTGGATAGCTAGGACAGACTGCAGGGCATGCAACCATATAAATTTTTAACCATTGCATCTTGTTAGTAATTAGGACTTGTGATACCTTAGTTAGATAACTTAGCAAGCCATATTATTGTTTGGTCGTGGATGTTTGCCAGAGTCCATTCTTGCTATGTTAGTTCTTGTACTTGTATCTGTCTTGTTTACTTTTTTGTTCCTTGTTCTGACTATTTTCATGTTTACTTATATGTTCTTGTTTACCTAGCATGATCATGTACTATACTCACATGATCCCTGTACCTATTTTATGTCTCAATTTTATTTACATGTTCCCGTTCACTTGACATGATTCCCGTACATGCTACCTATCATGTTTACTATATATGTTTTCTATTTTCTTTACATGTTTTCTTTTCTTTTCTTTTTCTGTTTCCTTGTGTACTTTACATTATCCTGGTTGTTACATACTGCTTAGGACCCTGTAGCTTTGTGTTGTATTGCTGGTTTTAGTTCATAGTGTGGCCTCATTTATGGTACTTGCTATTTGGGGTCTGACCCCACTGGTTTTGCTTGGCCAAATCTAGTAGCGGAGCCAGAGGATCTTCCGTTCATTCCTGTGGATGGTGATCACGCAGAGCGCCAGACCGATTAAGTGGATTTCTATCTTGTTCACCCACTTATTGTACATTTTTTGTGGTGTTTAGCTCCGAGAACTTGTTTAGCTTGTATTTTGGACTTGATATATCGCCTACTGTGCATAACATAATTAGCATATTCTAGACTATAGCTAGAGTTGATCATGTATGACTATTACCCTTGCTAGTTCTTTATTTTGTATTACTAGTTTCATGATCATTTATGTATATTTGGTTTGAGACGCTTTACTATCTTGCTTCTGATGATCTTATATCTTGTATGTTGTGGATTCTTGCTTGTGATTGAGACACTAGGATTGCTTGACCAATGATTTACTGATGGCTTATAATACTAACCCGCCATGTCTATTCACAGATGTGACCGTATTTTGGGGTACTAGTGTACTTTGGTATACGTAGCTGGCTTTGTCTGCCCCCGCTCTCCAATATTCTTGTTCTGGGACATGACATAGGTGTATCGAAGATTGACAGACGTTGACTCATGAATATTGTGGCCGAACGAGCGATGATGATGTAACATATTGAAGCATTGAATTATATTATCTAAGATGATTTGACCTTAAGTGTGAAATAAGTTGCTATAATATTTAGTTTGGTAGATAACATTAGTTGAAATAAATTTGAGTTTAGCGAATGGATGTTTTTCTAGTTACACATATAATTGATGGGACTAAGGTGTATCGAAGATTTATAGGCGTTGACTCATGGATATTGTGGCCGAACGAGCGATGATGATGTAACATATTAAATCATTGAATTATATTATTTTGCTGGACTTTAGCTATATAGATTATATATTGATTGAATGGTAGTATTGGAGTTTCCTATGACTTTGTTAGGTAAATCTGAGCATGGCATGAATGGATATTAATTAAACTCGACTTAGCAAACGTTGAGATTCTTTACGATTAATTTAATTGATTCGACGTGGCAAAATTGATGGATAATTAGAATTTTTTAGTCGACCTATAATTTAGATGGAATAGATTTATAAGTTTGGAACAATTGGTGGCTACAAGAATGTCTTGACATATTGATTGATTTTAAGTTGATTTTGACTATACTGATAAATTGAACGCATAGAGGAGTAAGTTGGGAGTGATGATTACGGATAACTTGGGATTGGTGATTGATATTTATGATTTGTGATCAGTAAAATTTAAAATACGGATTCAGGATTTTTACTATAAAAGTTTTTTGGATTGATTTCATTGATTATGATGCAGTCGAGAATAATTATTGGGTGTAGTTACCCTAGGAAACGATTTTGCTAAATAGACTTCCACCCTTGGATTTTGATTATGTTCTTATGTTAGCGGACAAGTTTGTGTTGGTTCAGTAGTTGTTTTGAGTTAGAAGTGTCTCCTCTACTTCGGGTTAGAATTTCTTAGATTTGTTCAGTAAAGTTTGGCCTTAGGATATAAATTAGGTACAATAATTTCTAGTTGTCAATTGGAGATGAGTTATCACGATGTTGAATGAGTGAGTGGCTAAATAACTTTTTATCCATAATAAATTTTTTGATATGCCCGACGTAACGTTCGGGACTTTGTCCACTGCGTGGTTCGATCCACCGAACTTCCGCCACCAAGACATGGCTCTTATGCCTCTCCCTGGTAACCACAGGGCTCTTACACACGTTAATGTAACTAGTCCATAATAATTACATTTTTAGAAGATAAAAATATTACAGAAAAAATGTTAGGAAAATTCTACAAGCACTACATATTTTAATGGGACTAGCCTAAATTTTTAGGACTGTCAAAATTTTTTGACAGTCCTAAAATATGTAGGATTGTCAAAAAATTAGACAGTCCTCATAATAGTTAGCACTGTCACAATTTTTTACAGTCCTAAATCTTTATTTTTGTCAAAAAAATTGACAGTAATTTTGACAGTCCAACATTTTTAGGACTTTAGAAAATTGTGACAGTCCTTCCTATTGAAAGGACTGTTGAAAATGGTTACAGTAAAAAAAAATTTGGCTAGCCCCAACAAAATATGTAGTGCCTATAGAAAAAGTTAAAATGTTAAGTGTAAAAAATTTCTCCTTAGATTTGCGTTTTTATAATTAAAGACCACTGGATTTAAAAAAAACTCTCGTATTTTATATTTGGTGCATTTTGCACCAAATTTGGTTTTATGTCGTTAACGGACGACAAATTCGAGGTAAAATGACTAATATACCCCTCCCTAACTATAATCCTAATCCAATCATAATCATAATCCTAATCCTAATCATAATCATAATCATAATCCTAACCCTCTCTTCCTCCCCCCTTCTTCGGCGGTGGGGGCAGCGGCAGCACAGCAGCGACGAGGGAGGAGGGGGAGCCCCGGAGAGGGGGGCACGGGTGGCCGGGAGCGGGGAGAAGGGGGTAAGGTGCGGGGAGGAGGGGGGTTCGGGGAGGAAAGGGGGTGAGGCGCGAGGAGGAGGGGGTGAGGGGGAGGGGCGGCACGGGTGGCCCGACGCAAGTGGTTGGAAGGAGTGAGGCGCGGGAAGGAGGGGGGCTCGGGGGAGGAGAGGGGTCGCGGGTGGCAGGGCTTAGGGAGGAGAGGGGGTGAGGCACAGGGAGAAGGGGGTGAGGCGTGGGAGGAGAGGGGGTGACGAGTGGGGGCCCGAAGAGGAGGGGGTGCCCCGGTGGGGGTGCGGGGAGCAGGGGGTGAGGCGCGGGAAGGAGGGGAGGTGCTCCGGGAAGAGGGGGAGGGGGCACGAGGAGGAGGAGGAGGAGGAGGCCGGCGACGAGGAGAGGAGGAGGAGGAAGCACGGTAGGGAAGGAGGAGAAGGCGGGTTAGGAGGGGAAAGGGGGAGGGAGGTTCTAAGATAGAAGAGGGGGAGGGAAAGGGTAGTTTGGGATTTTCGTTTTTATTTTTTTAACGATATTTTTTAACGGAAAATAAACGGATGGAACTATTTCGAAAAAAAAAAATATGAGGTCTTAATTTGCTAATGAGACAAATTACATATGTGATTTTTTGAACTTTACACTTTATTAGTATGATATAAATAACTATTATTTTCATCACTCTCTCTCTCTACCACCACTACCCACTAACAATGGCATCCGGCGGAAGCGCCGGCGTGAGAAGTCCGGCCATTCCCCTCCTCCTTCTCCTCCTCTGCTTACTCCTCCTCTCCCTCATCTACATCCTCTCCTTCTCCCTCCCACGAAACCCTAACCCTAAAAGTAACCTCCTCCTCCCAAAACCTAACCCTAACTCCCGGCTCCGCGTCCTCGTCGCCGACCTCCCTCGCTCCCTCAACTACGGGCTCCTCGACCGCTACTGGTCCCTCCCCGCCCCCGACTCCCGGATCCCCACCGATCCCGACTCCGAGCTCCGCCGATCCGGCGCTGTCTCCTCCAGCCGCGCGATCCGTCCTCCCTATCCCACCAATCCCTTGATCTCGCAGTACAGCGCGGAGTACTGGATCCTCGGCGACCTCGAGACTCCCGAAGCGGAGAGATCCGAGTCGTCGGTCGCGGTCAGAGTGGACGGATCCGACGGCTACGACGTGGTGCTGGTGCCGTTCTTCGCGACGATGAGCGCGGAGCTGGAGCTAGGGTGGGGGAGGAAAGGAGGGTTCGGGAAGAAGGAGGAAGGGAACGGGGATTTCGAGAGGCAGAGGGAGGTGGTGGAGAGGGTTGTCGGGTCGGAGGCATGGAAGAGATCCGGCGGGAGGGATCACGTCTTCATGCTCACCGGTCGGTAACTCCTCTTTTATTCTAGATGTCTGCGTCCATTAGTTGCAAGTATTATATATTGTGGATTAGGCTACAGTTGAATTCATGATGTTTATGGATCTAAAGATTTCATTTTGATTGATATTAAAGAGCTCTCGTAATGCTCAGATGGAGTAGGAAACATGTGGGTTTTCAGTGTTATGAAAGATATGTCTCTGACTCTTGATGGGTTTACATTTGCATACCACATTTCGGCGGTTAGACGTCTGGTCTTTAATTTTGAAAGAGATGCAATTGCATATGAATGGTCATGAAAATTTATGTCATATATTTATAGAGTTCAATACCAAAAGTAATAATTTGTAATTTGTAATTGGGGGTGGCATCAATCATGGATAAGATGAGAGGAACCCATCTTGGATGGTTTGAAATTTGGACATGTGCAACACTAACCAAAATATGTGCTAGTTAGAAGGTATGATATACTTAAAGTGATGCTAGGGCTAAGAGCAGGCTTTGCCAGACTTGGATTAAGCCGGTAAATGAAGAAATTAGTCTTGTAAATGTTACAAAGGACATGGCCCTTAACGGAAGACATGGATTCAAACAACCGGTCCCAAAAGTGTGGGATAAAGGCTGTTGACTAAAACAATATCCTTTTAATATCAGGCACTTGTATTTGAGATCGTTGAAGCTAAAATAGAGAGATTTACCATGGACTGACATGAAAATGACCTGGCTGTTTTAACTATTCAAGTCTGTATCAACTCAAGAGTCAAGATGCCATTCTCAATTATCCTAATTATCTAATGAGACAAATTACATATGTGATTTTTTGAACTTTACACTTTATTAGTATGATATAAATAACTATTATTTTCATCACTCTCTCTCTCTACCACCACTACCCACTAACAATGGCATCCGGCGGAAGCGCCGGCGTGAGAAGTCCGGCCATTCCCCTCCTCCTTCTCCTCCTCTGCTTACTCCTCCTCTCCCTCATCTACATCCTCTCCTTCTCCCTCCCACGAAACCCTAACCCTAAAAGTAACCTCCTCCTCCCAAAACCTAACCCTAACTCCCGGCTCCGCGTCCTCGTCGCCGACCTCCCTCGCTCCCTCAACTACGGGCTCCTCGACCGCTACTGGTCCCTCCCCGCCCCCGACTCCCGGATCCCCACCGATCCCGACTCCGAGCTCCGCCGATCCGGCGCTGTCTCCTCCAGCCGCGCGATCCGTCCTCCCTATCCCACCAATCCCTTGATCTCGCAGTACAGCGCGGAGTACTGGATCCTCGGCGACCTCGAGACTCCCGAAGCGGAGAGATCCGAGTCGTCGGTCGCGGTCAGAGTGGACGGATCCGACGGCTACGACGTGGTGCTGGTGCCGTTCTTCGCGACGATGAGCGCGGAGCTGGAGCTAGGGTGGGGGAGGAAAGGAGGGTTCGGGAAGAAGGAGGAAGGGAACGGGGATTTCGAGAGGCAGAGGGAGGTGGTGGAGAGGGTTGTCGGGTCGGAGGCATGGAAGAGATCCGGCGGGAGGGATCACGTCTTCATGCTCACCGGTCGGTAACTCCTCTTTTATTCTAGATGTCTGCGTCCATTAGTTGCAAGTATTATATATTGTGGATTAGGCTACAGTTGAATTCATGATGTTTATGGATCTAAAGATTTCATTTTGATTGATATTAAAGAGCTCTCGTAATGCTCAGATGGAGTAGGAAACATGTGGGTTTTCAGTGTTATGAAAGATATGTCTCTGACTCTTGATGGGTTTACATTTGCATACCACATTTCGGCGGTTAGACGTCTGGTCTTTAATTTTGAAAGAGATGCAATTGCATATGAATGGTCATGAAAATTTATGTCATATATTTATAGAGTTCAATACCAAAAGTAATAATTTGTAATTTGTAATTGGGGGTGGCATCAATCATGGATAAGATGAGAGGAACCCATCTTGGATGGTTTGAAATTTGGACATGTGCAACACTAACCAAAATATGTGCTAGTTAGAAGGTATGATATACTTAAAGTGATGCTAGGGCTAAGAGCAGGCTTTGCCAGACTTGGATTAAGCCGGTAAATGAAGAAATTAGTCTTGTAAATGTTACAAAGGACATGGCCCTTAACGGAAGACATGGATTCAAACAACCGGTCCCAAAAGTGTGGGATAAAGGCTGTTGACTAAAACAATATCCTTTTAATATCAGGCACTTGTATTTGAGATCGTTGAAGCTAAAATAGAGAGATTTACCATGGACTGACATGAAAATGACCTGGCTGTTTTAACTATTCAAGTCTGTATCAACTCAAGAGTCAAGATGCCATTCTCAATTATCCTAATTATCTGCCAAAAATTTGGACTTACTAAATGAATTCTGATCATGTGAAGCAACCATGATTTGCTATGAAGAATGACTACTAGTTAACCATTTGGCATCCAAATGTTTTGTTGCTGCCAGTTAGGAAAATGACCAGTTTCTGCTGTTAAGTAATGTGTAGCTTGGTAAGTTTAAAACAATCATCACTTTTAAATTAAGAGTAAGCTGAAGAAAGAAATTTACCTCATGGTTCTCCCGTAAACTCTCAAACTAACTTTCCTCTAATGGATATTTTCAAGATGTACTTATGACCTACCTCTACCGCTGTTCTCATCATTGATCTTTTTCTATTAAATCATCCTTTTTCAATAATAGTTTCAACTGTCATCATCACTGAACATGATCGCAAATTCTTCCACATGTAGCATTTACTGTTGGCCTATTGTAGAGCCTAAAGTGTTTTTTGCCTTGCTAAAAACATGTAGCTAACCTCTTGTTTTATTTAATTGGATGACACTCTTTTTCCTTATGACTGTTCTCTAGGTTGCTTACAAAGATGTGCCTGGGATACTGATGTAACAGTGTAGAATTGAATGGGATTACGTAAAGCTCGCATGAAGTAGTAAAGTTGTGATAGTCTTGCTTATGGGTAGACTAGGTGACTTGAATCGCATAATTGATATATGGAATAAAAAGATGGCAAAGGGATTTCAGATGGTCCGTTTATAGGTTGCCTACTAAATCGTTTTATGAGTTCATTGAATTAGCCTCAAGGTGATGGATCGTCCACTTTGATGTCAAACATCAATGTGTGTGAAACTTATAACAATTAGTAATACAATTCAGTAGTAAATGTTCCATGTCCATTATGTTTTCAATCTCATTTTTTTATTTCAAATATCTACTTATGCTATCGTTTGAAGGAAATAGAGATTAATCAAAGGATGTCACGAAAATGGCACGGCAATTAAAGTGGATGAAATCTGGTTCAGTATATGACTCGCTTTGTTTGAATTCTGGAAGAAGATCCTCCAACTAAAAAACCTCCAGTGTACATATCTCTCTCTCCCAAGATTTATAGGCCAGATAATTGCTCTTGGACACCTGGACTTTGCTGAAGAAGCAATCATCACTTAGAAAGGATAGGAGTTATTAAAGGGCATTCTTCTAAGATCAACTGCTAGAATAACTTCACCCTGTCCATTCTAAACAACAACAACAACAAAGCATTATCCCAAATTCTATGGAAGTTATTTATGTTCACCTCATGGATCCTCGCAAAGTTATTTATGTTCAACCATGTTTGTTTCTATGGGCCTATCGCTGATTTAGCAATAAGATTTAACGTAGACTTGAAGTTAAGCATGTACTTAATCCGGTGTCTCTAGGCTCCTTAACTCTAGTCTCCTTATCTTGCTATAAGCATGTACTTTGTGCCTCTTGAAGGCCTTATCTTCTTCTTGTTCTCCTCTAATCTCCCCTGCTCTCTCTCTCTCTCTCTCTCTCTCTCTCTCTCTCCCTCTCCACACACACACACACACACACACACACACACACAGATACAGACTCACCCTTTTCCTCCATTCTTTTGCTTCCCAGAGTATGATCCAGGGCAACGTTTATCTAACCTGCACTAAATTTGTGTACATAATACTATCATATAGTTAACTTACCCACTCTTGAAATAAGCCATGGCCTGAAATGCCAATAATGTCATGCCGGTAAATTAATGATAAGATGATTGAATATTAACTCCCGAGGCTTTTAATCCCAGATATCCAACTAATCTTGACCTACATCCCTAAATTTAGATGTCTGACTTGTAGAGAAACCCCACTAGTGACTAATTAATTTCATCACCTTCCTTAGGGTTGAGTTGGAAACCAGTGAACCAGTCTTTCTTCATCAAATCGGGGGAAATACAACGAATTCTCCTTTTTTTACTTTTGCTCCATACAATCATCTGTAGTCTCAGAAAAGTAAAAATAAAAAAATCATTACAATCATCTGATGTTCATAAATACTTTTTATGATAGAAAATCTGATGTTCATAAATACTTTTTGAGTAGAAACTGTCATTGGATTATTTTTGTTTTATAGGAGCAGGAAGCAAGAATTTCATATTCTGTTGTAGGTAGAAGAATCGGTTTCTATAACAGTAGGAAACTTACATTCGTACTATTGACTGTTTTCTGAAACCTAACTGATTTGGGAGCTACAAGTTGTCTCCTAGCAGATAACCCCTAATTCTGGATATCCATACAAGATCATTAAATACCATGATTGCTTCTAACTGAACTAAGACAGGATGAAATTCTATAACGTGCATTTGATTCAAGGTTCAAAGTATCGGGATCGGTATCAGACCATTCCTATGAGTATCGGGATCGGCGGTATCGGAGGTTTCGGATCGGAGTATCGGATTTTTTGGTATCGGAAAGCAAACAACTATTAGTAAATTATTAGCATTTTAGAGAATATATTTTATACATTTATGCATAATTTAAAGTATTTTCAGTATTGTTTCTTAGTATTTTTGATATTGAATGAAATAGTAGTCATCATTGTCGATTGATTTATATGCGATAGATAAGTTTTCCTCTTTTATATGTTTTTACAACCTTACTATGCTTTTACATCATTTCTAATTGGTCTTTTTAATTCAAATTTTTTTGCCGAATTGACTGGAAAAGAGACCTCTAATGTCGGTATCGGTCAGTATCGGGTATCGGTCGGTATCGGATCGGGACATGCCAAACTGTATCGGTATCGGCCGTATCGGATCGGTATCGGCCGATACTTTAAACTATGATTTGATTATCGTAAGTTTCTACTAGAGCCAGGTTTCTCTTTCTATCCCAGACACATTTGAACCTTCTTGTACTGTTGACAGTTTGATATCTCTATCATTAATGTGATTTTTAGCTTATGTAGCTGCTCTATTTATCTGCTTATGATTCAGCTTTGGATTGTCAGGTTGTGTTAAACATTGAAGCCTTGTTTGACAGACCCAGTTGCAATGTGGCATGTCAAGAAAGAAATAGCTCCAGCAATTCTTCTAGTTGTCGATTTTGGTGGGTGGTACAAGCTGGATTCAAAGTCATCTGACGGTAACTCTTCGCATATGATACAACACACCCAAGTGTCATTGCTTAAAGATGTGATTGTGCCCTATACCCATCTGCTACCTAGATTGAATTTATCAGAAAATCGGCATCGGCATGTCCTGCTCTACTTCAAAGGGGCTAAACACAGGCATCGGGTCAGTGCTATGCTTCTGAGTTAATGCATGCATTTCAAATGATAATACTTCTGCTCCCCTAGTTATGTAACATTGATAATCGAATCATTTCAACATGATTACTTCATGTAGTTAGCACATTGCCATAAATTGCTTTTTCAACTTTATCTATATGCATGAACATTGTCTACATGTTATATGATTAATTGATTTTCTAGTTTGATTTAGTACTAGATTTATTGCAGTCATCGCGTTGCCACCTTTTTAATGAATTTGAAAGTTTTCTATAATGACTTAAACATTATTTAGAAAATCATAAAAATTTAAAATATAAGTTGAATAGATATTATGAATGATGTATGCAAATATCTCCATCTAGAGAGAGTATGATCAAAATCCACTATGGAGAACTCTTAGCAATGTCCATTTATCCTTTTATCTTTTCGTGTCAAGTATTCTAGAAATTGGATTATCCAGTGGTTAATGGGCTTAGTAGTTAGTAATTGACCGTGCAGTAGAGCTCCTTTAGTGTCTTACTAGGCAGCACGGATGCTCCGAAAAACTGGCTCGTGTTGTGTCGGACACGTAAGAGATGTATCAGACAATCCGGACATAACAAATAGATACTGTGTCCATGTTGTATCACATTCTTGTCCATGTAACCATAGTTTGTAGTATCGGCCATAGTTTGTAGTATCGGCCAATACCGATTCGATACGGCACTGATACGGTTTGGCATGTCCCGATCCGATACCGACGGATACCGACGTCGGAGGACCTATTTTTCAGTCAATTCGACAAAGAAAATTGAGCGAAAAAGATCAATCAACAAGGATGTAAAAGAATAGTAAGGTTGTAAAAGAATAGAACTTATCTATTGCAGGTAAACCAATCGGCAAGGGTAACTAGTTTTTAATCTAATTCCAAAATTACTACGAAACAACATAGAAAATTCTTAAAGTTGTGCCCAAATATATAAAATATTTTTTCTAAAATTTTAATAATTTATTAATAATTATTTGTTTTTTGATACCAAAAAAACTCGATACTCCGATCCGAAACCGCCGATACTACCGCTGTGCCAACAAGGGTCCAATACCGATTCTGATGCCAATATTGTGAACCTTGCTATAACGCATGTGGCCTATGAAGCAAGATTTCCATGTGGTCATTTAAATGTGATTATTGTTGAACCAAACATAGAACGAAATAGTTTAATACAATTTTGCTCAAGTCTGGTATCATATATGTTGATGGATCATGCCTCTACCAATATGAGCACCTTTCCTATACACTAGCAGATAAAACTACTTGATGTAGTAAAATACCAAGTATTTCATCCGAATTCCCTTGTTTGTTCTTGAAGATCTCTAGTGGGTGCCATGTAATCTGACCCTAGGATGGTTTCAATGGACGTAACTTTTGAACAAAGGCCCACAGTAAATATGTAGGGGCTTTGCCTGCTGGTAGCGCCATTGAAATTCAATGGATTTTCCGCTCCATTCTTCATTGCACAGGTGCACTCTAACCGTCAGTGAAAGCCTTGACATCACATAAGGTGAAATGACCTCTGGTTATTTATGTGATTGAAGGCATCATGGCCTGTCATTTTCAGCAGGTCAGTATCCTTCCACTGCTTTAAGAGCAATTTCAAGTTACCCTGGCATTCCTCTCCACTTGAACATCAATACAGAAAACAATGCGACCCTTTGTCTGGGTCAGCATTTCCCGACAAGGTACATGCCATATTGGCACCCAATCATTGGTTTAGATTCTAGTAACTCCACTCAAAACCATATACTACTTGGACATGTGTCTTGGTTATGTTGTTCTCTCATTTTATGTATTTACATTTGGAACATGAGAAATGAAAATGGATTGTAAATGTATCACTATTCATCCCATTATTTTTACTGAGATGTAAACTTGTTAAATGGATGATAATGTCCTGGAATTGGTTATTGTGCATCTTTTTTTTCAAGTTAGGTTTCTCCTACTAGGTGAGAATGCTTTTATCATGCTGACAGATTGTTGGAGTAGGAATTACTTTTCTTTTCAACTTTGATTCCAGGTAATTTGTACCATGTTTTTTTTACAACTCTAGTCTAATTTTGTTTCAGGGTGGGTTGGTGCGTGAGAAATTGTGGGATATGCTGGTGAATGAGCCTGATATTATTATGGAAGAAGGTTTCCCTAATGCCACTGGTCGAGAGCAATCAATAAAAGGGATGAGAGGCTCAGAGTTTTGTTTGCACCCGGCAGGAGATACACCGACTTCATGCCGCCTTTTTGATGCTGTTCTTAGTCTTTGTATACCAGTAATTGTTAGTGACAACATTGAGCTTCCATTTGAAGGGATGGTGGACTACTACGATTTCTGTGTCTTTGTGTCAGTTAGCAATGCACTTCAACCAGGTTGGCTTGTGGACTATTTGAAGGGATTCTCTGAAGGAAGGAAGGAAAGGCTTCGACAGAATATGGCTCGTGTTCAGCCCATCTTTGAGTATGATAATGGCAGGCCTGGTGGTATTGGGTCGGTTCCTCCAGATGGTGCTGTGAACTACATATGGAGAAAGGTCTATCAAAAGCTTCCCATGATAAGAGAAGCAATCATCCGTGAAAAGAGAAAACCTGAAGGTGTATCAGTTCCTCTCCGCTGCCACTGTAGTTGATTGTAATTCACAATTCATTTTATCTGCTTGAAATGACGTCCACCAAATGCTAAACAGAAGTCGATTGAAATTTCGTCAATTTGGTGGGGGCAGGTTTCTTACAGTGCACATTTAAGTTCCCAGTGGTAGGTGCAGATGATGTTCGGAGTTTGTTTATTGTTTTTGGATGTAACGGTCCATAATATTGTTCTCGCTAGTTCAGCATGAGTTTGTGTATTGTTTTGGATGCAAGGGTCCCTAATATTGTTCTCCCTAGTTCAGCATTCTTTCTTATGTGAAATTTATAACAGTCCTGTGTCTGTTTTTTATGTAATGATATCAAACTGATCTTGTAACTTACAGAGCTTTGTGTAATGTATTTCCTGTGATGTATTTACAATTTACTTCCTGTATTTTTCTCGGCATGTTCACGTAAGGTATCAGATCTTGAAATAATTCCAGCACTCTAACCATTGAGGGTTATATCCATTCCCTTCGTTTGAAAATGCTACAGCATCCTCTTTAAAATTTGAAAATTAACATTTGTTGCAGCTTAGAGCACTTGTAGTGAATGAGCAGGTGACTTAAGAAACACTGATCTGATTTATTTCTAGAAAATTCTAGGTTTCTAAGCTGCTATTTCTTTCTACTTTCAGCTTGAAGGCCTATTGTTTTCTGTCCATTGTCGGGATTCAGCTTGAACAATATATACCGTTTAAAGGGTTTATATGGGCTTATATTTAGCTATTTCTGAATATCTGGGTCTGATGACTCTGGTTACAGATCATTAGTAAAATAATCATGTATAGTGATAGTCCAAAAGTTCTCTTTAGATTTGGTATTAGTCCAAGTAGATTTCATAAACACTGAAAACAAGTGTACCAAAAAAGAAAAAGCATTATATTAGCTATTCTAGTGTCTTTCACTTGAAACACTAGCATATGTTAGTGCTTTGAAACAAGACCTTAAAAACCTCGGTTCTTGCTGACGATCTTTCCAAACTTCGTTTTGCAATATAACAAAGTTCTTGACTAAACCCCCAACAACAGCTCTTAGGTGCTTTGGGGGTTCCTTACCAATGTTTAGTTATGTCTAGAATTGAAAATTGAAAGGGAATATCAGTTTATCACATATGTGGGAGCGTTTTTGGAGGTAAAAAAAAAATTCTTGGGAATGTTTGTTAGGTGCATTAATTATAATTTTTTTAGACGGTAATACTCTCAATGTCAACTGAATTTAAGTAATAGTAGTCAGAGCAAATCTGATGTCCCCTTCTTATTCTGTCCAACCATATCCTCCCTCTATTTCATGTGGGCCATCCATTTTCAACTTGCTACTTTACTGACCGACTATAAATAGCTTCAAACAAGATAAAACTACCGATCCATCTTCTATGCCACAGTTGGTCCAAATTATTATTACTCTTCAATCCATCTTTATGTTATCATGCTTTAGTAATGTCAAGTTAAGGAGAAGATTCCCACCCCCCACCCCCCTACATTGGCTCCACCTAACTCCACCACTTCCCTTCCTCCTCCAATCAAAGTCCAACACGTGATGGTAGTAAGACGATTGTAAGCATTCAGTTGTAGTCATAGCATTACTGTTGAGTGTATAATGGAAAACTTCACAGTTCTGGTTCTAGGGCTAGATGTAAAGATCACATTCCGTTAACAGCAAAAATACAGCCAAATAGCGACAACAGTTTCCGTCGCTATATTGACATTTTCCGTCGCTAAACTTCATCATTTTGGGGGAAGGGAGAACTTTTGGATGAAATAAAAAGAAGGGCACGACTCAAAGCGACGGAACAGATCCGTCGCTAGCTATTTAGTAACAAAATAACAACGACTTAGCGACAGAAGTTTTTTAGTTGAATCCAAATAACATATTCGTGGGTAATCAGTCGAAGTTTCGTCGCTACCTAGTGACCAAGGCCAACCCTAGGGTAAGCCGGACAAGACTTTGTGCTTGGGCAACCCCCCTCTGCTAGGGCAACCCTCATATTCAACATGATCCCACCAAAGATCGGGATTACGAATGACCCCAGGACCGGCTCACAATAAGGATCAAGGGGCAACTAAGATTAGCTTCGGATAGGATAATCCAACCCTCCGGGCCGGCCCTGCTAGCGACCGAACTAACTTCTGTTGAGTTCGGTCGCTAATTTGACATATTTTTGTAGTGTTTTTCCTAAGGGTCTGTTTGGTAACGGTGTTTTCAACGTTTTTGGGGTATTTTTGAACCGACCATTTATTAAAACTCCAGCTTGTTAATTTTTTTGAGGCACTGATTTTGATCGGCCCAAAAAACTTTCAAAACCGGTGTAATGTAATTTTGAGTGGCTTTATAAACACTCCAAATCAGTAGATTTCGAGGAATTTTATTATTTTATTATATTTATTCTTATAAAAAAATTTCAGAACCATTCGCTACCAAGCATGAATTGAATTGACTTAAAAGTCGCTGCTTAAAACCATTCAAAATCGAATACCTCATAACCGTTTATAACCAGTACTTTAAAAATATTTCGTAACCGTTGCTCTCGCAATTGTCAAACGTACCCTTAGCTTTTCTGGAACATAATTAAACTCAAAACATTTACATGCAATCCGAACATTCCAGAAAAAGGAACGTCACTTTTACCTTGAAGTAAGTATATACTTCTTTCTCTATTTCATAGGTAATCATTCAGGTTATTAATGCTGAGTGGTGGAGTGAAATTTTCACAGGTTCATCAAGCTTCCAGGAGCAACATTCTGTCGTGAATCAGAATCTGCACATTTTATTTTCCACCATCCTCAAATTTGAGACAAAAATTTAAAATATCAGTTCGATTTTCGATTTTTGGTCCGAATAACCGAACCGAAAATCGATTTAGATTAAATAATTTAACAAACTACCATCAATCTATATATACTAATATTTCTTTCTAATTCTAATTGAGCGCACTCTCTCCTCCTATTCTCTATCGGCACTTCTTTGAGCGCTCTCTCTACTCTCAATCGATATATATATTAATATTTTTTACTCTATAATTGTAATAATTCATAAATACAACAATGGAGTTTTTTTTTTTTTTAAGATATGTTATTTAAATAGACCCATTTGCTAAAATATAAAGGTCCGGTTCATTGGCCCATGAAATCGAACCGAATTAGTTCGGTTTGATTTTTTCCAGTTTTTAATAAAACGATTCGGTTTTCGGTTTTGAGAAATACGGTTTACGGTTATTTCGGTTTTTATATATTCGGTTCGGTTTGAATCAAACCGAACCGTTGCTCACCCCTAGTTTGTATGATCAGATAATAAACCGAAAGCATTTGCTTACATCATCTAATTTGTTTCACTACATATGTTGTACTCAGAGGTACGAGTGAGCATTCGGTTTATTCAGTACCAACCGAACCGAATTAGTCAAAACCGAATAAACCGAAATTCTAAAAAACTAAAACCGAAATCGAATCGAAATTAGCCAAAAACGAAACCGAAACCGAACCGAATAACGGTTCGGTTTATTCGGTTGGGGTATTTGTATTATTTAATGGGTATGGTCCAAAGTTGCAATCACGGTTAAATGATATTAAAAATTATAATTTTTATACACACACATTTATTTTATTTTCGCTCAAAGTTAGACCAGTTGTTAAATTACCAAAATTTGATTCAAAATACATACATAGAATTGTTGCTTTCAAAATCTACACATTTTAATTACAACATATACATATAATTGAGAATATTTACATAATTGTACAAGTCTTATTCAGTTTTGGACCGAAATCGAATTCCAAAATCGAATAAATTTTTTTAGTATTTTTAAAACCGAAATCGAACCGAATTTTTTTTCAGTTCGTTGCGAATCTCTTATTAAACTCGGATCGATTTTCGTCCAAAACCGAATAATGCTCACACCTACGCACTTAGGAGCGACCAAGTGGAGTTAATAGACGTTATTGGATTTTTTTTTTTTTTTTAATATCCAGGCAACACATTCTTCCTCCTGATCAAGTTGCGAGTTATGCCTGCTATTTGAGAGAAGAAGAAGAAGAAGAAGAAGAAGGATCCCTATTGCGTACTTTGTGTTTTTCGCTCCCTCTTTTGCGAATGTCATTGTTGTACTAAGAGTGTGTTTGGTTCGCAAAAGTTCAGCTCTTAAAAGTACAATTTTGCATTGTTCATTATTAGTTTTGGATTTTTTTTTTTTTCCAACTTTGATTGTTTGGTTGTACTTTTCAAAAAATTCGAAACTCCTGTGAATAGTAGTTCCAAAAATACATTGTTCGTACTTTTCACTTTCGAAAAAAAATTGACGGAAGTGTTCAGAACTTCTCATTGGGTGGCAAAAAAATTGGAACCCCAAAAATAATAATAATAATAAGCAATAATAATATTAATATTAATATTAATAAATATATACTATTTATTACTTATTACTTAATTTTTTAATCCATAAAAAATAATAATAATAATAATAGTAGTAAGGGGTATCAAAAGTGGAAAATCGTATCACTTCTCAACTATCACTTCCAACAACCATCCAAACGAATGAACTATAAAATGTTAACTTTCCAACTCACATTTAACAACCATCCAAACGAAAGAACTCATAAAATATGCATACACATGACGCTTCGTACGCAATCCGCAAACAAATTTTTTTACTTTCAAAATTTTTACTTCCTACTACTCTCACAAACCAAACAGCCCCAAGAGTAGTAGACCAGGACAAGAGCATGCTAGTGCTGTTATTGCATGAAATGACCAGTTTGGCACCAATATATATTTACTGACACCAGAGCTTTGATGAATGAACACTCGCATATATTTGGTGTGCGCCTAGATCCATGCACTCCTGCCTACCATGGGCAACATTTTTGTAGCCTATATTTTTATTATATTTCTGAATGCAAAGATTTATTTCTAAGATGCCACCAAAGTTTGCAAATGTGAATGTTTCTCCTAGTAACCACCAAGAAGTTCATCACTCCAGTTCTTTATTACACATTTCTTTTGTGTACTTTCTTTCCATTTGATGTTAAATCTTTTTTTTTTTTAAATTCATGCGTCCGCCTCTGATTAGGCCTACGGTTGTTAGTTAAGGTATTTTCATGAACATGGTTGGTTAGGCTGAATAGGTTTGGGATGTCGGTGTGGTTATGGAGCAAATTGCGGCGGCAGAAATCGTACCGAATGCTCTGGTGTACAATACGTTGATCGACGGGCACTGCAGGATGGGACGGTGGGGCGAGGTGAGCTGAGGTTGAAAGACAAAATGGTGTCGAGGGGTTTGGAACTGAACTCGGTTACTTTCAATGTATTTGGAAAAGAAACTGCTAGACGCTTTATGAAGGAGATGAGCCATTTGGGTCTAGAGCATAGTTTGTAGTATCGTCCGATACGGCCGATGTCGATACGGTTTGACATGTCCCGATCCGATGCCAACCGAGATCGATACTGACCGATACCGACTTCCTAGAACTCTTTTTCAGTCGGCAAAGAAAATTGAACGAAAAAGACCCAGTAGCAAAGTTGTAAGGGCATAATAAGGTTGTAAAAGTATATAGAACAAGAAAACTTATCTATCGCAAGTAAACCAATGGGTAATGGAGACTACTATTTTACTAGATTCTAAAATTAATAAGAAACAACACTAGAAGTACTTAAAATTATGTCTAGGCATATAACATATTTTTTTTCTAAAATTTTAGTAATTATTTGTTTTTCGATACTCCGATTCAAAATTGCTGATACTGTCGATCCCAATACTCATAGGAAGGGTGTGATTCCGATACCCATATAACAAACCTTGGTCTAATGATGTTATCTACGGGTAATGTAGAGATAATAATGTCAATAAGGCTTATAATCTTGTTGGTGATGTAACGTCCCACAATCATACGGTGCATTACGCTGAGTCGGATTGAATATGGCAATAGCTGGTTATATTTTGATTTGTTGGATTTGGGAACAAGTATTGATTGAGTTGGTTTCATGTGCAGATCGCTAGCGGAGTTCGATGGAATCAGATGTGCGTTCAAAGCAGTATTGGGATAGCTGGATTGGAGCGATAATGCCGTCTTCCTTAGTCCGATCGGTCGGATGATTTGGAGAGCACGGCATGCTCGCACTGTCACGCCCCGATCTCCCGCGGGCAAAATCGACCGTCCTCGCTAGGCGAGAATCACCGTGCCAGCGCTCCCGCGGAACGATCGCTTCGACCCATCCGGGTGTGATGCCGCACGAGCGTAAGCCACGCCCGTGAAAGGCCGTGGTTCATTGGCTGGCGGTAAGAGTTCTAAGCCACATAGTCGCACAAATTGTCCGAGTGCAGCGGAATCATAAACGCATAGGCGATATGGTAACAAGTTCACTGAGTCGACAATAGCGGAAGTATTTAATAACACAAGTTGAAGTAAAGCAACTCTTCTATTGATATAAACAAGTGTTACAGGCGGCGTATAGCCGAGATTATAAGTCGCTCGAGCCTCTCTCTGAAACAATAAAAATGTGCCAAGTGGCTAAAATTGTGGAATGATTGTAGAGATGATGTTTAGGTGATGTTCCAACATTATGTCTTGTATATGTGCTTCAGTTCCGGACGCAGCACTCCAAGGCTCCGGAGTGATCTCCACGCCTTAGCACGCACGAAGGAGGTATCCGCACCGAACGAGGTTCTCCCGCACCATGCAAACAATCTGGTGGGTTATCAGTACATTGAATGCACTGGTGAGGAGGCTACTCGCCCGCTCGACAAATCCAAACACGTAATATAGGTTCCGTGCACCAACTATTATGTTGTCTTTCTAGTTGCCTTAGGATTAGTTTCATGCAATGATTGAATAGTCTAACTCGTGTGGCAGTGCACCGTGAGATATAAGAGAAAACACGACGAGACTTACCAACTTACCGATTTGTCCTTCCCTGTCCAAGGCAAACCAAGTTAATTCAAGCACGAGCATTCATACTGAAAACCAAGTCAATAGCAGATGCAAACACGAGAGTCGTTATATTATGATCGTTCAGGTGTTCAGCTGTTCTTTGATGCGATGCAATGACTCGCACACGGGTAGCCGCTAAGCGAGGATGACTTATCTATATGAACGTTCTTCGCTGGCATAGCCATAAAGGACCATAGTTATTGACGAGGAGAGTATGCAACGGAAGTACATGGTGCGCTGCAAACTACCCCGCCAATCATGTGAGATTATAACATTAGTTCCATCCGGATCAGAACGGTCCCAGTGCCCCGGTGACAGTCCGTGGAACGATACCTCATTTTTGAGTTGTCCGCGACATGTAGGTCAGGGTCTTTCCAAATCCACAAATTGATATGATAATCCATGATTCTTGTTCTGAACCGAGCGTTTGCTCCACGAGCTGTGATTCTTGGATTCGTTGACATGATTCTCGTTCAGAGATAAACTTGATATGATTATCATTCAGTTGTAACGTGACAGAATTCTTGTTCAGTATTCACTTGCCTTGATGCATGCCCCTGGTTTCGGGGATTGCCTTGGTGACCTAACGGTCCCGGATACTTGCAGGTTCAATTGCACAGAAGAGCTATTTGATAGTCTCCTGGCTAACTAGAATGCATGCACAATACGAATAGCGTTAGACATTTGTAAACAGACAAGCATGCGTTTCTAAAGAACTTTAAGCAGACACGTTGGCTCGGGCCCGAAGGTAAACCGAGAGTTAAAACCGTAAGGGACTTCCCGAGCAACATTATATAGGGTAGCATGCGAGGGTCTGAATATAAGCAATATTTTATTTCCATGTTCTAGCACAAGCAATACAAGTTGAGATTATTCCCTTAGCTAGGTGTGTTGTATTCTTATAAGCATGCATGGGATTATTCACCTAGCGACTAGCATGTATTATTCTAGATTTTATGTGTGCTGGCTAAGAAAAGACAAGTTCACCGTAGCCACCCACCTTAGTGATGATTCGCCTCGATTGAGCGATACGTCAAGCGAGCCTCTGAAAGCCTAAGCTGAATTCCTGTAGGGACAAGTCTGGATATCCTTTGCCTCAAACGAGTATTCTTGCCTAAGCAAAATGGGTCGGGACATTGCACTTTTGTCGTTTGAATCGACAGTCCGCTTGAGCGGAATGGGGTGTTACATCCTACCCAACTCAGAAAACTCTCGTCCTCGAGACTTACTGAGGGCAAGCCGTACTAACGCATTATGGAACCTATCCCAAGCGTAGCAATCTTGATTTATGATCTAAGTCTGAGGCAAACCTATACAAGTTATTTTACTTGTTCATTTGGATATTCACTTGCACAAGCATTCGAGATCAGCACATCGCTAGTCTGGATAGTACACATACTCGAAGTGCCCCTCAAACACATGCATATCACCAACTCGGCGATAGCGAAGTCTAAGCACTCGAGTTTCACATCTTCTTGTGTCCTGGATCGTGCACAAGTTCAAGGCATCCCTCAAACATATGCATTCAACCAAACTTAGAGATAGTAAAATCGGACAAGCTACTTGCGAAAATCTCAAGGTTCTGCACAGGTCGGCACAAAGGTCCTAGCATCACAATTTCATAAAAGGAATCACATTATTCTAATGCGCTTTTTGAAAGTATTTAGACTCATTGTTGGAATATTTCATTTGGGACATTGAGAGAGAGCGTGCATATAACCCACAAACGAGCTTTCGAAACTGAGATAATTGAAGTGAGGTCCAAAGGCGTATAAGCCAGGCTCTGATACCAACATGTCATACCCCAATCTCCCACGGGCAAAATCGGCCGTCCCCGCTAGGCGAGAATCACCGTGCCAGTGCTCCGGTGGAACGATTGCTTTGACCTATCCGGGCGTGATGCCGCACGAGCGTGAGCCACGCCCGTGCAAGGCCGTGGTTCATTGGCTGGCAGTAAGAGTTCTAAGCCACAGAGTCGCACAGATTATCCGAGTGCAGCGGAATCATAAACGCATAGGCGATATGGTAACAAGTTCACTGAGTCGATAATAGCGGAAGTATTTAATAACACAAGTTGATGTAAAGCAACTCTTTTATTGATATAAACAAGTGTTACAGGCGGCGTATAGCCGAGATTACAAGTCGCTCGAGCCTCTCTCTAAAACAATAAAAGTGTGCCAAGTGGCTACAATTGTGGAATGATTGTAGAGATAATGTTCAAGCGATGTTCCAATATTATGTCTTGTATATGTGCTTCAGTTCTGGACGCAGCGCTCCAAGGCTCCGGAGTGATCTCCACGCCTTATCACGCACTAAGGAGGCATCCGTACCGAACGAGGTTCACCCGCACCCTGCAAACGATCTGGTGGGTTATCAGTACATTGAATGCACTGGTGAGGAGGCTACTCGCCCGCTCGATAAATCCAAACACGTAATATAGGTTCCGTGCACCAACTATTATGTTGTCTTTCTAGTTGCCTTAGGATCAGTTTCATGCAAGGATTGAATAGTCTAACTCGTGTGGCAGTGCGCCGTGCGATATAAGAGAAAACACGGCGAAATTTACCAACTTACCGATTTGTCCTTCCCTGTCCAAGGCAAACCAAGTTAATTCAAGCACGAGCATTCATACTGAAAACAAAGTCAATAGCATATGCAAACACGAGAGTCATTATATTATGATCGTTCAGGTGTTTAGTTGTTCTTTGATGTATGCAATAACTCGCACGCGGATAGCCGCTAAGCGAGGATGACTTATCTATATGAACGTTTGTCGCTGACATAGCCATAAAGGACCATAGTCATTGACGAGGAGAGTATATAATGAAAGTATGTGGTGCACTGCAAACTACCCCGCCAATCACGTGAGATTATAACGTTAGTTCCATCCGGATCGGAACGATCCCAGTGCCCCGGTGACCGCCCGTGGAACTATACCTCGTTTCCGAGTTGTCCGCGACATGCAGGTCAGGGTCTCTCCAAATCCACAACTTGATATGATAATCCATGATTCTTGTTTTGAACCGAGCGTTTGCTCCACGAGGTGTGATTCTTGGATTCGTTGAATGATTCTCGTTCAGAGGTAAACTTGATGTGATTATCATTCAGTTGTAACGTGACAGGATTCTTATTCAGTATTCACTTGCCTTGATGCATGCCCCTGGTTCGGGGATTGCCTTGGTGACCTAACGGTCCCGGATACTTGCAGGTTCAATTGCACAAAAGAGCTATTTGATAGTCTCCTGGCTAACTAGAATGCATGCACAATACAAATAGCGTTAGACATTTGTAAACAGGCAAGCATGCGTTTCTAAAAAACTTTAAGCAGATACGTTGGCTCGGTCCCGAAGGTAAACCGAGAGTTGAAACCGTAAAGGACTTCCCGAGCAACATTATATAGGGTAGCATGCGAGGGTCTGAATATAAGCAATATTTTATTTCCATGTTCTAGCACAAGCAATACAAGTTGGGATTATTCCCTTAGCAAGGTGCGTTGTATTCTTACTAGCATGCAGGGGGTGATTCACCTAGCGACTAGCATGTATCATTCCAGATTTTATGTGTGCTGGCTAAGCAAAGACAAGTTCACCATAGCCACCCACCTTAGCAATGATTCGCCTCGGTTGAGCGATACTTCAAGCGAGCTTCTGAAAGCCTAAGCTGAATTCCTGTAGGGACAAGTCTGGATATCTTTTGCCTCAAACGAGTATTCTCGTCTGAGCAAAATGGGTCGGGACATTGCACTTTTGTCGTTTGAATCGGCAGTCCGCTTAAGCGAAACGAGGTGTTACACACACGGTCATACCAATTGAGTAGATCGTGCTTTGCATCGGACCACGGGTTCAAGGGATCGGCCGTATCGGCAGGGCAGGATGCTTAACGGAATCAGACTTGGTGAGTGGGCTCTGTCCCTTCTCCTCTACTCCTTCATGCCTAATAATATGGAACACACGTAAAGGCTTGAACACTTGACTGAAACTTGAAAATCACTACACTGTGGCGTACATAGAGTGTACGTCATTTGGTTAGATATGATTTGTGGCTTGAGTTATTTTCGCGTTGGGCAGTTGGAGCTTAAGTAGGCAGTTGGAGCCTGATTGGATCATCTTGGTTGGAACATCAGGTAATTCGGGCGGGCGAGCGTGCGTGCATCCATACACGAGTATCAGTTGGGCACTTTGTTATGCAAAGCATGCAGTTGTGGTTCAAAACCGGACAACTGCATCGGTGAGGGTATTGTGCCACTGTTGGGGCATTGTGTCATGAGATTATTCTGAGCGAAGGGTGTTGCACCGATTGGAACATCGTGTTGAGAAGCGACATAGTGCCTATGGGGATAACTTGAGATGGTGCCTTGGGATATAAGTTGGAGAATGGTTATGGATAGTTGGTTGGATGAGTTGGATGAGTCTAGGATCGTTTTGTGGGGCGAGAATGTTCGATTCTCTCGTCATACCTACTTGGTGTCTGCATTGGTCACGGACAACCTATTGCACACAGGATTTCGTCTCCTCGAACGGGATATTCTCTGGGGCACCGGGACCGTTCGGCCATGGAGGAGACAAATTGGGTAATGTGCCTTGGGTGCGGTGCCAGCGATTTAATGCGATTCAGGCGGGCTAGCTACTCAGTGCTGTTTCGAGTAGAACTGCAGTTGAACAGTACTTTATGGCTTGGCCAGTGACTTCATATAGATAAGAGTTGGTTTACTTTATTTTGGTTTGGTTTGTGCTTTTCGTGTAGGCGGCAGCCACCTTGCCTCGGCAAGAGTGTGCATATCGAAGATTAGATTATAAGGCTTGAATTGTGGCATCGTTTGAGGATAGATATTGAGGCTTGGATGATGTTTCAATAGGTTCACGTGTTGCTTGGGTTTTGAGTAGGACGGTTTGCATGTTAGTTTTCTTTTGAGTTGGATATATATCTGCTTGTATATTGGTTTGAGTTGAATGCTTGCATGCTTAACCTGCTTTACAGTTTTTTTTAACATGTCATACCTTTGTCATGAAATGAATCTAGGATTCAACTAGAAAGATCACCATATAACTGTTTGCATTTATTTTTTACTTAGTGTCGGCTTAGACGAGTGGGTTACCCCGCTCACCAGTACGACTGTGTACTGGCCCACTTTTGTGGGCATTATTTCAGGTATGCATGTGTAGTGGCGCTGCTTGGATATACGGGACATAATGTATGAACGATAAGTACCTTTGTGGGTTAGATAAAGAGCAAGAGTGTTGCATTCTCCTTTGTGGCATTATCCTTTGTGGCATTTCATTTGGACTCTATCGAGAGCTTCGCTGCGTATACTTTGATGTGCTTGGTGCACAATACTTGACTTTCGCTGCAACTTGGTCATTTCGATGATAACTTTGATGTTTGACAACATCGTCTTGTGCGAGCACAACTCCAGGCTCGTACAGCATCATGTCCCGATGAGAACGATTGTCCTGCGGGAGCGCTGCAACGTGGTGATTCACGTTCAGCGGGGACGATTGAGCTTGCGGGAGATTGGGGCATGACATATTGGTATCAGAGCGCCCGGTTCATTTTCTCGGACTTGGTCCTTCGCTTTATCACAAACTCTAAATAGCTTCCGCATGTCGTTTAGCTCTTGGCTCTACTCAGTGCCGCATTGGATGTTTCATGCAATAAGTCTATATATTGCTGGTTGTGGGTGCATGTTGTTCTTCGTTGCGTTGGCTTTCGTTGGTTTTTGGTACATCGCTTAGCGTCGTAGGGCGTTGTTGCATTTGTGCAGCAAGTTGAGAGATGTGTCGTTGCGTTGGCTTGGCTTATTGTTCGGGGAGTTTCTGATTGTATCAGTGGATCAGTTGGTTGGCAGACGAGATTGGTTATGTGGCATGTTGTGAGTAGAAGCATCAAATGAGGATGGAGCGTTGCACGAGTTGCTCGTGTAGCGAATGTGTTGGATGTAAGTTGGATTCTTGGCTGGGTATACCACATAGAGAATTGGCTGAGCAGGTTTGAGTTGGCTTGGGGATATCATGATAGAATTGCATGAGTTGCTCGTACAGCAAAATATAAGGAACAGTTGGGTATTGGGTTGGATTACTTGGAAGAGCTCGTTGCACGGGTTGCTCGTGCAGCGAAAATATCGGATGGTTTGAGAATAGTTGGAAGTATTGAGAATGGAACTTGGCATAAGTTACAAAGCGAGATTGACATAAGGGTTAGATGGTTCATGCATTGGCTAAGTTTCGTGTCAGACTTGAGTTGGGGATGGCAGGATCACACATAAGGGATGGTTCGAACGGATCTTGGATCAGTGCAAAGGAATTGTAATGCGAGTAGTAAATTGATTCGGGGTGGTATATGGTATACCATATAGTGAGTAAAAGCATTTGAGTATTTTGGATAGACATGAATGAAATTGCCGCAACGGACACGGGTAAAAGGAATATAAGTTGGTCGGTGCACATCGGCTGAGTTAGGAAGAATAAAAAATGGAGCAAGCGAATGTTGAGTTGAGCAATCGAGAACGGACTTGTGCAAATGGAAGTATCGTTGGACTTGAGAGATTGACGAGATCGAAACATGCAATGGAAAGAGTGTTTAGAATTTGAAGGATTGATACGGACAAAGTATTGGAAATAAGTTGAGATCGGTCAGATGGAAAGCCGAATATCAGAGTTCTCTTGCACGATTTGGAAGTTCGGTGGAGCATTCATGAATGCAAAGAGAGAGAGTTGGACATGAGGAACGAACAGTTGGAATACGCTTGAGCGAGCGATGGGTGAATCATGGGATAGCGAGCACGAACTACAAATTTTGGAAACACATTGGAGCTGTTGGTTGAGTAATAAAACAGGATCTGGTTTGAAGGGGCAATGCGATGGATTCACACGAACTTAAAGTATTTTGGATATTGGTGCTCGGAAAGTTTGACTCAGGTTTAGCGGAAGTAAAAATTTGGCGAAATGGTGCAACGATGGTGGACAAATTCTCCGAAAGACATAAACGGGCATGAGACAAGTCTAGTTGATGTTGAGTCAGATTAGAAGTTAACACTTGCAGTACTGAGGCGGATTAAGGCAACAAGTAGAGGCAATATAGATTTAATATTTATGTTGGATCCGTGTACGAGTCATTGAGAGTGTGTGGACTAATCGAAACATAGAGAGAATCAAGACGGGCTAAGGAATGGAACGAGAGCAAGGATTATGGCGGATGGACTTTTGAAGATAGCTATACAAGAGAGCAACGTTGGTGCAAAAATACTGTGCTGTTCGGAGCAAGTTGGACGTGCATTGTGGAACATGGCATACAGATAAGAATTGGAGAAAGTATTTGGTTTCGGGAATCTTTGCAAGTGGTAGTACGAGAAGTCGAACATGGTAGTTCAGAAAATTTGATGGATTCAGGGCAGAACGGCGGATTGGTGGAAGACGGTTTCAACGAACGTAGTTCTCGATTTATGGCTTAGATGGATAGTGAGACTCTAGGTGGTTAAGCGACATTTGGTTGACAGATTCGTCAGAGGTAGTACATGAAGTTCTCAGAGTCAGTTCGTTCGGATGAGATAGTTGGATTATGGCTCAGATTTGTAGAGGAGGTATAGCATGGTTCGTAGTAATTGTCCATCGTGATGACTTACAATTATCGAGCGTAGCTTCGGGATAGCTGACCCTAGCAACTTGACCGCCAAATCAAAGATGAATATTGTAGACCCATAGAACGACCCTTGCGGTAGCACATTTAGGAATGCGTCGAGGGTGGATGTGAGTAGTGTGTGTTGGAGATTGGCTTTAGTGACTGAGTGTTAGATTTGAGAGACCCTTGGGATAGCCTTCAGCTGAAGATGCAGCCGAAAGATCGAAGCGGTGGTGGGAATGGCCTAAGTTAACTGATGAGATTCAGAGTCACAGATTTTTGAAGATGGCATCGCCTCTGACTCGTCATGCCCCGGAAGGGAATAGTATTCATATGAATTGACGACTGTAAAACTAACTTGTGAAGTTAAAGAAGCCGCTCGTTCAGATCAAATTATTGCAATACTGGAAGGGACAGATGTGCCTCAGATCTACAAGATGCATCAGAACTTAGTCTGGGATGCGTGCTCGTACAGAAGGCAAAGGTGATATCCTATGCTTCGAGGCAGTGGAAGCAGCGCAAAAAACTATTCCATGCGCAACCTAGAAATTGTGGTGAGTGTGTCCACATTGAAATCGTGGTGACACTATCCCTATGGCGTGGCGGCGAAATCTTCGTGGATCACATCAACCTTAATATAGATGTTCACCCAGTGAGGTATTGAGATTGAGGAAGAGGTGTTGGGCTGAGCTGATCTAAAAGCAAAGTTTAATATTTGGGTAAGTCGCCTAGCTGGGATAGTATCAGTTGTGATGATCGTTCGGTGCAAGAGATGATAGTTAGAGATAGTGCATGCAGAATATGGTACAATTTGGAATTATGAGAGTTTTGATTGGTTGAGTTCGGACGGTGCTAGTGTGGATTCAGAAATAGTTGGATGGATAGAGTTGGAACACGAACTGATTTGAGTCAGGTGGAAAGATAGTCGGTGGAAAATTATCATACTTGAGGATAGCGCTTGTGCGAATATGTTGGAATGAACGTCAGGATTGGTTCAATTGGGAGTGAAGCGAATGAATGCCTCGGACATAAAGATACCCTTGTAACTTTTCCAAATTCGCTATCGCTAAGCTCAGCTAAAATGCATGTATTTCAGGGACGCCTTAAATATGTATATGATCCAAAACTAAGCGATATGAGGAATTAGTATTGAGCTGCAAGGAGCATGTGGGAATATGGAATTTGTGCGAGCGTTCAGCGCAAGCGAGATGCTGAGTCTGGATCAAGGGAATATGAGTTGCATGGAGCACAATTATGAATTGGGCAAGCGGCATGCTAGTAAAGAATAGATACTTGTATGGTTCAAGGATGTACCTGATTCTAAGTGGTATATTATGTAACGCCCCACAACCGTACGGTGCATTTCGCTGAGTCAGATTGAATGTGGCAATAGATGGTTACATTTTGATTTGTTGGATTTGGATACAAGTATTGATTGAGTTGGTTTCATGTGCAGATCTCTAGCGGAGTTCGATGGAATCAGATGTGCGTTCAGAGCAGTACTGGGATAGCTGGATTGGAGCAATAATGTCATCTTTCTTAGTTCGATCGGTTAGATAATTTGGAGAGCACGACCTGCTCGCACTATCATACCAGTTGAGTAGATAGTGCTTCGCATCGGACCACGGGTTCAAGGGATCGGCCGTATCGGCAGGGCATGATGCTTAACGGAATCAGACTTGGTGAGTGGGCTCTGTCCCTACTCCTCTACTCCTTTATGCCTAATAATATGGAACACACGTAAAGGCTTGAACACTTGGACTGGAACTTGGAAATCACTACACTGTGGCGTGCATAGAGTGTACGTCATTATGTTGGATATGATTTGTGGCTTGAGTTATTTTCGCGTTGGGCAGTTGGAGCTTGAGTAGGCAGTTGGAGCCTGATTGGATCATCTTGGTTGGAACATCGGGTAATTCGGGCGGGCGAGCGAGCGTGCATCCGTGCACGAGTATCAGTTGGGCGCTTTGTCATGCAAAGCATGCAGTTGTGGTTCAAAAACGGACAACTGCATCGGTAAGGGCATTGTGCCACGGGATTGTTCTGAGCGAGGGATGTTGCACCGATTGGAACATTGTGTCGAGAAACGGCATAGTTCCTATGGGGATAACTTGAGATGGTACCTTGGGATATAAGTTGGAGAATGGTTATGGATAGTTGGTTGGATGAGTTGGATGAGTCTAGGATCGTTTGGTGGGACGAGAATGTTCGATCCTCTCGTCATATCTACTTGGTGTCTGCATTGGTCACGGACAACCTGTTGCACACAGGGTTTCGTCTCCTCGAACGGGATATGCTCCGGGGCACCGGGACCGTTCGACCATGGAGGAGACAAATTGGGTAACGTGCCTTGGGTGCGGTGCCAGCGGTTTAATGCGATTCAGGCGGGCTAGCTACTCAGCGCTGTTTCGAGTAGAACTGCAGTTAAACAGTCCTTTATGGCTTGGCCAGTGACTTCATATAGATAAGAGTTGGTTTGCTTTATTTTGGTTTGGTTTGTGCTTTTCGTGTAGGCGGCGGCCACCTTGCCTCGGCAAGAGTGTGCATATCGAAGATTGGATTATAAGGCTTGAATTGTGGCATCGTTTGAGGATGGATATTGAGGCTTGGATGATGGTTCGATAGGTTCACGTGTTGCTTGGGTTTTGAGTAGGACAGTTTGCATGCTAGTTTCCTTTTGAGTTGGATATATATCTGCTTGTATATTGGCTTGAGTTGAATGCTTGCATGCTTAACCTGCTTTAAAGTTTTCCTTAATATGTCATACCTTTGCCATGAAATGAATCTAGGATTCAACTAGAAAGATCACCATATAACTGTTTGCATTCATTTTTTACTTAGTGTCGGCTTAGACGAGTGGGTTACCCCGCTCACCAGTACGGCTGTGTACTGACCCACGTTTGTGGGTATTATTTCAGGTACGCAGGTGTTGTCACGCCCCAATCTCCCGCAAGCCCAATAGTCCCCGCTGAACGTGAATCACCACGTTGCAGCTCTCCCGCAGGACAATCGTTCTCATTGGGACGTGATGCCGTACGAGCCTGGAGTTGCGCTAGTACAAGGCGATGTTGTCAAACACTAAATGTTATCATCGAAACAACCAAGTTGCAGCGGAAGTCAAGTATTGTGTACCAAGCACACATCAGAGTAATACGCAGCGAAGCTCACGATAGGGTCCAAATGAAATGCCTCATCGAAGGCAATGCCACAAAGGCGATGCCTCAAAGGCGATGAAATACTCCTGCTCTTTTCTCTAGCCCACAAAGGTACTTACAGTTCATACATCATGTCTCGTATATCCAAGCAGCGCCACTACACCTGCGTACCTGAAATAATGCCCACAAACGTGGGTCAGTACACAGCCGTACTGGTGAGCGGGGTAACCCACTCGTCTAAGCCGACATTAAGTAAAATAGTGAATGCAAACAGTTAAATGGTGATCTTTCTAGTTGAATCCTAGATTCATTTCATGGCATAGGGATGACATGTTAAGGAAAGCTGTAAAGCAGTTTAAGCATGCAAACATTCATCTCAAACCAAACGACAAGCAATATAACCCAACCGAAGGAAACTAGCATGCAATCGTCCTGCTCAAGTCCAAGCAACATGATAACATATCGAACCGACAATCCCATGCCTCAATATCCATCCTCAAACCAAACATTATAATCCAATCCCAAAGTGCACACTCTTGCTGAGGCAAGGTGGCCGCGCCTACATGAAAGCCAAACCAACAAAAGAAAAGCAAGCCATCACTAATCTATATGAAGTCACTGGCAAAGCCATAAAGGACATATTCCAAGCATTAGCGGCGCGCCCTATCAGCCCGGGTAGCAAGCCCCACTGGAGGTCCCGCAATGCATCGTGACTAGCACGAATCAATATTTCCCTCCGGATCGATACGGTCCCAGTGCCCCGGGAAGCCGTTTCGAGGAAATGTCAAACCCTGTGTACACAGGTTGTCCGTGACATGCAGACACCAAGTAGGTATGACGAGAGGATCGAACATTCTCGCCCCACCAACCGATCCTAGACTCGTTCCATGAATTATCCAACCAAAACATCCATAACCATTCATCAACCAACATTATGGCCCAAGGCACAATACACAAGTTATCCCATATTCACAATGCCGCTTCTCAGCAATGTATTCCAAATTAGGTGCAACACCCCACGCTCAGAACAATCCCCTGGCACAATGTCCCAATAGTGGCACAATGCCCTCGCCGATGCAGTTGTTCGATTTCGAACCACAACTGCTCGCTTTGCAAGACAAAGCGACCAAATGATACTCGTGCACGGACGCACGCTCGCTCGCCTAAATCCCAATGTTTCTAATGCCTCAAAGTATCATTCCAACTGTCCAAGCATAATCCCAATGATTCCAACCAACTGCCTCAAATGCAATAATCCAACCAACTAGCTCCAACTATCCAACGCGCAAACCAATCAAGCCACAATCCTATCCAAGCAACGACGTACACTCTATGCACGCCTCAGTGTAGTGATTCCCAATGTTTCAGTCCAAGTATTCAAGCCTTTACGTGTTTTCCATATTATTAGGCATGAAGGAGTAGAGAAGAAAGGAAAGAGTCCACTCACAATGTTTGACTCCGTTAAGCATCATGTCCTGCCGATACGGCCAATCCCTTGAACCCGTGGTCCGATGCAAGCGCGATCTACTCAACTGGTATGACCGTGCGAGCAGGCCGTGCTCTACAAATCATCCGACCGATCAGACTAAGGAAGATGGCATTATCATTCCAACCCAGCTGTCTCAGTACTGCTCTGAACGAACACCTGATTTCCATCGAACCCGCTAGCCATCTGCACATCAAACAACTCAATCAATACTTCTTCCCAAAATCCAACAAATTAAATATAACCAGCATTTGTTTCATTCAATTCGACTCAGCGTAACGCACCGTGCGGTGGCGGGCGTTACATAATATACCACTTAGAATCAGGTTCGTCCATGAACCGTGCTGGTACTCATTCCTATCACATGCCATTTGTCCAATCCAAAAATCTGCTCTATGCAGCCCACATTATCCTGACTCAACATCTCGCTCTGCTGAATGCTCGTACAAATTTCATATTCCCACATCCTCCTTTGCAGCTCAATTCGAATTCCTCGTATCGCTTAGTTTTGGATCGTACACATATTTAAGGCGTCCCTAAAATACATGCATTTCAGCCGAGCTTTGCGATAACGAATTTGGACAAGTTACAAGGGTATCTTTATGTCTGAGGCATCCATTTGCTTTACTCCCAATTAAACCAATCATGATTTCCATTCCAACATATTCGCTTGAGCACTTTTCTCAAATATGATGCTTTTCCACCGACTCAATCAGTTCGTGTTCCAACTCAATCCATCCAACTATTTCTGAATCCGCACTAGCAACATCTCCAAATATGCCTCATGCACCGAACGATCATCTCAACTGATACTACCCCAACTAGGCGACTTACCCCAAATATCAAACTTTGCTTAGATCAGTTCAACCAAACACCTCTTCCATCAAATCTCAATATCTCACTGGGTGAATATCTATATTAAGGTTCGTGTGATCCACGAAGATCTCGCCGCCACGCCAAAGGGATAGTGTCGCCACGATTTCAACATTGACACACTCGTCACAATTCCTAGGTTGCACATGGAATAGTTCTTCGCGCTGCTTCCACTGCCTCGAAGCACAGGGTATCACCTTTGCCTTTCGAACGAGCACACTTCCCAGACTAAGTTCCGATGCATCTTGTAAATATGAGGCACATCTGTCCCTTCCAGTATTCGCAAAGATTTGATCTGAACGAGCCGCCACAGTCGTCCATTCATATAAATGCTATTCCCTTCAGAGCACGATGAGTCAGAGGCGATGCCATCTACAAAAATCTGTGACTCTGAATCTCATCAGTTGACTTAGGCCAATCCCACCATCGCTTCGATCTTCTGGCTGCATCTTCAGCTGAAGGCTATCCCAAGGGTCTCTCAAATCCAACACTCAGACATATCTCCAAATAATTGCTCACATCTGCCCTCGACGCATTCCCAAATACGCCGCCTCAAGGGTCGCTCTATGGGTCTACAATATTCATCTCTGATCGGGCGGGCAAGTCGCTAGGGTCAGCTGTCCCAAAGCTATGCTTGATAATTGTAATCATCACGATGGACAGTTACTATGAACCATGCTATATCTCATCTGCAAATCTGAACAATAATCCAACCATTCTATCCGAACAAACTTCCGAATCCGAGAACTTCATGCACTACCTCTGATGATCAGTCAACCAATGTCGCTTAACCACCTAGAGTCTTGCTATCTATCCAAGCCGCAATTCAAGAACTGCGCTCTATAAAACCGTATTCTATCAATCCGTCGTTCTGCCCTGAATCCATCAAATTTCTGAATTGCTATGTTCAACTTCTCGCACTACCAATCACAATGATTCTCGAAACCAAAGACTTGCTCAAATTTCTTATCCATATGCCAACTTCACAATGCACGTCCAACTTGCTCAAACAGCATAGTGATTTGCTCAATTGTTGCTCCCACATTTAGCTATCCTCAAAAGTCTGTCCAATAATTCCTTGCCTACAGTTGTGGCCTTAATCCGTTCACGTCTTCCGAAGAATCCGTTTTCCATCATTGCACCATTTCGCCAAATTCCACTTCTGCTAAACCTGAGTCGACTTCTCGAGCAGCAATATCCAAAATCCTTCAAGCCCGTTCAAATCCATCACATTGTCTCTCCAAACCAAACTCGTGTTTCATTACTCAACCAACAGCTCAAATGTGTTGCCCAAAATCGTAGTCCGTGCTCGCAATCCTTCAAATTTCCAAACACTCAATCTCATTGCTTGTCCCGATCTCGTCCATGCTCTCAAGTCCAACGAGACTTCTATTTGCACAAGTCCGTTCTCGATTGCTCAACTCAACAATCGCTTGCTCCATTTTTCATTCTTCCCAACTCAACCGATGTGCAACAACCAACTTATATTCCCGTTACCCGAGTCCGTTCAAGCAATTTCCATTGATGTCCATCTAAAATATTTCAATGCCTTGCTCGCTATGTGGTATCCCATATACCACTCCGAATCAAGTCGCTACTCGCATTACGATTCCTTTGCACTGATCCAAGATCCGTGCTAGCCATCCCTTATGCGAGATCCTGCCATTCCCAACTTAAGTCTGACACAAAAACTCAGCCAACAAGTGAACCATCTTACTCTTTTCATCAATCTCGCTAGGCAACTTGTGCTATGTTCCATTCTCAATGCTTCCAGCTATTCTCAAACCGTTTGATACTTTCGTAACACGAGCAATCCATGCGATGACTCCTTCCAAGTAATCCAACACAAAACCCAAAACCCAACTGTTCCACACATTTGTTGTACGAGCAACTCGTGCAACACTATCCTGATATTCCCAAGTCAAACTCAAACTTGCTCAGCCGATGCGTTATGTGATATACCCAGCCAAAGTTCAAACTTATATCCAACACATTCGCTACACGAGCAACTCGTGCAACGATCCATTCTCAAATCCAGTGCTTCTACTCACAACATACCACATAACCAATCTCGTCTGCAACCAACTGATCCACTGATGCAAATCAGAAACTTCCTGAACGACAAGCCAAGCCAACCCAACGACAGCTCTCAACTTGTTGCACAAATGCAACAACGCCACCCAACTTGCTGCACGAATGCAACAACGCCTAACGATGCTAAGCGATCTACGAAAACCAATAAAAGCAACGCAACGAAGCACAACATGCAGCCACAACCAGCAATATATAGACTTATTGCATGAAACATCCAATGCGGCACTGAGTAGAGTCAAGAGCTAGACGACACGCGGAAGCTATTTAGAGTTTGTGATGAAGCGAAGGACCAAGTCTGAAAAAATGAACCAGGCGCTCTGATACCAATTTGTCATGCCCCAATCTCCCGCAAGCCCAATAGTCCCCGCTAAACGTGAATCACCACGTTGCAGCTCTCCCGCAGGACAATCGTTCTCATCGGGACGTGATGCCGTACGAGCCTGGAGTTGCGCTCATATAAGGCGATGTTGTCAAACACCAAATGTTATCATCGAAACAACCAAGTTGCAGCGGAAGTCAAGTATTGTGTACCAAGCACACATCAGAGTAATACGCAGCGAAGCTCACGATAGGGTCCAAATGAAATACCTCATCGAAGGCAATGCCACAAAGGCGATGCCTCGAAGGCGATGAAATACTCTTGCTCTTTTCTCTAGCCCACAAAGGTACTTACAGTTCATACATCATGTCTCGTATATCCAAGCAGCGCCACTACACCTGCGTACCTGAAATAATGCCCACAAACGTGGGTCAGTACACAGCCGTACTGGTGAGCGGGGTAACCCACTCGTCTAAGCCGACACTAAGTAAAATAGTGAATGCAAACAGTTAAATGGTGATCTTTCTAGTTGAATCCTAGATTCATTTCATGGCATAGGGATGACATGTTAAGGAAAGCTGTAAAGCAGTTTAAGCATGCAAACATTCATCTCAAACCAAACGACAAGCAATATAACCCAACCGAAGGAAACTAGCATGCAACCGTCCTGCTCAAGTCCAAGCAACATGATAACATATCGAACCGACAATCCCATGCCTCAATATCCATCCTCAAACCAAACATTATAATCCAATCCCAAAGTGCACACTCTTGCCGAGGCAAGGTGGCCGCGCCTACACGAAAGCCAAACCAACAAAAAAAAAGCAAGCCATCACTAATCTATATGAAGTCACTGGCAAAGCCATAAAGGACATATTCCAAGCATTAGCGGCGCGCCCTATCAGCCCGGGTAGCAAGCCCCACTGGAGGTCCCGTAATGCATCGTGACTAGCACGAATCAATATTTCCCTCCGGATCGATACGGTCCCAGTGCCCCGGGAAGCCGTTTCGAGGAAATGTCAAACCCTGTGTACACAGATTGTCCGTGACATGCAGACACCAAGTAGGTATGACGAGAGGATCGAACATTCTCGCCCCACCAAGCGATCCTAGACTCGTTCCATGAATTATCCAACCAAAACATCCATAACCATTCATCAACCAACATTATGGCCCAAGGCACAATACACAAGTTATCCCATATTCACAATGCCGCTTCTCAGCAATGTATTCCAAATTAGGTGCAACACCCCACGCTCAGAACAATCCCATGGCACAATGCCCCAATAGTGGCACAATACCCTCGCCGATGCAGTTGTTCGGTTTCGAACCACAACTGCTCGCTTTGCAAGACAAAGCGACCAAATGATACTCGTGCACGGACGCACGCTCGCTCGCCTAAATCCCAATGTTTCTAATGCCTCAAAGTATCATTCCAACTGTCCAAGCATAATCCCAATGATTCCAACCAACTGCCTCAAATGCAATAATCCAACCAACTAGCTCCAACTATCCAACGCGCAAACCAATCAAGCCACAATCCTATCCAAGCAACGACGTACACTCTATGCACGCCTCAGTGTAGTGATTCCCAATATTTCAGTCCAAGTATTCAAGCCTTTACGTATTTTCCATATTATTAGGCATGAAGGAGTAGAGGAGAAGTGAAAGAGCCCACTCATAATGTTTGACTCCGTTAAGCATCATGTCCTGCCGATACGGCCAATCCCTTGAACCCGTGGTCCGATGCAAGCGCGATCTACTCAACTGGTATGACCGTGCGAGCAGGCCGTGCTCTACAAATCATCCGACCGATCGGACTAAGGAAGATGGCATTATCATTCCAACCCAGCTGTCTCAGTACTGCTCTGAACGAACACCTGATTTCCATCGAACCCGCTAGCCATCTGCACATCAAACAACTCAATCAATACTTCTTCCCAAAATTCAACAAATCAAATGTAACCAGCATTTGTTTTATTCAATTCGACTCAGCGTAACGCACCGTGCGGTGGCGGGCGTTACAGGTGTAGTGGCGCTGCTTGGATATACGGGGACATAATGTATGAACGGTAAGTACCTTTGTAGGCTAGATAAAGAGCAAGAGTGTTGCATTATCCTTTGTGGCATTATCCTTTGTGGCATTTCATTTGGACCCCGCTGCGTATACTCTGATGTGCTTGGTACACAATACTTGACTTTCGCTGCAACTTGGTCGTTTCGATGATAATTTTGATGTTTGACAACATCGTCTTGTGCGAGCGCAACTCCAGACTCGTACGACATCACATCCCGATGAGAACGATTGTCCTGCGGGAGTGCTACAACGTGATAATTAACGTTCAGCGGGGACGATTGA
This sequence comes from Iris macrosiphon, assembly GCA_036927795.1. NCBI lineage: Eukaryota > Viridiplantae > Streptophyta > Magnoliopsida > Asparagales > Iridaceae > Iris > Iris macrosiphon. The sequence goes on along the minus strand of JAYESA010000003.1, from coordinate 100,698,977 downwards.
GCTTGCAAAAAATTTGGACGTGACAGGTGAGATGAAAAGGCAAAGGCATTTACTACTCTCTTTTTAATCTTATTTTGCTGGTATTTTCTCTATTGGATAAACTCTTCCCCAATGCAAGTATTAAAATTGCACCATCTTTGTGAACATCGAATGTCTTGTTTATTTCTTATTCTATTTAGTTTCTTTAACCGCATTTTCTAATTTCGTAATTTTTGAGGGTGAGATTTCTATGAAGAACAGTCAACTTAATGCTGTCATAATTATATGAAGACCATCCTTAACCAATCAAATCTGCTAAGGCTTCCACCTGCAAACAAATCAGGATCCAAGACAACAGAGTAAAACCAAGGTTCACAATATCGGTATCGGAATCAATATCGGATCCTTCTTATGAGTATCGGGATTGACAGTATCGACAATATCGACGGTTTCGAATTAGAGTATCGAATTTTTTTGATATAAAAAAAAAGAATAATTATTAAAAAAAATTATATATTTTTTAATATAAATTTAGGTATAATTTTAAGTATTTTATGTATTATTTTTTTATAGTTTTGAAATTGAATGAAACAGTAGTCACCATTGTTGCTGATATGCGCTAGATAAGTTTTCTACCATTGATGATTGGTCTTTTCGTTCAATTTTCTTTGCCGAATTGACTGCCCCAATGTCGGCATCGGTGGATATCGGATCGGGACATGTATCGGCCAATACCACACCTTCTTAATACTTACATAGGACTAAAACCTGCAACAGTATACAACTCAAACCATACATCTAAACCAAATAACAAAAGAACTAAACCTTCAACACTATAGAGGCAATCATTAAGGGATTTGAAACTTTGTTACCACAAAATTTTAAGCTAGAGTCAAAGGACATCTTGATAATAAGGATTCTGAGATGTGGAGATGCTCTGGACACCTAAATATCTTGGTCGGCTATATGTAACATCATGCTGTCGATATCCAACATTTTATTTTGTACCATCAGAAGTCTGTGATCAACTTATATTCCTAGCTTCTGTGTTAAACACTGCTCTTGTATAATCAACCTAATTATTATTTGAATCTTGGATCAACGGTTGACTCATCATTCATGTACACAGTTGATGAGAGACTCACTCTAGTACAGAAAAAATAAAATTATAGCAGGTATGAACATCTACCATGAGTTAAGATACAAGAATTCTTACAACAATACTATCCAGTCAGTCGAGTCAACCGTTTGTCTAAATCCAAATACTAATTAGGTCAATTATGAAGACCTAAAATACAAATTTTGCAATTTATTTGAGACCCAAATTCTAAAAACTCCTTCAAAAAAAAACTGGTGCAACTATGTATTTTGTGATTGGTGAAAAGTGGCATCTTGAACCTAAATTGTAAAATCTGTTTTCCGGGATTTTGTCATAACTCACAAGTTGATCTCTGTAACATACAAAAAAAAAAAAAAAATTTATCCTACTTTCCCTATATTTCTTGAATTATATTTATTATGTGCACCCAAAAACCAACACAGTTTTCGTTGAGTGCATATATATCGTACGTGTGATCACATTTGGCTTATTCGATTTCAACATAATAAAAATAGTAAAAACCGAGTAAGCCTAAATTTTAAAAATCCAAATGAAAACCAAGACAAAATAAGCCATAATCGAACCAAACCGATATTAATCGATTTGGTGCTCAGTTGGACTATTTCTATTGTTTAATGGATCAAACCCAAAGTTGGCATTGTAATTAAATTATATTAAAAAATATATAATTTTTATATATACAATTGTTGTATTTCAAAATTGGGCCAAAGTTGGACTAGTTGTACCAAAAATTGGACTTCAAAAAACATACAATACTTTTAATATACACATTTTTAATCATAATATATAGAATTGATGGTATTTCAATAATTTTATAAATCTTATTCGCTTTTGACTTTTGGATCGAAACCAAAATCCAAAACCAAGAAAAAATTAGGATATTTTTCAAAACAGAATCCAATTTTTTTTTCAACCGGACCAAATCTTCAGTTCACTTAAATTTGGTTCTCCGCTCAAAACCGAATAATGCTCAGACCTATTTGCACCTGCGATTTTTTTTTACGTGTGGGTAGTGCATGCTAAGTTGCTGTGGCTGGGGACTACCTATATTTGGTACTTCAGCCTTTTTTGAATGGCATGAACTTTCGCTAGAGTAACGCAAGAAAGAAAAAAAAAAAATTGTATTCATTCTGATGTTCACCAAAACCCTCACTTGGGTTGATAGTCAGAATAAAAGAACCATAACATTTTCAAACCTGTAAAGCTTACATATGTGTTCATCATTCTGACATAGATTGTACAAACTATTAACCAATCCTTACATATTCGTTGACATTTTGCACAAACTAATCATGTATGAATGGGTTATTTTTCCAGCCCATGATATACTTCTTGAAAAATAGCTCCATTTTGATAATTCACATCTTATACAAGCCTCAATATCAGATAAACCCTTTGTTACAACTTCATAGAAAAACTTGAAGATTTTGTCGGCTGTGCCCTAGTATTTGAAGATTTTAACAAAATACATTAGATATGAACTGTAACTGACATACCAAATTTCCGTAAATTACAACAAATCCTTCAATGTGTTGACATTATAAATACTTCCAGCTGCAAAACATTGCGACTTAACCAGCATAAGCTTCTCCAATGCCGAGCAGCAGTCCTTGTCTGTTTCGATGGTTCTCTCCGGTTCCTTTTGATATACTCAATATGGTACCCAGAAGAAACTCATCAAAAGAATAGAAACACATCTAAAGATGGTTATTTTTTATCACCTAGTTGCAGATCCTGAGAGCTATGTTATCTGTCCATTCTCTTGTTGAGGGGTTTGATTATAATCCTGGGCTTGGTCTCTCACATCTCTAAACATCGAGAAGAATGAGACAATACCATCAGAAGAAGCACCGCCTAATATCCAAAGCAGGAATGAAACAAATGGGTTAAGAGAGCTGGTGCTGGGGGCCGTTTCATTTCGTTGTTCAGTATTTAAACTCTGGAAATGAAGGGGATTCCTTGTCGTTGGGTCTGAATCCTCTCTTGCTAATGGTTCTTCAGCTCTAGTGATTTCTGCAGGGCCCAGGGAGTCTGGTGCAGTATTAATTGGTCTTAGGAACTGTCCAGGTCCTGCTTGGATATCTGCAACCGCAACATTTGGGTTTCTAACATTTACTCTAGCAATGTGGAGAGTAGACGTGTATATTGTAGATGATGTGATCTGAACACCAGACTGTTGCTGTATCTGAGCTCGCGCCCTGATAAATCTTTGTAGTGCTGGAACCTGAGAATAGATGTTAAGCTCAAGTGAATAGCTAACAACATTATATACTCTCTCTCTTTTTAGCTAATAACATTATCTACAGATCCTTTTTAATACATACAGTGTTCTAAAAATCGGACTAGGCGGCCGCCTAGGCGGCGCCTAGGCGCTAGGCGGCCGCCCGCCGCACCGAATTCGGCCTCCTAGACACCTGTTCGGGCCTAGGCGGCCCAGTTCGCCCCAGTTCGGCCTGTTCGGTCAAGGCAAAAAATTCAAAATTCAAAAATTCAAATTTCAAAATTTTGAAATTTCAGATTTGAAATTGCAAAAAATATTCAAAAAAAGTTCAAATTCCAAACAAAAAAATTCAAATTTCAAAAAAATTTAAAATGCAATAAAAAATCAAAATATCAGGAAAAAAATCTAAATATTAAAAAAAATTCAATTTTTAAAAAAAAAATTAAAACTAAAAATTCAAATTATCAAAAAAAAAAAATTTTTTTTTTTTTTTTCTGTTCGGCTGCCTAGGCGCTAGGCGGCCCTTTGGCGCACCGATTCCGCCTAGCGCAATTTATAACATAGAATACATATGTTCTAAACTAATGCAGAAGATAGTGAATCTGCTACACTAGTATAAAACTATCAGGTCTTGTGAACATAAACCTACTCAAACATCAAGGGAATATTTATAAGAGGGGGGGAGAGAATTGTCAGGGCGAAGCAGAAAATATTTTGAAAAAAAAAAAAACTTTATTTATTAACTTATTCCAGAGGGAAATGAGTAAATTTGCTATTTATGTTCAATTACTCCACAAAATGAGACAACTGCAGGTAAAAGTTGACCCATATTTGAGTCTAGATTACTGCATTTTCCTCTGCTGATAAACTTTTTTTTTCGTTCATTCTTCTTATAAAAAACTAAATGTCAAAAAGGAATTAACAAAACAAGAAACATAGTAAAAGTGGGCTATTTGTATTTTGTAGCTACCCATATGCTGGTATGAAAATAATAATTATGTTTATCCCAAAAAATATTTAATCATGTTTACCAGTGTGGTGCTTCCCTACTAACGCTATTACCAAATCTGTGATATCTATTTCTATTAATAATAGAAAAAGTTGAACCGTGAAACTTTCAAAGATTCCTAAAATGCCCTTATCTTAGCTTACATTATTTAGTTAGTTTGGAAATATAGTTAAGGGTCTAGTCGTAATTATAAACAATCATCATTAATGTCAATTACCATCATTAATACCCACTACCATAATAAACTTAGTATCCATTATCATGTATCTTCCCACCATTACTTTTCTATTTCATAAAAATATAATGGTATGAATACCAATTATTTACAAATATCTCATTCCTTCACAAAAAAAAACATTTTTTTCACAAATGGATTTCATTGCGAATATTTCACCTTTGAAAAAGTAAAAAAGATTCCACAATGAAAACGGGTAAAATATAAAATATTTTCTCCAAATAATTATAAATAACTTATTATAAACATCCCCAAAAAAAACCTTTTTATGCAACAACCTAGCATAAAATACACGTGCAGGAATGCTAGTAACTCATATAAGTCAATTCACCCTTGCCCCCACCTACAGGAAAATAAAAAAAATTAAAAAAAGATAAATCCATTTCACAAAAGATTTTAGTCAGTCAGTATATTTCTTCAGAAAATTAAGCCCACGATATATAGTTTATCGATATTAGAGGAGGGATAATAAGTTTTGTAAAATACAGACGGAGATACAAATCGCCAAACCTAATGGCGATGTATGCACGTCGCCAAACCTAATAGCGAGATAGCATCCAGACCACCATTACCAATGGCGAGATGACCACCATAACACCGAAAGTGTTTTTCTTCTTCTTTTTTACTCTATTTAATGCCTAGGTCAATGACGATTTAATTTCTTGATTTCTCTAGGAATATACAGGACATGTAGAGAAATTCATCCAAGTGATGTTATCACATCAGCATTCTTGGTGTAAAAGGGTTACTAAATCATAGATTATTCTCTGAAATTTCACAGGAGTGTTCTTAAAGTTCTTAGTGATGTGAAATTTCTTACTAGGAAAGCCAATACACTCGTCACTTTTATCCTATTATCCTGGAAAACCTTTTATAAACTAATTGGTAGCACCTACACTAAAACAAAGCTAAGGAAGGCTCACTTTTGACATTGCATAGCTCCCATGTCGCCAGAAGAAATGGCGATTTTTTTTTTAATTTGTACATACAACACACCATAAGTATGGCGGTTTGGAGTATATGTCGCCAGATCTCGTCTCCAAAGCGTCAAACCTATTGGCGGTATGGGAGCAACATTCATACCGGCATTATCTTTGGGGTTATGTATATGTTCTTAAAACAATTGAAAGTCCGTACCCCTCTTATAAAATATCTCCAAACTTTAGAATCCTGACCGTAATTTTTCTAATATTATTTTGAGTATATGGAATAAGGCAATCCTCTAATTCATGGAGTCTCCAAGAAAGATATGACGCCTCACTAGGCTGCCAAAATTGTTACCTCAAAGCGGTTCCAGAAATAAAGGATCAAGTGCTGCATGAATGCTGCAGTTGCTGCAAAAGCCAAATAGGAAAACCCTGGAGGAAAAAAAAATGCAAGATGAATATATGAAAAATTAGAAAGTAAAAGTCAGAAAGGAGTAAATATGGCCTGCTTAAATTACTAATGAACCATACCATAAGCATAAGAAAAGAAGTAGATGTGGAACACCAGAAAATAGAGCAAGAAGAAGCGAGGAAAGAATTGCATTGATATTGGAGTCCGGACACTGCAAAGTGCAAAGCGACAAAATTGAAAAAGAAAAGTCAAGTCTTTCAGCTTGTCAGGTTAAGTACAGGATCTTAATCAAATTTGGTTGGACGACTGAAAGGAAAACATTGTAGTTCACTCGATACTCCAGCATACTTGAGCATGATACAATAAACATTGCCCGATTGAACAGAAAATTTGAATTAGAAGAGTACAAATCATTCTATTCCTTCCAGCACTTAAAAGAACAAAATAAAAGAAGGGAGCAACCTGATCAGTGTAAAGAGTTCACACAGCCACACAAGAGCTAAGACCAAGAATGCAAGTAGCTGATCATCATAGAATTCGAATAGAAAGAACAAAATGCCAATCATTATCTACATCCACCAAAAACAACAATTATTAGAACTAAATTGTGTGCATGTGAGAAAGGAAATGCTACTGTAAAATGTTTAAATAAGGTCATAAATGAAGATAACATTTCACTTACTGGTACAAAAACCAGGGATTCAATTACATGCACAAAGATCAGCTGGAAAGTGGGAAGCTGATGACGAGCATGGTGTTGTAGCTGCACTGTAGAAAATAAACACACACACATATATATAATATATATAATTAACAAAAGCAGAAAGATATCTTCATAACTGATAAAGGTAAAACAAACCTGTGAACTTAAGCATCCGAGATTGTGTTTCCCTCAAAGTAAAGGAAACCGACATGGTTGTAGTGAAGAAGACAAACAGTGACATCGTGAGGACACCACATTTGGTCACAAAATAATCTGTATGAGCAGAATGGTTGAGGTATATTAGGAGGAGGACTATAAGTTGCTGGAAGATTTATTATCAATGGAGGAGTCCTTAACGGGATTTAAATGTGGTGCATGCTGAAAAGAGTAACTCCAACGTGTTTTCAGGATTGCAATGGGCATGGCATTGGGAAAAAGACATAAGTGCAGACTGTAGGTTCAAAAACCTTTGTCGTCAGTCTACTTCAACTACACTGCTTTTCAAATTGGCAAGAAAGCAGTTGGCTAAGAATAACTTGTTATGATTCTAATAATTAAAATTATACATATATTTTGGGAAAGAAAATTCTGACAGGCCTTAGATATTTCTGGTTAGTCCATCTAAACCTCTGAAGGAAAATTTCTAAAATCTTTGAGAGTGGTACAATGATTCAAATATATATACTGAAAAAGGAAACAACCAAATCAAACATACAAAACAAAAAATATTGTCCTATCCTAAATTTCATGTCAACCAGCACACCTGGAATTCTACATGCATATCTATTAAGCAATATTTACAGGAAAATGTCTGGTTTACCTCCAAATTTTGCAGGACCTTCTGATGATTCATGACCAAAACTAAGATCGTAAAACTCCTTTGTTTGATAGTTAAAGAGATAACCTAAATAAAATTGGAAATACATATTATAAAATTGGAAATACATATTAGAGAAATTCACAATCTTAAGCATTGCATGACATTCAGGACAACAACAAAAAGGCTTGGCAATTGCTCAATTAATGCATATACCAGACATGTAACAAGAAGTTCCTCTAAAGGAGTTTTAGAGTTGTTACTATTCTAAAACAAGTATGAGAAGGAATGATGATACAAAACAACAGTATCGAAGCCTTCTATGATTAGAATGGAATCAACTATGGAGCATAAGAAATCACCATGAAGTGCCACAGTTTTATGACCAATTGTCAACCTGACATTAACCCTCTATTTTCGGTGCCAATTTCCTATCCATGGTGTATGAGCACACTAGGGTCATCACATAAAACCTAGGAATCCAGTTCGTAAGTAGGTAACCTACCTTTTGAATATGCAGTTTAAGCTCATGCGACCAAGGAACACCCTCCAAGATGATACAATTTGTTATAGGGAATAGCATTCATCTCTATTGTGCATTAAGCAAAAGAACGAAAAGAAATGACATTCTAATTAATGAAGATGCAAAATAAGTCAGATTATTCCAAATATGCGAAAGCAGAACTCTTTCGAAGAAACTACCATTCCAGAAATTGAGGATAATAAACAGGATTTGTATATCAATGAACATCTTTGACATAAACTATAAAATATGCACACATTGATTTGAAGAGAGAAAGAAAAGATGAGCAACAAGAAGCCCTATGCTAAGATTCTGGAATCACTTTGAACTTTAAGGAAATTTGAAAACAATGACGTATAAAACATCGAAGGTATGACTGGGCCAATAGTTACTTGGATCATGGTTTGTTTTGATACGCAGTACGAGTAAGGGTACGGGGTACGCTATTTTTCATGGTACGTCGTCTAATGGGAGTAGGCTCAACCAGTGTTGCGGTTCGCTTAAGAATGGTTTGTTAGTGTGTGTGTGTGTGTGTACTAATAGAGAATAATTCCTGGTGAATCCTACATCAACCTACTCTTGTATGCTTTATTTGATAGTTTATTAATTTTATTGTCATTTTATTATCATTTGATTGATATCTTTGTCCATCTATAGTAAGATTCGAATCGCCACTTTCAGCAATTTGGATCTCGTGGTCAATGGATCCAAATCCAAAATGTGGTTCCTAGGGGGTAGGGGATCCTGGTGACTATAAGTGGGACCATATGTAAAACTGCAATAAGTAGCAACAGAAGATAACTTGTGTCCTAGTATATGAGGAAAATGCTAGTTTCTGTGGCGGATCAAATCGTTAGTAGCGTAAAGTAAGGCTTGCAGTTTCCTCTGATACTGATACTCATCAGTCATATAATAGGTTTTGGCATGTATGATCTGATACTGACCCCCACCAGTACCGGCTGATACTTGCCAAAACTTAAATCGGGAGTCTCTTCCCGATCAACATAGCAAAGAAAAGAAAATTAAAAGTAAAAGAGAGATGCATAGCAAAAATCAATATCCACACTGCAATTCGATCAATGTCGAAGATCAACATGGTACAGCATGTGGATAAAATTCTTTACACATTGTAACCGTTACCTTTGTTACTTTTGTCAAAGTTGTGTACTACAAATTCACAACATTCATATATCTTAATATTATTTGATTCATAACTATCTTTTTGGGGTATTCTGTCAAAAATCAAGTAAAATAAACAACAATATCTATTGCAGATAAACAATTCAGTAATGTTAGATATTATTTCATTCAAAATTAACATGAAACAACAAATAATACATAAAATTATGCCTTAAATGTATCCAAAAAAAATTCCTGGTTTTAAATTATTTTTTACTTTTTTGGATTTCTGATGCAAAACCAAGAACTCTGAAACTCTGATTCAAAAACACTAAGAAGGGCCCAAAACCAACTCCGATACTGCAAACCTTGGTGCAAAATTTCGCAATATTAAAAAATGAGAAACCTTTAGAGCCTTGTGTGCCCCTCCAATCTCAGTTCGTGTACGAATGTTTAAGGCTAAGCATGTCTGGCACATCATTTCATAAAAGTTGTGCTTTCCATGGATTAGAAGGTTATTTCAAAACATAACTTAAAAAGAAATAACAACTAAATAACTCATGTAGCAGTACTAAAGCAATATTTGTTCATCTCTTAGTTGCAATTCAGCAATCTGGGCCATACACTAAATGATCCAAGTTCCAAAGACAAATTATGGCATACACAAATTGTTTCAACTTCGACATCAACATCTGAAGTTTCTAAGTCAATGACATCCAAAAAAGTTAACAAGTAATTAGGATCTACAACTTGTAATAATTAAAGAATATCAAATAGTCTCATTTCGAACAATCTTCAACATAGAGTATGATAATTTGTCCACATATACAATAAATTGCAGTTCAAATCATCTTGAGAATCATTTTCTGGGAATTCATGTGATATATTACATTTTATCAATTTATGAAACATGATTTACATTAATGAACTGTTTGGTTGTCATGAACCACAGATCCATTAATTGACAAATTCACGGCCGATTCGTATGTTTGGTTGGCATACTACAATTCAGTAAATTAGGATTTCACTTCCTTGCATATGTTTGGTTGGCTTAAACTGGGGACACATTAAACTATTGACACATCACCTTTTTAATTGAGAGGTGAAATTACCTCCTCAATTTTAATGGTTAAACAAACTGGTATTGGATACAATACCCCGTTATTTCGAGGGGTAAACCATTAATACTTGGATAGTCTCATACGATAATTTCCACTTCATGTACTTGGTATTCACTCATAAAATGGTGAATTCTAATTCCTATGTGCACAAATTTGAGGTTCCCTAGTGGATTTCAATTCCTAGATTCATGTGAACCAAACAGTGAATTGGGCCAATTCCATGAATTGAAAATCACTGTAGCCAAAGCCTCACTTTAAAATGTTACATCAATGTTATGTCTTACATGATCCAATACACAAATATTAAGTTTCAAGATTTAAGGTAAGATCATAAATCATAAGCTAATCTTTAAGAATTATTATGTCATTGATTGAACATGGAAATAAAAATAAATAATGATAGAACAAGATTAATAGACGATACAAAACTCTCACCTTGACCAGGAGAACTCAATAAACTATTCATAAGAATTGTATCATAACCAACAAAACTGTTGATGAGAAGCTGTTGCCACCTGTGAGGCAATAATAGCTGGTCAATTATACATCAGACAAAATTATCTACCAATAAAGACATAAGGCAATGAAGAAAGTATGTGAATGATGAGATAAATGTCCTATAGGGATGTTTCTTTCTGATTCCTAAACATTAATTCAAGTCACTCGCCTGAATGTGGCATTCTATGACAAAATTGCTTACTAATTGTGTGTGACCATTTCAACCCAAAATCAGTTTTCAGTACTTTATGCAACTTATAATATATAATTCAAGGCTTGCAATATCGGAATCAGTATCAGTTTCGGACGCTTCTGAGTACCCGGTATCGGTGGTTTGAACAGTTTCGGATCGGAGGTTTCTAATCGAAGTCTCAGAGTTCTTTGTTTCGGGAAATCAAAAGTAATTATTATTATTAAAAAAATTCCATATACAGTAGAACCTCAATAATTTAATGCCCGATAAATTAATAACCTCGGTTAAATAATATTTGGTCGGTCCCGACTTGGGGATAATGTGCTAACTTAATAATTCACTAAATTTATAAGAGTGCGTTATAAAAAAAATCATATAGGTCCCACGTAATATGTAAATTAATAAATTTGTGATATACAAAGTGCTTATTATTCGACTATAAGGTCTTCCTAAAATATGACTCGATCATTATTTGTTTCTTCTTGAAATTCATGTCACCTTGGATTTCATCTCCAATTTTTCTTCACATGGAAAGAAGTTCTGCTCATACTATGACTTCTGTTTCATCCGTAATTGTTAATTTTTTACACCTTCTAGATGAGAAGCTATTATTGTATGTATGATATGTTGTGTTACTATGGCTTTTGTTTAATTAAATAGATTGGTTAAATGTTTAAAATGGAATAATGTAGTATACTGAACAATGTACAATCTATTTTTGGAAGAAAAAAGAGGGTATATTTATGAATTTTACTTGGTTAAACAAATACATAGAATTGTTAGTTCTTAAACAAGAACTATTAGAATGTTTCCTTGGTTAAATGTTCATAAAATGGAATAATATAGTACATTAAACAATGTACAATCTAGTTTTGGGAAAAATAAATAGAATTATGAACTTTACTTGGTTAAACAATACATAGAATTGTTAGTTTGTAAAACGAGAAACTAAATACAATGTACAATATTTAAGAAAATAAAGAATAACTTAATAAATTAATAAGTTTTTAATCAATTGATAAACTAATAAATTATTAATGTATCGATTATTTAATATTCGTTGGACTAATATATTTTCCTTGGTCCCAATGTTATTAATTTATAGAGGTTTCACTTGAGCATAATTCTATGCAGTATTTGTTAATTATTGTGAACTTTGAGTGGAATAATATTAAGAATGATAAATGTTGTGATTCTATAAATATACAACTTCGACAAACGGAATGATTATAGACTAGTGTGTCGATAAGAAATTTTATCGACATGTTCTAGCATGTACATCTTTGACACATTGAATCGTTGTGCTATTGTGCCGACACTACTTTCCCATCTCTATTTTTCTTTGCTAAATTGATCGAAAAAGAGAGTCACGATGTCAGTATCAGCAAGCATCAGCATCAGCATCAGCCGGTATCAATTGCGGTCAATATTGGATTGAAACATGCCAAAAACAATGTGATACTGCCGATACATCGTTATTGGCCGATACTGCGAGGATATAATTACACCACAATTCACCTCAAAGTTCCCATGGAAATAAGTAATCTACTTTTACACCTGTCAGCCTGATGTACGTGAATGTAAATACACATGGATGTATGTGAGAATGAACCACATTGGTACCCATAGCCCTGACATGAAGTACTTCCACATTTAATTGTGTACAATGCCCTCGTGGATATGAATGCTTCATCCTGTACCAGTTATCAAGAAGACCACAAAGGATGAAGGCTGGCCTACTATACAAGGATAGTTCCCAGTTAAGATATGGCTTCATTTGTATTCTAGATTTGTTCAGATTCTTCAGAAGACGAATTATAACTTAATATAGAACATGAAAATCCTTCAAAAGTTACTTTATATTCTTGGTTACGTTTGACACAAGAAAACATATGTATAACAAAATATATTCCAGAAAAGGAAGTTTCAGGGAATCAATACTTAGCAAATAACTGTGAGGAAAGTGTGAGATATGCTTGTATTGTATTTTTATCTAACAGATAAACATGTTTGCAGTTTCATAGTTACAATTTTGATAGATTGCATTTTCAAATTGTATTCTTTATCGAGGTGTTTGATAGATAACATGTTCACAGTTCTAAATACAGTCACGGCGGCGGCCTCAGTAAGCCATCAGAATAGGGTCATGGTGGAAGGTAACAATATTTGCTGATAAATCAGGGGGTGAAGGAGAGAGAGTGGGGGGGGGGGGGGGGGGGGGGGGGGGACTATAATGGGATGTGGAGACCACATTTTTTATAATACGGCTTTGATGAAATACATAGTGGTGGATGGACTATTAGTTTATATGACTACAAAATGGGGTTAATGACTGTTATTTGTCAATTATTTAAAGACCGAATACCCAACAAGGTTAAAAGCCTATATTGCGAAGTCATGACGGGTGTGTCTTCTTGAGTGCCAACAGAAAGAAGTAGGAACTAGGAGGGCTTATTCGATTACCTTCCTGCAATATAAGCAAAGCGAAACCTTGGCATGCACAGCAGTAAGGTCCTCCGAGCAAAGAAGTTGTATCTGGAGCAGGGTATGTTGGGCTTTTTCTCCCACCACCAGACAATTTTTTTTTTCGTATTTTTTTTCTACTGCCTTTAAGAGAGTATAATGGATCGGTGGGAGAAAAGGATCCATGTAACCACAAAATTTTGGGATAAGGCTTTGTTGTTGTTTCATTCTTCATTATTCCTTTTCTTTCTTTTTCTGAGGGTCAAGGATCGATTTTTCAATTTTCTCTTTTTCCTTTCCTTTTTATCGGTTTTATTCTTCCAAAATTGTTGCTAATTGTTTCTTTAAGCAAATAATCGGATACATCCCATATCGTTGTGGGATTTCTCAGTAAGTTTACAATCTAGAAAGTTTGCTACAATATTTTTTGTTGTCTAAGTTACTTTATGCAAAGATTTCACTTATACTCTTTCATAGTTCATCTTTAATTTATTTGGCAGGACAATGATGTCCCTCATGCAGAGGCAATCATAATATCTTTGACAATCTAACCATTAAATAAGCTCACTATGTTTTCACTTGTAACCTAAATATATGTATATTTATGCATATTGTATGCAAGGATAGGAAGGATTCGTGAGAAATATACTTGATCCAAACATGTACCTCATTTTGCTCCAACTTTAATTTCTCTATTGCATTCTTTACAGTGTGATGTGATAATTGCTTAAAGAATTGATTATGTCATCTTCTTTCAATTTGAAATCTCAATCAAATATCTAAAATAAACATATTTGTGTAAATTCTGAAAATTACCTGTTCCCAAAGCAGGAATTTTGTGCAGATATAGTAACATTAATAAGTCGGATATTATGTCGAGATTTAGCTTCTTCTGGAAGCAAGAAATATCCCTGAAAAATAGTAGAATATAGATAAAATAACTTAAAGAGTCAACATATGATATTCATAAAAAAGACCGATTAAGGCCTGGTTTGTTCTTGCTGCTGCTTTCCAAAAAACAGAAGCAGCTTTTGAAAGCAGCCCCCCCCCTGATTTCAAAAGCTGCCCGAAGGCGAAAAATGAAATAGCTTATATAAAATAAGCAGAAGCATGCTAAATAAGCGATCGCAGAAGCAGAGAAGGCTGGGTTTGGGATTGCTTAACATGGTCGTTTCTGCTTTTTTTTAGAAGAGCAGTCCCAAAAACTGCTTTGGCAACAGTATCTTATCAAATAAATTTGAAAAGCTAGTTCACTCTTGGGGCAGCTTCCGAAAGCAGGCAGGAGGCTGTTTTCAAAAGCTGCTTCTGCTGAGCAATCTCAAACCAGGTCTAAGTCAGCTTGGCTTCCTGCCAGCTTTTATTTCTTAGATTTGCAGTGTATCTGCAGTAACCTTCCATCCTTGGAAGGAGAATGCCTAGTTTTCAAAAAAATTGATAAACTGTTGGTCTTAGTTGCCATTATATGTATTTGTATCAAAGGGGAAACAACAAAAAGTACCTTCTCAGAAGTGTATAGATAAGTTGGTTCAAATGTTTCGCTTCTCCTTTCAAGCCACTGGACTGCAATAAGTGTCAAAAGGTAAAGCTAAGATCTATGGAAGAAGTCTTCTGATGTAAAGAGTATCAACATCAATCAATTCACACTCATGATTGTCAGTACACAGTATAAGTTGTATAACTAGCAGAGAACAAAGGTTTTTATAATGATTCATGAGGATTACTCTACAAGAGTCCACAGGTAACTTCTATGTCCTTAGCAACGGAAGACAATGTAGAAAACACTTAAAAGGAAAATACTAGCATACACAATAAAAGTTCCGAAAACCTCTTCAAAAGGATTGTAGAAAAGTGTTCAATAAAAACGTGAATTACCTAAAACTGAGTTCAGACGTTCCAAACGAAGCATCTTTGAAAGCTTCAGGTTATCCAGGACATTCCACCTTGCAAATTTCTGTAAAATGGAACCATTGTATGACTTTGAAGAGAACATGCTCAAGATCTGGTGAGGAACTAAAATGTTTTTTTAGGACCAAATTAACATTAGATTGCAGAATATGTTAATCAGCTTAAAACTCAGTTGCAGACATATGGTACTTACGGACCAAATAACTGCTCATTCTCACTACTTAAACTTGTTCCATCTACCTCTTCGCTTAATAATTTCAATAGGAAAACCATAGCTAGCAATTTGAAGCCTCCCTACTGCCTTTCTAGTTTCTACTACTACTAATAAAGTAGAGGGACTTGCAAGGTCCTTGCCACCCTCTGTCGATTTAAATAATGAAGAGATGGACAAATCCCTTCCTAACTAATAATCTCTAGAAAGAAGGCATTCTCCCTTACCCTCTTGCTAACCATGGCTGTATTTGTGGTATTTGCACTGACACACAAATAAAGAGCCTTTCCCGTACTCTCGAGTCAAGACCCTTTCACTAAACATACATCCTCCCCAAGAGAAGAGAAATGTGAAATACAACTCTGAAGTTTTCTCAATTCTAACAGGACAACACGGCCTTGTATGGGTAGTCCCGTGGCCTAATGTTGCCAATAAAACTGTGCTAAAAATAAAAACCAGAAGCCGAGTTCGTGTTAATCTTATATGTTCATATCCTACCTCCCGAAGTAATATTTGTTTTACAATTCAAATTCAATAATGTAATAGGATAGAAGTAAAACTGTTAAAGAGTACTTATGCTCAAGCTACTCACCAATATTTGGTTGCAGCTGACAAAGAATTGCTTTGCACTTTCCCATACCGAAGAAACATGTGTGTTCCATCTATTGCCAATATGAATAAGTGCTTCTTTAAATGATTCCTTCGCAGATGTACGAGAACCTTTACGAAGTTCCTCAATTTCGGATGTGACAACTGTGTTATCTGTAACAATCTTAGAGATGGTGGTATCAGCAGTCTTTTCCACCTTAGGCTCAAGAAAGTCTTTCTCGCCCTTCCAGGATTTGAAAATCAATTTGCTCCTCCTGGCACCTGAACCGATCCAATTCGACCAAAACTTAGTTGACAAGATTGTAAAACCATCTCCATCTGCATTTGAAGCTTTTTGACGCTTGATTGAACTTTGCTGCATATCTAAACTCTCCATATTCTGGTCAACTGCAATCTGAGCCCAAAGCCCACCACTGGTTATCTGCATCATTTGGAAGAACAACACCTAAGATAGTATAGTAAAATAAAGTTGTTTATTAAGAAAATGTATATACATTGGTAGTTAGTACTCTACACAGTAGCTCCAAATGATAAGTTATAAATGGCAATGAATGTATTCATAATAAAATCAACGGTGAATCATTAGAAGATGATGTTATGACTTTGAGGGGTTATTATCCTCTAAAACTAGAAAGTGCAGAATATATGAAATATATTACCACCAATAAAAAGAGGAAAGGAGCACACATGCCCTGCTACTAGGGATCAGGTAAGAACAAGCTCCAAAGGAGTACCGTGAAATCATATATTTATTAAGTATATGATTTAAAGAAGGAATTCCACATGATCTCGTATCAATAATGACTGAATCGGTGAATATTATGGAAATCAAGGATTCATTATATAATAAATGAATTGTATTAGCTACAGGTAGAAATAGAAATTTTTACCTTGATATGGACAAGTTGAGCTTCACTAAATTCAATTCCAGAAAACTCATTTGAACAGCCAGGCTACCCCATGCAAAAGAAAATATACCATTTAATTTGCAGATTCTTCATATTCAATACATGAAAGGACAGAATCAAGACAAATTCTAGAAAGGTATTTCATAGACCAGTTAATATAACACAAATGCCAAAAGTAACAAATTCATTAACACAATTATTGGGGCCAAACTGGTGTTTTGACCAAGAATTGTACTGCTTAATGGAAGGAAATAATAATCATTGCTAAATTGTACATGTTATAGTGCGAAGAATGGGAAGTATTCCTAAGTAGCAGTTTAGCTTAGTACCACAGAGATGAAATCACCTTTCTGAAACAAACATTTTATCCTTTCCCACATATTCTAGACTCTTTTGGATTCAAGATAACTTATAATAGTTTTCTGCTCTCCTGCTTCATAAGCTTATACTAGATGACTATATCCAAACCACTCACTCTGCCAGAGATTCCTTGGCTATATTGGCATTTGAGTATCAAACCGACAACCAGACAGAAAGCATGATGTGTTGGTCAACATCCTAAGAATTACTATGGATGGCACAATCTGGATAATTGAAGGCCTTTATGATGCAGGATGCAGATCTGACAACATAGGAGGATTGAAATGGAAGTTACAATCCATGCTTGTATCTTATAATTTGAATAATGAATCAAATGATCCAATCAAGTCAGGTTCTCATTCAAGAATACAATTTTGACATTCATCTGGTGAATCACTAACTTGTGAATTGTACCCAGTACGAAATGCATCATGATTGTTGTCATCCATGCAACTGGAGCGTAAGTATTGTAATAGTCAATCCCATGCTTCTGAGAAAACCCTTTAGCCACAAGCCTAGCATTGAACTTATCAACAGTTCCATCGGCTTTCACCTTCTTATTGAATATCCACTTAAACATCAAATGGATTTTGCTCCTTCAAACATATTTGACCAATAGCCAAGTATTGTTGGATGTTATAGAATCAATCTCGTCACCGATTGCTTCCTTCCAGAAAATAGCGTATCTAGTCATCATCGTCTCATCATAGGTATGTGGATAAGCTTTTGCATGATAGGTGACAAAGACTTCTCCGAAGTCCTTTGGTCTTCTCACTTCAATCGCTTTAAAGGTGGCTCTGCGAGTGCTGGTTTTATAACTGCATCTTCAAGTGCAATCTCCTCTTAGACTACCGCTTTTGTAGAAGTACTAGCATCTGTGGTGCTTACAATATTCTCCGGTAAGCCCGCAAGAATAATTTGTTGTGTCTGGCAAACTTATCCTCGAAGAATTCAGCATCGCAAGACTCAATAATCTGATTTGATTCCAGATCAAGGAATTTGTATCATTACTCTTCTCGACAATACCCAGAAATATCGTCTTTATAGTCCTCGTTCCCAGCTTCTGAATCTTAATGTCAGAAAGCTTCACATAAGCCAGACACCTCACACTCGAATGACATTCAAGTTAGGTTTGATTTTGAACCAGAATTCATGAGGAGTGGTATATAATTGTGCGAACGACACTATTTTGAGAATAAAAGTAGCCGTCAACACGGCTTCTCCCCAAAAGCAGTTTGGAAGACTTGTTGTAAGCAACATAGAATTCATTATCTCCTTCAGAGTATAGTTCTTCATTTCTGCAACTCTATTAGATTCAGGAGAGTACGCAACAGTAGTCTTGTTCGCAATTCCATATTCTTTGTAGAACGATGCAAATTCAAGGAAATGATAGTATCCGCCTCGATCACTTCTGAGCTTTTTGAGTTTTTGTCATGTTTTGGCATTCGGCTTCGGCCTTAAAGTCTTTGAACTTCTCGAACGCTTTATCTCTTGATTTGAAAAGATATCAGGTTCTTGCGTTGTAAAGCATTCTTCCAGAAATCAAGTTCTTGGCAATAGCAAAAACATGCATCGCATTCTCCAATGTAAATAACTTCTCCGAAGTCAGCTTCAGCACAACCGACCTGATTTCCAGCATTTCAGCTTGTGTTTTGTTCGCCATTGTAACCTTATCAGATGTAGGTCCATAGCTGGTGAACAACGCATTCATAGAGCACACATGACAAGATGTATCAGTGTTTCAATTGTGGCAAGAAGGACCATTTTAAGGACTATGGGTCCAAACCAAAGCCAAAGCCGAAAGAACAAGGTGAACGTAACTTGGTTGTTATGATTGCGCATGTTAATTCTACTGGCATGGATACCAACTGGTGTCCCGTCATTGTTGGACATAGGTTAAAAGAAGACTTCACCGTCAGGTGGTTGGAGTCCTTGTTGCTATAGGAAGCCCTCTGCTTCCCTTTGTGATCTCCAGCCTGGACAATGTTTGCCTTAGCAAACTGTTTAGACAATGAGTCCACTTTGATTTTACTTCTAGCTTCGTCCTCAATTCGGATAAAGCACACAAGATTCTCGAGCATTATCTTCGTCTTCTTACACTGCATATCGATTGAAAATCAATCACAGCTGATAAGAAGTTTGGAGACAATAGCCCCTACTATGAACTTGTCTGTTTGAGACAGCCTCATCCTCAAGCCTTTGTTACAGTATCAAAAGTTCTTTTACATGTGTCATCATAGTCTTTTCGTCTTCAAATTCCATTTTAAGAAATGTGTTGGCAAGATAAATATTGGACATTTTCTCGTCGTCCTTAAACTACTTCTCCAGAGATTGTGAGACGTCTCTTGCATTCTCCTTCTTGTTGTAGAATTCTGCTAAACAACTTGAAAATGTTGTCCTCTCTTTTCCATTTCTGCTGAGTGGTGATCACATGTGCAAATACTTGAAGGTCACTTGCTTCTAGAATTACTTCTGCGTAATTCACACTAATGAGTTGAAGATTCCAATTAATCTTTCTCTTCTAGTTGTTGTGATGCTCCCCATCGAACTTCTCTAACCAGTGAAAGCTCGTGTCCAAGGACTTGCATGATTTTCCATTTTAGATCTTGCTTTGAGATTGTAACAAAAATACATGAAAATTCGTACAAAGCTATTACAAACTTCAACTACAAAGTGGTGATTACAACAACAAGAAACCATGCAATAACGGTGCCGGAGCACAACAAGGAAATAGAAATTTGCAAAGAGTACAAATTGAAAGACGAGAAAAATTATTAAACTAATAATCCTTGTCAGAGTGATGAAGATCGTCGTTGCATAAAGCAAGATTCAATCATTTTCGTCAATATACTCCCAAGAACTAGCAAGTTCGGTAGAACTTCCGGAATGCTCCTTTGTCACAGTGTTGACGTCGGACAAAACTTGGACGTGGGACTTTTGTTGTTGTTGTTATTGCTCTCTTTTCTGAAAAATTCTCCCTCAAAGACTTTTTTTTAATGACAAAAAACAAAGCTTTTAAAAAGGAGAGAACCCCATAGGCTCCCATAATCGTACACTAACAACGTGGGCGATTTTCCGGGTAACTCCCTACTTAGTAGACGGTTACAGAAATAACCCCTCACAATATGGGTGGTTACAACAGTAACTCCCCACTTAGTGGAAAATTACAACAACAGTAACAACACCCGCTAAGAACAGCCAACCACAAAGAACTTTAGAACTCGCATAGCTCGCAGAATCGTGCAAAACTACCTCCGACTAAGTGGACGATTATAACAGTAGCTCCTCACTTAATGGACGGTTACATCAATAACCGCACCCACTAAAAATACTAAATGTCAAAATTTACCCGTTGATTCATGAGATGAAAAACATAAATGAATTGCGGAAGCGTAGATGAATCTATTGTTTGGCTTGATGAATCTTTTAGCGAGCGTCTCTTTATGGGATTCGATCTTCCAACTTGATACGACCCTTAATGACAAAGATGAAACATTTGCCCCTCCTTCTGTTGATGGGGATGCATAAAAGAAAGGAGAAAACCCTCTCTATTGTGGCTGTATAAGTTGGGGACCATAACCCCTAATGAATACATATGTACATATATATTCTAGGTTTTACATAATTCTAGTTTAGCCCCTCATTAAATTAGAATTATCTTTATGGTACTATCTACACATTATTTCCATGACAATTATACTCTTAAGCATATTTTCAATTAGACCACTTTAATTTGGCTTAATTATTTAGATAGCACAACACAATTAATTTTACTTGTGTGGCCCCTAATTATTGGATAATTCCAACAATCTCCCACTAGGCCACATATGTAACCTTACAATTGTGCTAACTTGAGCGCAAAAATTGCTATCTTAACCTTAGGGTATATCCGGACAATCTCGTCCATTAACTATATCAATATAGGATCAAAGTGGCCTTCATCACGTTAACGCAACTAAACCACCAATGGTCACATATACCAATATAGCTAAACAACATTAATCAATCATGGATGCGTAGCATAAAAATTACATGCAATGTGATCAACACATGTCTATTTCCAACTGGTCCTCATTTACTTTAATGGGATCAATTTTAACACAATGAAAATAGAATGAACTGAATTTTCATATATCTGATCAGAAATATATCCAAAATACTTGAATACATAAATGTGTCCAAATCCAAATATATAGCACCAAATTACATAAAACACAAACTTCTACTATATTGCCATATTCTCAACTAAGATAACACCCATATGAACAGTATGCTCATTAAATACCTTAGGTGGTAACACCTTTTGTGAGCGGATCCACTAACATAGAGTTTGTCCTAATGTGCTATATGGACATTTGACCATTCTGAATTCTTTGCTTCACAACTAGGAACTTTATGTCAATATACTTTAACTTATACGAGCTCATGCTGTTATTGGAATACAGTACTGCTGATTTATTGTCACACTATAATTTGAGTGGTCTTTCAACACCCTCCTATTTACGCAGCCATGTGACAAAATTTTGCAACCATATTTCCTGATTGGATGTCTCACAACATGCTATAAACTCTGCTGCCATGGTGGAATATGCTGCGAGTGTCTGTTTAACACTCTTCCAAATATATCTTCCAGTTAAACATAACCTGATGTGGATCTCTTATTGTATTGGCATCCAGCAAAATCGAAGTTGGAATACCTTATGATCTCCAAATTATTCGATCTCCTATAAGGAGCATGTAATTATTTGTTCTTTTTAAAGTACTTAATTAACTTGATTGGCTGCTTTCTAATGATCTATCAGAGTACTTAAATATTTGCATAACATCCTAACTATGTAAATATTTGCATAACACCCTAACTATGTACGCAATATCTGAACGCATACATACTTAAGCATACATTAAACTCCCTACAACTGATGAACAGAAAATCTATTGCATTTCTTTAGTTTTAAGGCTATTCTTAAGGCACTAATTGAGACTAAACTTGTCTCCTTTAGCGACGGGTGTCATCTGTTTTGCATTAAGTACTTTATCGATATACAAAACCAGAAAAGATATGTTTACTTCCACTGAACTTGTGATACAATCTTCAACAATATTTATCTCAAAACCAAACGAGGTAACCACTTGATAAAATTTGTAGTATCATTCACAAGAAGCTTGCTTGAGTCCATAAATAAATTTTGACATAATTTTTCTAAATGAGTCTTTCGAAGAAATCGGAGAGAAAGTCTCTTTAAAATCAATTACTAACTTTTGAGTAAAGCCTCTAGCTACAAGACGTGCTTTATACCTCTCCACATTACCCTTTGAATCCTTCTTGGTTTTTAAATATCCATTTGCAACCAATGGGCTTCGCACCTTTTGGTAATGGGACAAGTTTTCAAACTTTATTATCTTGCATAGACTTATACTCCTCATTTATTGCATCCACTTATGAGAATTGGAACATTCCATGGCCTGACGGAAGCTGATTAGATCTTCTAGTATTCCATAGTCTTCCTTACGTTTCTGGAGAAATATGACAAATATCTGAAATTATATTTCTCATTTCTCTGATGGACCGTCTTAATGGCACTGATTCTTGAGGTTGTTGAGTTTGTTCCTCACGAACAACTACCTCATCTTGAATGAGGGGCGCCTCTATGTTGTCTTGTTGAAGTAGCTCAACATCGACTTATAGTGGTAATTCAACATTGTCTCGTTGAGGTTCCGAATTCACTTCTTGATCAATGACGGTATAAAAACTTGCACATCATCAAAAGCGATAGTAGAAATTAAAACCGATTCCTCCTCAAAGACAATGTCCCTGACTTTATTTCTCCCTCCAAACTCAAAATCCTCAAAATTGCAGTCCCGTCCAAAAAAAAAAATTTTACAGTACCACATGATTCCACATGCAATGTTTTGCAAGATACAATAGTTTAAAGCGAGTATAGGTTATCATAAACATTAAGGGAACTATTACCAATAATATTTAAATTTAAAGATAGATCAAACTTAATTGTTTCTAAATAAATAATGATAACTAGATTTTTTTTCAATAAAGAAACTGAAACTAAATTCCGTCAAAAAATGTACAATAATAAATAAATAAAATGTCTATCAAATCAAAAAATAATCAGTTTTCAATAATAACCTAAAATATCTTATTGCTTTTACTTCTACCGACTTGTCGTCACCCACATAGATGTCTTTCACCATCAATTGACTTTCGGCAGCTCAGGCAACCTTGCATAGAAACACTGATGTGGGTAGTTGCACCAGATCTAACCACCATGTGTTTCTAGGTACTGAAGCTAAATTAATCACAGAACAAACCAAATTAAGAAATGAATATATTTTTATACGCGATGTGTGATACTTTGTACTTTCCTTCTTTACATGTTCCGACTTATCACAAAAGAAATAACCCTTAGCTTCATGTTGTTGTTTCTTTTGAGGTGGACCCTTAGCAACTTTTGTCTTCTTTCTCTTATTACCCTTATACTTGACTTTAGGGGTGGTAGCCAAATATCATTTTTAATCTTATCTTGCTTCAATCTCTCTTCTTCTTGTACACAATACAAAATAAGCTCATTTAGAGTCCATTTCTCCTTTTGGCAGTTATAACTTATAATTGACCTTAAACCGGTTGTATTGTGTAGGAAGTAAGAGTAATACTAAATACACGAGCAAGTCATCTAACAAGTCGAACTTAAGGGCTTTAAGTTTTGAAGCAATATGAGACATCTCCATGATGTACTCCCTTATGTTATCTTTACCTTATACTTCATGGTAATCAAGCAAAACAAAAGTGTTCTTGTTTCCGCCTTATCATTCAATGCAAATTGTTTTTCGATTTCAACAAGAAATTATTTGGCATTAGTAACCTCATCAGATACTACACCCCTGAATGCCTTTGGAATGCCGCGCTTCATGATCATTAGACTCATGCGGTTTGAGCGTTCCCACTTCTCAAAGTTAGCTCTCTTACCAGAGGAACTATCTTCCTTAGAAGTAGTGGGACGCTCAATCCTAAGTGCAAGATCTAGATCCATGCAGCCGAGAACAATTTAAATGTTCTCCTTCCAGTCCTTAAAGTTTGTCCCATAAAGCATAGAAACTGAGTTCAGATTAGCAAATATTGCAGTAACATGAACGGTAAAGAGAACAGAAAAACTAACTAACTAACATGCTCTAATTAATAACTAAAGAAGTAAAGATAATAGTCAAACAAATTCAAATAATGGTGAACCCCATCTCAAGATACCTAGCACATCGTTAATATCAAGTCTTTGGACATTAATATTAACTATAAGTGGTACTCTTGGTGTAATGATCAAACGTTGACAATAACTCATGTCATATAATAAGCCTATCTTCGGATCGGATTATTATTCACATGTAAACTTTACAATTGTCACACATTTATCACCACAGGTATGTGTGCAATTCGGCCAAGTATCAACATTCCTTTGGGCCGGCTAATACTCGCATGAATGTACACACACAACCATCCGACATCCCTCATAGACTATCTACGCAAGAGAGGTCACTTTGACGACATCTTGTTTTAATGGGTCTAGTTAGAATGTTAGGCAACTATTGCTAGTCATAAAGAAGCACCCAATAATTTGAATGTTCACTAAATCCTTATGTACATGCATATTTACAAGATTATAACTCAAATAAAATAATCATAAGCATGTGAATCTCTTTGCATAACTTAAAGCATGAATTTATTAGAAACTAAATTTCTGTCAAATATAAAATAATATTATTCTGCTATAGACAATTTTTCAGCATAATTATCACATGCATATGTACATGGTCTCGGTTCCAGACAACTTTCTAATAAATCATAGGCATCTGAGTATATAACCAAACATTTATTAAGATGCCATGAATTTAATCCATAGCAAAATCAACATTGTATAGGCCTGATATTCTTGTGAAACAAAGAGTTGCTGCAAATCAAAGAAAGTTTCCAGAAAGTTTGAAGAAAAATCTCTACGATGAAAGGATAACTTCTTGCTACCATTTCAAATAAGATCAATGGATCCGCAATAAAAGTTGGCAACTTTAAAGCTCAGAAATCTCGAAGCACATGAAAATCTACGAGAAAAACTCTATCCAACTACCACAAAACCCTACACAAATTATTCGCGGAACAGATTAGCATCAACAGAAGCATTATCAACCCATTAAAATATTTTCATTTCCTTTTGTCAAAAGTATGTAGACTCGGTTTCTTTGACTCATTTCAATGAGGTCATATCTGTTGCCCTGCTAACCCAGTCCCAATTATATGTCCCCTGACTGCTTTTTTTATTTTATTTTTTAAATGCTGGTGGGGCCCACAGGATCATAGGTGGGGAACAAATTTTTGGGACTGGGTTTCCAGGACAGCTGATCTCGTCCGAATTTCAATGACTTTAGTAAATCAAAACTTGACAGCTTTGTAGCTTTACAAAATACAGGGAAAACAGTGCAAAATAACATGTAATAGTATTACCACTACATCGTTATTATCACCATAAACTATAATTTTTATCATTAAGCAATAAAAAAAAATTGGATGTCCACTTCAATGAGCAAACGAAGCAAAACCATATATTCCTCATATATGATAGTTGTGATTAAATACTATTGGTATTAGTAGGGGGAGAACTGAACCTTATTCCAGTGGTGATCATATATGGGCCACAAAAACATAATAAGTTCCAATTTAATGGAAATTACATCCGTGATGGTTTAATCCCAAGTATGTTCGTTTGAACCATCAATCTTAATCTGATTGAATCTTAATAATATTACTCAACATAGCTTCTATATCTTTGATTTCCGATGAGCCCGATAAGAAGTGCTCAGATCAAACACCACAAAATACAAAGATCCCTTATGACAGGAACCCTAAAAAAAATTTGATCAAACAATTGGAAACCTAAATTAAAATAGGTTGAACGATCTAGGGTTCCTAAATAACAATAAAAGTGGATTATGAAACTTCAACCTCATGAATCAAATAAGGAGGCTCTGATACCAATTGTCAGAATTTATCCGTTGATTCATGAGATGAAAAACATAAATTAATTGCGGAAGCGTACCTGAATCCATTGTTTTGCTTGATGGATCTTGTAGCGAGCGTCTCTTTATGGGGTTCGATCTTCCAACTTGATACGACCCTTAATGACAAAGATGAAACATTTGTCCCTCTCTCTGTTGATGGGAATGCAGAAGAGAAAAGAGAAAACCCTATCTATTGTGGCTGTATAAGTTGGGGACCATAACCCCTAATGAATACATATGTATATATATATACTAGGTTTTACATAATTCTAATTTGGCTCCTCATTAAAATAGAATTATCTTTATGGTATCTACACATTATTTCCATAACAATTATACCTTTAAGCCTATTTTCCAATTAGACCATTTAATTTGGCTTAATTATTTAAATAGCTGAACACAATTAATTTACATGTGTGGCCCCTAATTATTGGATAATTCCAACCGTAAACTGTACAGAACGTCGGAGCTTGCAAAGCTCGCAAAACCGCAGAACTGCACCGAACTACACAGTGCAAAGTGCATCAGCGAAGAACCTCTTTGTCCCCTACGCTCGAGTCTGAGTGTGAGTCGCTAGTCACCTTTGGGACCTAACTCCTAAGAGAAATTTTTAAAAAATGAATGACAAAAACAATTGTTCTTTGGAGGGTTTGAATCTTGCCCTTTAGTAAAACTCCCACCATACCAACCAACCACATGGGCTAATACTTCCCATGTGTGCAAGACAATAAATGATGACTCATATATTGAAATACACACTTAAGATTTGCCACATGAAGTGTGGGACCGGGTCACTAGAAACCAAATTCTAAATAACACCCCAACAATTAGTGTGGCTTATTACCTACGCGACCTTTCATTTATACCTTTACTTTCTATTTTCTGTCTACTACTAAGAAGTCGCATGTGAACTCGGTATCTCAACATATCGTGTTGGCCATGGAACATGTGTTGGACATGGATCAGACACTTCAAAATACACGACACACTAAAATTGCTACCTATGTCATGTTTGTGTCCTGTGAAACATAGGTCGACTAATGCTTAATTTTTTTCACAAGTCCGTTTCTTATTGTTTTTAACATTCTCTTGATATCAACGTTAACAACATAAGCTTGAACCACCGAAATGATTATACTTTATCACCCATCGCTATCAAAATAATGCATTCATCAAATTCTAACAGCATTTATGTACCAAAGAACACAAAAACTGCATCATAAAAATCAAAAATCCAAAGAAAAACCCTTTCATCGCACGTAATTACAATTGAAAAAATCGCAAAAAATTATGGGGAAATTGGGAGGATGGATAATGGATTGACGACCTGCTGGACGAAGTTGGTATGCATGACTACGAGCAAGCAGAAGGTGGCGACGGCGACGGAGAGGTAGACGTACTCGAGGACGAGGCGGATCCTCGGCGTGAGGAGCTGGGAGAGCATCCCAGAGAGGCGGGCATGGACGCGGAGGAAAGTCTGCTCCGGATCCATTCCTCTTCTGCTCTCCTCTCTGAAAACCCTAACCCTAGAAAATGAAAATTAGTGTTTTCGACGTGGAATTATATATAGAGAGAGAGAGGAAGAAGAAGAAGAAGAAGGAGAGAGAGAGAGAGAGAGAGAGAGAAATTGGATCAATTCTTTTTTAATACTTGGATGTCGAGAAGAATAAAAAAAATAGGCATCTTTTTCTTCGTTTTATTTGCAGAATTAATGTGTTACATCACATGGAAATTTTCTGTTTTTTTCTTTCATTTGTAAATAATAATATAAAGTATTGACTTTTCCCAAGACTGACTTTATCGGATATAATCGAATTCGAATGGCTCTTATGGTTACCGAGAAGAGATATAAGACTCTGACTGGGTGGCAGAATGTCAGTGGATCGGACCCCCTGCGTTATGCCGGGAAGTAAAAAAAAAAAAAAAAAAAAAAACTTTACCGAATATATAAACGGGTAGGAAAAGATCACTTTATTTTAAGAGAAAATTATGCATAAAGCATAAAAGTTTAACTTTCTTTTAAATAAAGTATATAGTTTAAATAAATTGTAATCACAGCACAATATCATTCAAATATCAGAAAATTTACTGTAGCGAAATAAATTTACATTAAATTCATGTAAACGAAATAAGTTTAAATTTTTTTTAAAAAAAGTCACGGTCCGCCAACAGTGTTGGCGGAAAACGCAACTTTTGTACACGTACGCAGACAAACAAATTAAAAAAAAAACGTGGGCCCCACGGCCAATTTCCGCCAACAGAGTTGGCTGAAATTGGGGGGTGGCCAATTTCGGAATTTGGCCCCATGGGGCCCACGTTTTTTTTTGTGTGGTTTTGTTTGATTTGGTTTGGTTTGGTTTGTTTACTTAGTTTGGTTTGTTTTTTTCGTTGGTTTATTTTAATTAGTTATATTTTTGTTTTATTTATTTAGTTTAGTTTAGTTTTGTAATTAGATTTAAGTCAATTTATTTTAACGAAATAAAATTAAAATTAATTAATTGGAAAGAAATATTTATAAATATTTTTTTCGGAAATTTGTTTCCAAAGTATCAAAATTTGTATAAATTCCATCTAAAGCATAAAAGTTTAAAATATGACGAAAAAATATCAAAATGAATTGGACATTTATATTTATAAATATTATATTTTTATCGTAAATTTTTTCGTCGTTAACAGACGTTAAAAAATAATAATGTTAAAAATCTGTCGTAAGACTATTACGTCTGTCGTCGAGCAGACTTCGAGCAGACTTCAAGCGGCCATAACTACTTGTTTTGAGATCGTTTTTCGTTAAATAATAAGTCGATTTGTATGTTTTCGACGAGAGTAACACAAATCATGTAGAAAAAAAATTTATCCGAAATAAGACACATATGTTACAGGCAAAAATATAAATTTTAAAACTTTAAAGTATCATAACTTTTGACTGGGAGATCGAAACAAGGTCTAGTTTGTGCCAAAATGATCGTATGGAAAAGTACTACAGGATAAACCGTTTCACCGTTTGACGGACTTTAAAAAAATTTAGAATCGTCAAAAAATGATGTTTCGACCTCCAAATTTGACTTTCGGTAATATTATTTTTGAATATTTAAAATTTACTGTATGTCACGCCCCAGTCCCAAAATGTCAGGAACTATGCCACGTGTCACTGGCTAGCTGACACGTCACTAAGGGCTTAATCCACTTTGATGGACCCAAAGGGACGTGCTACGCTGTCCTAAAATACTACAAGTATAGAACAGGTAAAACTATCTCATCCACAACAAAATATCAGAAAAGCAAGTGCTGAAATATATATATAACTGAGTCTGATACAGTACACAACTGGTGAGAATACAAGCCTACTACAAAAACTGATAATAGCGCAAAAAAATCAGATAGACTAAGCAGTGTCTATCTGATCAAAATATCTCCATCTCTAGGTAGCAGCATCTAGGGTCAAGCCTACTCTGAGGGTGTCTCCTCGAGCTCCTCCTTGGTAGCACATCTGGCCTCCTGATCAGGCCCGTACACTGTGGGGTAGAAAGCTTCATCTAGATCTGGCAAGGAACCAGGTCCTCAGTGGGACGTAACAAGATACAGAAAAATGACATGCCATGTAATGTAAATACTGAATAAAAAAATAAAATAAATACAGGGTGCTAACCATACTAAGTGAAAATGCAAGTAAAGATCTTGTAGTACGCATGGGAATGTGTGGCTAGACATACGCTGACGTAATTCACCAATCGTGGCGACTGGCTAGTATAGGTGTCGTATGCCCCCGACTCAGGGAACTCTGCAATCGACCATCTCTGATACGAAGGTATAAAATATTATTGGAGGGGTGTCACATACGTCTACCAGTTATCTTTTCCATCCCAATGAAACTAAATGTCAAGTTGTATTTTTTTCCTGAATTATTCTAATCCGTGATGCGGGTCACACGTATTGGTAGCTAATCAAATACGCAGCTCGCATCCAAATATGCATGGCAACCATGTTGCGTGTTCCCGTGATAGGGTCTAGGAGAATATTAGAATACTCTCTCAGTTGTGGGTGAGTCTGTAAATTGTCAATCATAACAGCTGACTGTACCCAAGGCAGTCTCAGGTAATCATGGTATATGAAATTCAGGAACAAAGCAGATATCAACAATTGAATTTAAACATTAACTTGGCAAGGTATACTTGCCTACTCCTTGATATTGTTGATAACCTGATCTCATAGTCAGGTTTGAAGGTGCTGGTGACAGGGGGTCACTGGCTGTGCTGTAGTTGGTTTCTGTTACAACAGATAGTGTTTGTGAATAACTTGGTTGCAAATAATAAGTATACATCTATACTTATATACATATATATGATATAGATATATATATATATAGTATGTATATAGATATAGTATATATATAGTAGTATATATATAGTATTTAAAGAACAGACAAATGCAGATAAATAGTAGCAGGGTATATCCACTGCGATAGATATATAATAGTATAATATTATCAGGGTGTATCCTCTGATAATATAATAGTCAGGGTATATCCATTGAGATATAATATAGGTAATTTGAAATGACAGTACAGGAATTAAATACATATATATATATGTACTATAGTATATAGTATAGTATATAGATAATAAAAAGGAATTGACAGTGCAAGAAATTAATACGTATATAAATGCTGTATTATTTAACAATATAATATAAGTAGTAGCAGGGTCTATATGTGACCACTGTAAATATACATATATAGATAGGCTGTAATATCCAGCACAGTATTATATATATAGTATATATAATATATAGATAATGACATTGCAGAAATGTAAATTTACATATTTATAATAAGCTGTATTATCCAGCTGGATATATATATATATATACATATATAGATAATATATATATATAGATAAATAGGTGCAGGAAATTAAATGCAGAAAAATAAATAAAAGGAAAATACATAGCATACATTATACTAGTAATTATATAACATATACAAATATGTTATATATATATATATATAATACATAACCTATAGTATACATGTTATAAATATATGTACATATATATATATATACTTATAGATATATATAATAATAGAATATACTAATATTCATATACATATACATATATTTATTATATATATAATACTAGTATATACAGTATTATTATACTGTATAATAGCTTTATATATTATATTTATATATATATAGAATAATATATACATATAAATACACATATATACATATAATTATACATATATATATACATATATATATATATACATATATATACATATACATATACATATACATATACAAATATATATATAAATACATATATATTAGGTATTAGGAATATACCTACTGACAGGTGGGCCCTAGGGGTCGTCGACGGCGGGTGGACGGCGGCGGAGCTGGTCGGAGGCGGCCAGAGGAGCAGCAACAGTAGCAGTGGCTACTGGCAGCAGCAGCAGCAGCTTGCGGGGGCTCTGGCCGGCGGAGGAGCGGCGGAGGTGGCCGGGCAGGCGGCGGGTTCGGAAGAGGGGGAGGTGGGGGTCAGGTTGGTGGTGGTGGAGGAGCTCCACGACGGTGGTGGTGGCGGCTAGGGGCGGCCGGAGTAGAGAGGGTAGTTTAGGGTTGGGGGTGGTCGACGGTACTGCGGGGGCTAGGGCGGCCGGAGGCGGTGTCGTGGGGGGGGTGAGGTGGTGGTGGTAGGTAGGGGAGGTCGGGGCGAAGCTTTTGGGGAGGGTGGCGGTGGTCGGCGACGGCCGGAGGCGGCGCTGAGGGTGAATGGGAGTGGTGGTGGTGCTGTGGAGGTGGTGGTCGGGATGATGCTGTGGAGGCTGGCCACGGCGGAGCAGGCGGCCGGAGGTGGGTGGAAGTGGTCGGAGGGAAGGGGAGGGGCGGCGGTGGTCCGGTGGGCGGAGGGTGGCCGTGGTGGCGGTGGGATGGGTTTGAATGAAGGGGAGGGCTAGGGTTTATATAGGTTTAGTTAAGTGGCAATTTTGTAATTAATGGCAACTTCAGGGGTATTTTGGTAATTTGGTATTTGGGATATTTTTACAGGATTTTTCTGGATTTTTGTGGTGGGTCCCTCACACCTGTGGTCTAGCCAATAGAATTAGGCCACCTAGCATGCCATTTTGCATATAAACCCCTAACTTTTCAATAATTGCATAAATGCATAAAATTTGTATTTTACGTAATTTCGTAATTTACCAAATTTTAAATACTGATTTTCCGAAATTCTAAATTGTACAAAAATAAGAGAAATAGCTGGGGAAAATGTTTTGGACAGTGTGGGGTGATTCTGGGCAGGTGCAGGGTCTGATATTGCAGGTGATACGGGTCACCGTATTTATTATTTAATAAATACTGCGCACGGTGTTCACTAATTATTTAGAGGCTATTAGGGTCATAATTTTTCTACGGTGTCA
The DNA here is from genome assembly GCA_036927795.1 of Iris macrosiphon. NCBI lineage: Eukaryota > Viridiplantae > Streptophyta > Magnoliopsida > Asparagales > Iridaceae > Iris > Iris macrosiphon. The sequence continues at coordinate 100,666,167 of JAYESA010000003.1, read as the reverse complement.
ATACGATAATTGTAATACAATTAGAGTAGAATATTATCGTATTTTTGGTTGGGCAATCAGGTGCCTACTGGTCCTCAAATCTCTAAGGGTACAGAGATGGATAAAGAGCAGAAAATTAAATAGGAAATAAATACATACGTTTGTAACGATATTTGTGCGACTAAAACGAAGCATCAAACGAGGTTTCTGGAAGTTGCACAAAATACAGAAAAAGTAGTCTAACAAGTCTAGGGCAAGTATGTAAAATTTGTTTAGGGTTAACAGCTAGTGTGATGCCCTAATCAATTGTGTAATGAACAGGTGCACAATCAATATAATATATAATAAATAAAATTTTAAAAAGTTGCTCTAATTCTAATTAGTCAAAATTAATCCTAAATTACTAAAATTTGGTCGAGGGAGTTTACAATCTACCCTCCTTAGAATATTTCGTCCTCGAAATAAAAACAACCATATAATGAGAATGAAAAATTAATTAAGGACATAAGATGATTAAGGAAGATTGAATTTGAAATATTGGACATACCCTGGTTTTGAAATAGGTGGGGATAACGCTGACGAATATCCTCTTCTTGTTCCCAGGTGGATTTACCTGGTGCATGATGTCTCCATGCAACACGAACGAGAGGAATAGTATGGCCTCGCAACACTTTCTCGCTTCGGTCCAGGATCTCTACAGGCTCCTCCTGATAAGATAAGCTTGGCCCGATGGTGATCTCTGAGTAGTCTAGCACATGACTCGGGTCTGGAATGTACCTCCTCAGCTGAGATACGTGGAAGACGTCATGTACTCCCTCCAAAGTCTGAGGTAGAGCTAGTCTGTAAGCAACTTCTCCGACGCGATCTAGCACATCGAAGGGTCCAATGTACCTTGGACTTAGCTTCCCTCTTCCTCCAAATCTGATAGTTCCTCTAGTAGGTGAGATCTTTAAGAACACATGCTCCCCTACTTGGAACTCTAGAGATCGGCGATGAATGTTGGCCCAGTGCTTCTGCCTGTCTTGTGCAGCTCGTAGGTGTCCCTGGATCTTTTTTACTTTCTCCACCGTACGAATAATCAATTCTGGTCCCAAGATCTGTCTCTCGCCAACATCGCTCCAGCATACTGGGGAACGACATTTTCTTCCATACAAAGCTTCAAAGGGAGCCATTTTAATGCTCGCTTGATAGCTGTTGTTGTAGGAAAATTCCACCAGGTGTAGATGATCTTCCCATGATCCGCTAAAATCAAGCATGCAGGCTCTCAGCATATCTTTAAGTGTCTGGATGGTGCGTTCTGATTGGCCATCTGTTTGTGGGTGATACGAGGTACTGAACTTGAGGCGGGTACCAAGACTTTCTTGCATACTTCGCCAAAAGTAAGATGTAAATCTCGTATCTCTGTCAGATACTATGCTGACTGGCACTCCATGCAGACGCACTATCTCCTTCATGTACATGTCCGCCAAGACTTCTGTAGATTGTCCAACTCTAAAAGGTAGGAAATGAGCAGCCTTTGTGAGTCTATCTACGATTACCCATACAGCATTACGACCACTAGGACTTCTTGGGAAGCCCGTAACAAAGTCCATCGTAATGTGTTCCCATTTCCACTCGGGTATTGGGAGGGGTTGAAGTAGACCGGCAGATCTCTGATGCTCAGCCTTGACTTGCTGACACACCAGGCATTTGGCCACAAAGCGTGCTATCTCTCGCTTCATTCCATGCCACCAGTAATATTGTCGCAGATCTCTGTACATCTTTGTGCCTCCTGGATGTATAGAGTATGTTGAGCTATGAGCTTCTGACATCAGCTCATTACGAAGTTCTCCATTTGGAATATAAAGACGATCACCACATCTTAGAGTCCCATCTTCGTGTATGCGACATCCTGTCTGAATTCCAGCCTCTGTTCTTTGTCGAAGCCTCTGAAATCTTGCATCTGTTGGTAGAGTAGTTTTGATTCTTTCTACCAAGGTTGATTGCAGCTGATAGTTTGACAATTGGCCGTCAAGTCCCGGCAAAATGACCTCTATTCCCAAATTTTCTAGATCTCTCAGAAGACCTGATTGGGTGATCATAAAGAATGTCGAGGGTCTTCTGCTTAGAGCATCTGCCACCATATTAGCTTTCCCTGGATGGTACTGTAGATCAATTTCGAAATCCGCCATCACTTCGAGCCATCGTCTTTGTCTCAGATTTAGGTCCTTCTGGGTGTAGACGTACTTCAAACTTTTATGATCGGTGAATATCTCCACTCGTTCGCCATATAGATAGTGTCTCCATAGCTTCAGGGCGAAGATGACTGCGGCAAGCTCCAGGTCGTGAGTGGGGTAATTCTTCTCATAAGTCCTCAACTGTCTTGAGACATAAGCTACAACCTTCCCATATTGCATTAAGATACAACCAAATCTTTTTCCGGATGCATCGTTATATATGACGAAACCTCCGGATCCAAATGGTATAGTCAAAATGGGAGCTGTAGTCAGACGCTTCTTCAAGTCATCAAAAGCTGTCTGGCAATCTTCAATCCATATGAACTCCTGCTCCTTACGGGTAAGACGAGTAATCGGCTCCGCGATTCTTGCAAAGTTTTCTACGAATCGCCGGTAATATCCGGCAAGTCCTAGAAAGCTCCTCACCTCTGAGACGTTGGTCGGGGTTGGCCACGTCTCAACAGATGAGATCTTTACTGGGTCTACCGAGATGCCTTCTCCTGTGATAACGTGTCCAAGAAATGCGACACGGTCTAGGACACTACCAGAAAAAGTCAAATTAGCGACGTCTAAAAACGTCGCTAAATAATAATAAATCGTCGCTAATTAGGTTTAGCGACGTAGTTAGCGACGTTTTAAATCAGTCGGAAAACTCCAAGTCGCTAAAACCAAAAACGTCGCTAAACGTCGCTATGCCGACGTTTTTTTAGCGACTTTAATGTGTCGCTAAATTTAGCGACGTGTTGCGACGCCAAGTCACTAAACAGCGACGTTTATAAAAGTCGCTAAACGTCGCTGATTAGCGACGTTTTTTGCGACGTTACACCGACGTCTTTAATGACCTGGCTATACTGCCATGTCAGCAATTGGCGATGTTTAGCGACGACTTTAGCGACGTCATTAGCGACGAACTTAGCGACATTTTTCAGCGTCGCTGAGTAGCGACGTAATTAGCGACGTAAATTAACGTCGCTAAGCGTCGCTACACGTCGCTAATAACGTCGCTAATTTTAAAAAAAAAATAAAAAAAAATTTCCAGAATCAAACATTGGTGATTCCCTGCAGTTTTACATCACCTTCATCATACACACCAACATGATTCAATCTAGTTAACTATATAATCCAATTAAATTAAAAACCACAAGAAGTATCAATCCAATTAAATGTGGATAACTATATAATCCAATTAAATTAACTAAAAAATTAAAGACCACAAGAAGCATCATACATCATGTCTATTGTTGAAGTACCAATAATTCATAAATAATAATAAAAATAACTAGACTACTACGGATCTGTAGGAGGCTGACCAGCGGCGCGCTTCAAGGATAACAACTCCTCATACTCGTCCCGTGGAATCGACACCGATGTCGATGGAGAAGGCAGTGACGTCGGTGGCGGCCGTGCCCGCTCCAAGTCTGCGAGTCGCTGGTTGTAAGAATCCAGGGTAGATAACAGCCTCGTACTGCTATCACCCATTGAATCCTGCATCCTCGTCAGGTTCTCGCCCATCGATAGCTGTGACGCATGCATCCTCGTCAGCTTCTCGCCCATCGATAGCTGTGACGCCTGCAGCTCCATGATGTTACGATCATTGGAGGCTCTAATATCATTTGTCAATTCTCGTAGCTCCGTCATGCTGCGGTCGAGCATATCCAATCGTGCGATAAGCATCGGATCGTCCGCCTGCGGCTGGGACCGGGACTGGTCCTCCATACTTCGTAGCAAGTCATCACGGAGAGACGCAATCTGACGGTCAACGGCCTCCTGGACGGCCTCCTGGACTCTGGCCGACGACTGCGAGGGCTGCGACTGCGAGGGGTGTGTGGAATGCACAGCTGTCGGGGAGGCCCTAGATGACTGCGTCGCAACCAGGGCGCCATAGGAGCCCGTACCGTAGTACGTACCCCTCTGGAGACCACCAGCTGCGGTCACCCACAGGTCGTCCGCCGACGGAGATGGACCGGGCTGCGACGAAGCACCAGCCTCTCCAGGTGTAGGTGCACTAGCAGTCGCCCGCTCACGAAGCCTAAGATACTCGGCCTAGAAAAGGTTTGGAAACTCAATAATTGCCTAAGTTATATTAAAATAAACACAAAGTAAAGTAATACTTACATAGGTCTGTGAGGCCTTCTCATCAATGAGATTTCCGTCCTTGCGATGGGTGGCCAAGAAGACGGTCACCATGTTTGCATCCTCACCCCTCTGTACCTGTTAAAAATATATTTTTTATTACTAAACTTAAATATTTTTTCCAAGTACCATTTTATGGTACTTATATTAAAATAATATATTTTAAAAGAAAAAATATACCAAACGACGGAAATGTTCCGTCATCGGAATCGAGCCACCACACCACTTGGCAGCATTCTGCCTAGCCGCCTTGGCCTTCTTAGACCTTTCCTTGTAGCTCGGATCGTCGAATCTAGCCCTCATCGCAGTCCACTACTCAGACGTGATCCAACCTTGGATCGGTTTTCCAGCACGATCACGAGCCTTCTGGTCATCCAGAGCATCTCGGATAAGCTTGGCGGCAACGGTAGGAAAGAGCCGCTCGATCAACTCGGCCCGGTGCGGAGGATAAAAATACGTTTGCTACAATAAATAATTCATTAAGTTAGCATCACGAATATGCATAAATTAGAGGATTTATTTAATATACTTTTACCTGGAAGTGCGCAAACCAGAACGCCTTCCTCTCCTCCGGAGCCTCAGAGTAGTTGATCCAAGGGCCACCGTAGTTGTTCCTCAGAAATTGGCCCAGGCGTCTCTGAACCGACGATGGACGATATCTATACAGAAATAATAATTTAGATTACTGAAAAAGTCAATATACGATGAATAAAGAGAAACACAAATATATACTAAACCATCTAATTGACTTACTTTGTACCGTCGGCCCAAATCTCTGTCCTCGTCTCCTCCGGTGGTGCGCATGGAGGATCTTGCTGATGCTGGGACAACGTCGGCACGACCTCCTCTACATGCTCATCAGTCTCCATGGTTCCGTCAGCAGGAGGAACGCTGGACGAGGGAGTACTATCACGCCTGGAACTACTCGTCCCAGGAGTGATGCCACGCAACGTCGTCGCAGTCGGAGATGTGGCTGCTCGATATACTGGAGTACTGGGCAACGATGATCCGGAACCAACAGTAGGCAGTACCGGAGTGGCACTCTGTCTACCTCGGGACCTGCCGAATCCTCCGCGTCGTCCTGTCATATCTGATAACAACATATGATGAATATAGAGAAACACAAATATATACTACATTCTACAGTCAAAATGTGATACATATCTCAAAGCATTATACAGTCAAAATATAATACATATATTCGTTAATGTCAAAATGTGATACATATCTCAAAACATTTTATAGTCCAAATATAGTTACATTCTACATGGAATATTTTATATTTTCAATCATCTTCAGAAAATTCATCTTGTTCGCCTTCCTCGTCCTGCTCTTCCTCTTCCTCGTCTTCACTTTCATCTACTTCGTCGTCCTCTTCGGATAATTCTACATCTTCTACATTATTACTCGTGTAATGAGTAACTTCCGTTGAGTCCACATCTATAATATTTGTTACAAGAGGTAGATCGTCCTCCTGATAAGCTATTTTGTCAATGTCAAAGGTATTTCTAGCTTTAGTCTTGCATACTGCCCACCAATCCGACCTCGCTGTCCCCCGTCTAGGATAAGTTGTGAAGTACACAAGCTGAGCCTGACTTGATAGGACAAATGGTTCGTAGCCTTGATATCTACGCTTGTAGTTTATATCCACAAGGCCATGCTTGTCAATTTTCCAACCTTGATCTTGAATCGGATCGAACCATTCACACCTGAATAGCACGATATTAGCAGGTTCTGGGCCATAATTATATGTCAACTCCACAATCTCTCGTAAGATGCCAAAAAAATCATTGCCCGAATTGACGTCTTTGTAGTTTGTAGATTTGATACACAAACCACTGTTTTTCGTGGAATCAAGATCCAGAAAGCTGTCTCTGATAGGAGCATTTGTTGACTTGAACCTGAACCCATTCACATAGAAACTTGGCCATATTTTTACGGCAGTAATTGGTCCCTTGGCTAGAGTCCTAATAGATTCAGTCTCGGATGATATTAGACGATCGACCTAAATACCAAAGTAGCGATGGTAAGTTATTTGTTTTACAAGTGCAGAAATAAAAAGTAATTACCAAGTATCTTACATATGCGCTCAACCAAGAAGGAAAATGGTATCTCATTTCTTGTTCTACTTCTTCGTCTGTTATGTAGGGTCTAACCGACCTCAACTCATCATTATATGTGCTGAAAAACAATGATGCAACTGCTAATTAGTAGCATAATAGTATCTTATACTATTACATTGAGATGATGTAAACGTGGACGATTAATTACTTACCCCTCTAGCTTCTCCACTTCATCCTCGTCGCAATTGAGTAATATATACAATTGAGCAGCCCTTAGCTCATCGTCATTCAAATATCTCTTCTTTATTTTTCCCGAAGGCTTTCCGGATGCATTGAATACTTTGAGTATTGCATCATTAGATTCCTTATATGCGTCATCGTTTCTGGGAGCTTTCGTCCTATTAGTAGCAACATGCGGTTTGAAATACGTCGAGCAAAAGTTTGTAATCTCCTCGAGAACATAAGCTTCACAAATAGATCCTTCAACCCGTGCCTTATTTTTCACCTTTCTCTTTAGGTGATTCAGATGACGCTCGAAGGGGTACATCCACCAATAACCGACAGGACCACCAATACGTGCCTCATAGGAAAGATGAATTGGCAAATGCTCCATAGAGTCGAAGAATCCTGGAGGAAACACCTTCTCGAGCTTACATAGTATTACCGCAATGTCCCTCTCTTGCTTTTCTAGACGATCGACGAGCAACTTAGTACAACAAAGATCTCTGAAGAATATGCTCAGCTCTGTCAATGGGTCCCAAACGACCTGCGGTAAGAATTCCCGAAATGCAATCGGAATTAACCTCTCCATGAATACATGACAATCGTGGCTCTTCATACCTACTAGTTTGTTCTCCTTGAGGTCGACGCATCTTCTCAAGTTTGACACGTACCCGTCTGGAAACTTTAGACCCTGAATCCACCTACAAAGTCTACCTTTATCCTCTTTATCCAGTGAGAAAACTGACTTAGGTTGCTTTAACTTTCCATTCCCCTCCTCTATCAGATGCAATGCAGGACATCTACATATGTCTTCTAAGTCCAACCTGGCCTTCGAATTATCTTTTGTCTTCCCCTTTACATCCATTACAGTATTAATTATGTTATCAAACACATTCTTCTCGATATGCATGACATCAAGGTTATGTCTGATCAGATTGGTGCTCCAATATGGCAGATCCCAGAATATACTCCTCTTCGTCCAGTTATGGGTGCGACCAAATCCGTCACACTTGTACCCCTTAGCAGGCTCTTCGATAGCACTTGGTAAATCTTTTACCTCTTCCCATATCGTGCATCCGGGCCACCTTGGAGGTGGATTGGCCTTCTCTACAACTCCCGTACGAAAAGCATTCCGATTCCTCCGGTACGGATGATCCTTCGGCAAAAATTATCGATGACAATCGAAGAAGCACGGTTTGCCTCCGTGTTTCAAACGGAAAGCCTGAGAACGGTCCATGCAATACGGACATGAGAGACGACCATGGGTGCTCCATCCCGATAACATTCCATAGGCCGGAAAGTCGTTGATGGTTCACATAAGTGCTGCCCTCATCTGAAAATTCTGCTTTCTAGAAACATCGTACGTGTTGGCACCTACTTCCCACAACTGATTCAACTCATCTATCAAAGGCTGTAAGTACACATCGATGTTCCTCTTCGGATTGTTCGGACCCGGGATAATAACGGTTAGGAACATATACGGAGTCTTCATGCACATCCAAGGCGGTAGATTATACGGAGTGACGATCACAGGCCAACACGAATACTGGGAGCCCAAAAGTCCGAATGGGGTAAAACCGTCAGAGCAGAGCCCCAATATGACATTACGCGCTTCCTCGGCAAAATGTGGATACTCTCGATCAAAGTGCTTCCATGCTTCTCCATCGGATGGATGATCCAATACTCCTTCGATCTGTTTTCGCCTGTGCCAACTCATGTTTTCTGCAGTCTCCTTAACCATAAACAACCGCTGCAACCGCGGCGTCAAAGGCAAGTAGTGCATCGAATCGGTAGGCTTCCTTGCACCGACAGACTTTCCTCTAACAGTGGCCTTATAGTGATCAGCACCACAGAATCTACACGCATCTTCATCCTTGTCATCTTTGTAGTACAACATGCACCCGTTGCGACATGCATCGATTTTTTCGTATCCCATCCAAAGCGATCTCACCATCCTCTTAGATCGATAGAAGTCTTTAGGCAACTTTGCACCCTCGGGCAAGATCTCTATAATCAAATCGAGCAGTCGATTATAGCATTCTTGCGACATGTTAAAATCGGACTTGATGCTCAATAATCTTGTAACCACCTCCAACGGTGAATGGTCCTCACAACCAGGATATAGTGGAGTCCTTGCATTCTCAAGCAACTCCATAAACTTTGCAGCATCGGCATTCGGTGCCTCCTCAGCTGCATCATAATTGTCTGGATTGAAACTAGGTCCTGCCGCATCATAATTGTCAGGATTGAAACTAGGCCCCGCCGCATCATAAACCATGTTCACCAACCCGTCGTCGTAAGCATCGTGGTCTTGGACATCCATATACGGCTCCACATAGGGCTCCGACTCCGATGCTAGAGATACAAGTTCTCCGTGCGCGGTCCACTGATAGTAATTCGGCGTAAAGCCCTTCGAGTATAAATGATATGTAACTTCCACTTCTGGATGATATTTCCTGTTGCGACATCTCACACATGGACACTTAATTTTGGTACCGTCCATGTACTGAGGGAATGCCTTGGCGAACTGCAGGAACTGCTGTACACCCTCAATGAATTTATCCCGCACACCGCACATGTCATCAGGATGACGGTTGTACATCCACGAACGATGACGCAGATAGTAATTCATATCCATTTCTAGATACTTCTGCAAAATTGACAGTATGTATCATATAAATCATTACATGCAAAATTAACTTCTGTGTCTGTGTCAGTGCCCGTTATGGGAAAAGCAGTATATATATATATATATATATATATATATATATATATATATATATATATATATATATATATAATATTACCCAAATAATATCTTAATACCACTTTACTACTATACCTTAACCCACTTCTGTGTCAGTGTCCGGATTTTAGTGTAGTAGACTCCAGCCGAAGCCAATAAGTTTCTTGAGATGCATGTCCTTAATGATGCATGCTGCGATGATATCTTTGCTCCATTAGAGGCTCTTCATACTGCTAGCTAGTGATTTCAGTAAGTGTTAAAATTAATCCTTTATTTATTTAAGCTGATTTGTAAGTTTCGTTTAGCTAATTCAACTGTTATAGTCATATTATTTAGACCATTAGGCACTTCTTGAAACTGGCAGTAGGGTGAGGAACTGAGATACATAACTCCGCAGTACTTTGCTTTCGGCAATTAACCCCTATATATATTGGGAGTGGAACGAGGAAGTAGCTAGAGCTCAAAATTCTTGGGGCACAATTAAGGACGGTTGCTTAGATCATACACTTCCTGGTCGAATAATTGGCGTTCTAATTAATTTGATCACATGATCAGTTGTTGTACGAATATTCAGGAATTAGTTCTAATTTGTTCACCCAATGTACGTAGTCATGACATATGAACATGGATTCAATAATAGCCATCATTTCTTCCCCTCCTCCATTGGACCAATGAATAGTAACCACAAAATCAAACAATTAGTATATATGTATGTATGTATGTATGTATGTATGTATGTATGTATATATATATATATATATATATATATATATATATATATATATATATATATATATATATATATATATATATATATATATATATTGCAAAAGTGCAAATAAATACACTTATGTTCTTTCTTTCTTATTCATCGATCCATATTATTTATTTATTTTATACTTGAAAGAAGAAATTAAAATCTGATCTCTACATGATCGCACATGCATGAACATTGTCAAAAAACCTAACCCTAACCCTAACCCTAACCCCATGTCAAAAAACCTAACCCTAACCCTAATCCTAACCCTAACCCCATGTCAAAAAACCTAACCCTAACCCTAACCCTAACCCTAACCCTAGGTCCAGATCAGTGTCTGTGTCAGTGTGTGTGTGTGCCGTGTCTGTGTCTGTGTCAGTGTGTGTGTCGTGTTTGTGTCAATGTCACATGTGTCCTGTGAGAGAGAGAGAGAGAGAGAGAGAGAGAGAGAGTATACCTTGCCGGAGTAGTCGCGGTCGACGGAGCTGGGGGGGGGGGATTTGTTTTCGAATCGAAATTTCAACTGACGGAGAAAAATGAAACCGACCCCTAATTAACCAAATTTTAGCGACGTTTAGCGACGTCCAATAAAAAATATCGCTAAATTAAATATTTGCGACGTAAAGGACGTCGCTAAACACGTTGCTAAATATTTTGAGTTTAAATGTCGCTATATACGTCGCTAAACGTCGCTAAATTAGACATATTAGCGACGTTTAGCGACCTTAATTGAACTTATAGCGACTTATCTTTTAAAATCGTATTAAAAGTCGCTAAACGTCGCTAAATGTCGCCATTTAGCGACGTCTAGCGACGTGTTTATAATGAGTCGCTAATTTTCTTTTATTAGCGACGTTTCTTTTGACGTCGCTAAAATACGTCGCTAATCCCGCTTTTTCTAGTAGTGGGAAGAATTCACACTTGCTCATCTTAGCATAAAGGCTCTCCCGTCTCAGCGTCTCTAATACCAACCTTAAGTGCTCTTCATGCTCCTCGTGGCTCTTTGAATACACCAGAATGTCGTCGATGAAGACTACCACGAACTGGTCCAGATATTGGTGGAAGACTCTGTTCATCAGGTTCATGAATACGGCAGGTGCATTAGTTAGTCCAAAAGGCATCACCAGGAACTCGTAATGACCATAACGAGTCCTGAATGCTGTCTTTGGAATATCTTCCCTCCGTACCTTGACCTGATGATAGCCTGATCTCAAGTCTATCTTTGAGAATACCACGGCTCCTGTTAGTTGATCGAACAGGTCGTCAATTCTCGGCAAGGGGTACTTGTTTTTGATTGTCAGAGCGTTGAGGGCTCTGTAATTAATGCACATGCGATATGTTCCGTCCTTCTTTGGTACAAACAACACTGGTGCTCCCCAGGGTGATGCACTAGGACGAACAAATCCCTTGATCTGTAATTCCTCCAGTTGAAGCTTCAGCTCGTCAAGCTCCTTCTTCGCCAGTCGGTATACATTGGAGGATACTGGTGCAGCTCCGGGGATTAGCTCAATTATGAACTCCACTTCTCTGTCAGGCGGTAGGCCTAGCAATTCTTCTGGAAATACGTCCTCGAACTCTGCTACAATTGAGGGAGGTGTTGTCTCCATCGCCATGTAAGCTCTAGGAGTCTGGCCTACTCCTTGCTCGATGGTTCCACGGACATATTCGAACTCTGGGTGATCTGGGGGTCTAAAGATAACACTACCCTTTCGGCAGTCTAGGACAGCATTATTCTGGCTTAGCCAGTCCATGCCTAAGACAACATCGAAATTTGGCATTGGAAGTACCAAAAATTGCGCGTTTAGTCCTCTACTGCAAACAACTACCGGACAGGTTTCGATAATGTTGGTAACTGGAACAATACCTCCTCTAGTAAGTATTTTTCAACACTTGGGTAGCGGGGAAGTGGATAGCTTGTGCATGGCTACGAAACTACTGGATATGAAAGATAAAGTAGTCCCAGAATCGAATAATACAGTTGCAGGTAATGATGCAACTAAAATGGTACCTGTTATAGTTTCCCCTTCAGGTTCTTCTGCAATGGCAGCTAACGCAAAGGCTTGTCCCTGCCTTTGTCCTCCGGCTTGTTGTCTGGCCTTGAACTGGGTCTCCTGAGTAGGCAGAGGTGCTCCTCTCTGATATCCTCCTGATGTGGAGGGAAGCATCTTCTGAGCTTGTGCTCCTGGCTTCTGCCCTTGTTGAGGTGCTGCATCTCTGCGTTGTGGGCAGTCTTTGGCCATATGATTTTTAGCTCCACATAGCAGGCATAATCCCAGCTTCTTTCTACAGTCATTGGCAAAATGTCCCTTCTTGCCACAAAAGTGACAAGTCGGGAGCTCCCTCTTCTGGTAAGGCCCCGTCGTCTGCTGAGTCTAATATTGGGGACGACGTATAGGTCCTCCTGCTCCTTGCTGATTCTTGGCCGGGAAGGTTGAATTTGAGCGTCTGGCTCCTCGGCCAATGACTTCTTGCTCCCTGGCTTCTGTAAGAACCTCGTTGTAGGAGATTCTCGACTGCGTTGTTGTGTACCTCTGGAGCTCGTGGTTAAGGCCATGGTGGAATCTTTTAGCCTTCTTCAGTTCGTTCGGGATCAGATCAGCACCGAAACGACTTAGTCTGCTAAACTCCGCATCGTAGGCATCTACCGTCATGTTTCCTTGCTCCAGGTGCAGGAACTGGGAGTATAGGGCATTCTGGACTGTCGCTGGAAAGTACTTGGCGTTGAAATGCTCCAAGAATTGTTGCCAAGTTTGGTCTTTTCCGACGCTGCGCTCTATAGATTCCCACCAGTGATGGGCGTTGCCAAGAAGTTGGCCCCTCACAGCGGTCATCCATAGGTCGGGAGTGAGTTGCGATCCTTCTAGCAGCATTTCGGTGTTGGAGATCCAATCGGAGATCTCTTCAGGAGTCTCGTTGCCTTTGAAATCCCTCGGGCTCATTTGACGGAAGCCTCGAACTGTGCCCGCTGGTTGGACAGGTACTGGTGTCGGAGTAGTAGTTCTCTCCAAAGCCGTCATCAACGTCTGTCGCAGAGCTTCAGTTTGCTGCCACTGAGACTGTCTCAGGGCCTCAGTTTGTTGCCACTGGTTCTGCAACATAGTCTGGAGAAACTGCAACATTTGAGGTTGACCCTCAAGTTGTGGCATCTGGATAGGCAAGGCTGGAGGTGGAGACAAAGGTGTCTCTGCATGTGGAGTTGGTGTCATCTCCTGGCTAGAATTTTGGTGATTGGACGGAGTTCCTTGGGCACTTGGCGAAGGGTCTGTTGCTTGGTCAGCCCCATTATTCGCAAGTTTCCCGGGTATGTCCATATTTCTGAGGAAAATAGGATAATTAGAAAACACAAAGGAGATAAATAATGATAATCAAGCAAGATGCAATAATAGAATTTGTAAAGATGGTGTCAGTGTGGATGAGACCTAATATTCCTATCCTATTGCAGGCATTGCTGGGCATGTCATCATACCACTAGCAATAAAACTAGACCTGCATGGGCCACCACTAAAACCATGTCACGCCCCAGTCCCAAAATGTCAGGAACTAGGCCACGTATCACTGGCCAGCTGACACGTCACTAAGGGCTTAATCCACTTTGATGGACCCAAAGGGACGTGCTACGCTGTCCTAAAATACTACAAGTATAGAACAGGTAAAACTATCTCATCCACAACAAAATGTCAGAAAAGTAAGTGCTGAAATATATATATAACTGAGTCTGATACAGTACACAACTGGTGAGAATACAAGCCTACTACAAAAACTGATAATAGCGCAGAAAAATCAGATAGACTAAGCAGTGTCTATCTGATCAAAACATCTCCATCTCTAGGTAGCAGCATCTAGGGTCAAGCCTACTCTGAGGGTGTCTCCTCGAGCTCCTACTCGGTAGCACATCTGGCCTCCTGATCAGGCCCGTACACTGTGGGGTAGAAAGCTTCATCTAGATCTGGCAAGGAACCAGGTCCTCAGTGGGACGTAACAAGATACAGAAAAATAACATGCCATGTAATGTAAATACTGAATAAAGAAATAAAATAAATACAGGGTGCTAACCATACTAAGTGAAAATACAAGTAAAGATCCAGTAGTACGCATGGGAATGTGTGGCTAGACATACGCTGACGTAATTCACCAATCGTGGCGACTGGCTAGTATAGGTGTCGTATGCCCCCGACTCAGGGAACTCTGCAATCGACCATCTCTGATACGAAGGTATAAAACATTATTGGAGGGATGTCCCATACGTCTACCAGTTATCTTTCCCATCCCAATGAAACTAAATGTCAAGTTGTATTTTTTTCCTGAATTATTCTAATCCGTGATGCGGGTCACACGTATTGGTAGCTAATCAAATACGCAGCTCGCATCCAAATATGCATGGCAACCATGTTGCGTGTTCCCGTGATAGGGTCTAGGAGAATATTAGAATACTCTCTCAGTTGTGGGTGAGTCTGTAAATTGTCAATCATAACAGCTGACTGTACCCAAGGTAGTCTCAGGTAATCATGGTATATGAAATTCAGGAACAAAGCAGATATCAACAATTGAATTTAAACATTAACTTGGCAAGGTATACTTGCCTACTCCTTGATATTGTTGATAACCTGATCTCACAGTCAGGTTTGAAGGTGCTGGTGACAGGGGGTCACTGGCTGTGCTGTAGTTGGTTTCTGTTACAACAGATAGTGTTTGTGAATAACTTGGTTGCAAATAATAAGTATACATCTATACTTATATACATATATATGATATAGATATATATATATAGTATGTATATAGATATAGTATATATATAGTAGTATATATATAGTATTTAAAGAACAGACAAATGCAGGTAAATAGTAGCAGGGTATATCCACTGCGATAGATATATAATAGTATAATATTATCAGGGTGTATCCTCTGATAATATAATAGTCAGGGTATATCCATTGAGATATAATATAGGTAATTTGAAATGACAGTACAGGAATTAAATACATATATATATATGTACTATAGTATATAGTATAGTATATAGATAATAAAAAGGAATTGACAGTGCAAGAAATTAATACGTATATAAATGCTGTATTATTTAACAATATAATATAAGTAGTAGCAGGGTCTATATGTGACCACTGTAAATATACATATATAGATAGGCTGTAATATCCAGCACAGTATTATATATATAGTATATATAATATATAGATAATGACATTGCAGAAATGTAAATTTACATATTTATAATAAGCTGTATTATCCAGCTGGATATATATATATATATACATATATAGATAATATATATATATAGATAAATAGGTGCAGGAAATTAAATGCAGAAAAATAAATAAAAGGAAAATGCATAGCATACATTATACTAGTAATTATATAACATATACAAATATGTTATATATATATATATATATATATATATATATATATATATATATATATATATATATATATATAATACATAACCTATAGTATACATGTTATAAATATATGTACATATATATATATACTTATAGATATATATAATAATAGAATATAGTAATATTCATATACATATACATATATTTATTATATATATAATACTAGTATATACAGTATTATTATACTGTATAATAGCTTTATATATTATATTTATATATATATAGAATAATATATACATATAAATACACATATATACATATAATTATACATATATATATATACATATATATATATACATATATATACATATACATATACATATACAAATATATATATAAATACATATATATTAGGTATTAGGAATATACCTACTGACAGGTGGGCCCTAGGGGTCGTCGACGGCGGGTGGACGGCGGCGGAGCTGGCCGGAGGCGGCCGGAGGAGCAGCAACAGCAGCAGTGGCTACTGGCAGCAGCAGCAGCAGCAGCAGCTTGCGGGGGCTCTGGCCGGCGGAGGAGCGGCGGAGGTGGCCGGGCAGGCGGCGGGTTCGGGAGAGGGGGAGGTGGCGGTCAGGTTGGTGGTGGTGGCGGAGCTCCACGACGGTGGTGGTGGCGGCTAGGGGCGGCCGGAGTAGAGAGGGTAGTTTAGGGTTGGGGGTGGTCGACGGTACTGCGGGGGCTAGGGCGGCCGGAGGCGGTGTCGTGGGGGGGTGAGGTGGTGGTGGAAGGTAGGGGAGGTCGGGGCGAAGCTTTTGGGGAGGGTGGCGGTGGTCGGCGACGGCCGGAGGCGGCGCTGAGGGTGAATGGGAGTGGTGGTGGTGCTGTGGAGGTGGTGGTCGGGATGATGCTGTGGAGGCTGGCCACGGCAGAGCAGGCGGCCGGAGGTGGGTGGAAGTGGTCGGAGGGAAGGGGAGGGGAGTGGCGACGGGTTCGGCGGTGGTCCGGTGGGCGGAGGGTGGCCGTGGTGGCGGTGGGATGGGTTTGAATGAAGGGGAGGGCTAGGGTTTATATAGGTTTAGTTGAGTGGCAATTTTGTAATTAATGGCAACTTCAGGGGTATTTTGGTAATTTGGTATTTGGGATATTTTTACAGGATTTTTCTGGATTTTTGTGGTGGGTCCTTCACACCTATGGTCTAGCCAATAGAATTAGGCCACCTAGCATGCCATTTTGCATATAAACCCCTAACTTTTTAATAATTGCATAAATGCATAAAATTTGTATTTTGCGTAATTTCGTAATTTACCAAATTTTAAATACTGATTTCCCAAAATTCTAAATTGTACAAAAATGAGAGAAATAGCTGGAGAAAATGTTTTGGACAGTGTGGGGTGATTCTGGGCAGGTGCAGGGTCTGATATTGCAGGTGATACGGGTCACCGTATTTATTATTTAATAAATACTGCGCATGGTGTTCACTAATTATTTAGAGGCTATTAGGGTCATAATTTTTCTACGGTGTCAATACGATAATTGTAATACAATTAGAGTAGAATATTATCGTATTTTTGGTTGGGCAATCAGGTGCCTACTGGTCCTCAAATCTCTAAGGGTACAAAGATGGATAAAGAGCAGAAAATTAAATAGGAAATAAATACATACGTTTGTAACGATATTTGTGCGACTAAAATGAAGCATCAAACGAGGTTTCTGGAAGTTGCACAAAATACAGAAAAAGTAGTCTAACAAGTCTAGGACAGGTATGTAAAATTTGTTTAGGGTTAACAGCTAGTGTGATGCCCTAATCAATTGTGTAATGAACAGGTGCACAATCAATATAATATATAATAAATAAAATTTTAAAAAGTTGCTCTAATTCTAATTAGTCAAAATTAATCCTAAATTACTGAAATCTGGTCGAGGGAGTTTACACTGTAGTGAAATAAATTTATATTGGATGTGGAGGCCCACGGATTTAAAATGATGTTTCGATCTCCAAAAAAATTTAAGAAATATTTAAATTAATTATTTTATGTCTATTATGAAAAAAGAACTAATAAAACAAAAAAAATAATCAAACCAAACCAACTAAATCAACCAAAACAAACCAACCCAAACCATCCAAAAAATCCGTGGGCCCCACACCAAAATTCAGCGAACATAGTTGGCGGATTTTGGGTGTGGGGCCCACGGTTTTTTTGGGGTGGTTTGTTTTGGATTGTTTTGGTTGGTTTTATTTAGTTGGTTTGTTTTAATTGGTTTTGTTTTATTATTTGGTTTAGTTTTTTTATTTAGTTTTTTTAGCCAACAATTTCAGCAAACATTTTTTTATTTAGTTTTTTTTATTTAGTTTTGTTTTGGATTTTAATTTTTTTAATTTAATTTTGTTTTGAATTATGGTTTGCTTTGGTTTTTTTATTTATGGATTGATGTTGGTTCAGGAATTGGTTCACATGGAAGGGAATAATGCTCCTCGGTTTGATGCACCCCAGTTTGAAAAAAATAAATTTCTAAATATTTAGTTTTGTTTTTTTATTTATGGATTGATGTTGGTTCAGGAATTTTTTTTATTTAGTTTTATTTAGTTTTGTTTTGAAAAAAATATTTCTAAATATTTCTTTCCAATTAATTTATTTTAATTTTATTTCGTTAAAATAAATTTACTTAAATCTAATTACAAAACTAAACTAAACTAAATAAATAAAACAAAAATATAACTAATTAAAATAAACCAACGAAAAAAACCAAACCAAACTAAGTAAACAAACCAAACCAAACCAAACCAAACCAAACCAAAAAAAAAAAACGTGGGCCCCATGGGGCCAAATTCCGCCAACTGAGTTGGCTGAAATTGGCCCCCCCAATTTCAGCCAACTCTGTTGGCGAAAATTGGCCGTGGGGCCCACATTTTTTTTAATTTGTTTGTTTGCGTACGTGTACAAAAGTTGCGTTTTCCGCCAACACTGTTGGCGGACCGTGACTTTTTTTAAAAAAAATTCAAACTTATTTCGTTTACATGAATTTAATGTAAATTTATTTTGCTACAGTAAATTTTCTGTTCAAATATAGGACATAAGTACAACTTACGTCCTATTAATAATAGTGCGTAAGTACTCCTCCCACTTAATCTGCACTTAACCATATATTAACTAATATCCTAATATCCATAACTATTTACTATATATCAATATCATAATATTCTAATATTATCCTAACTATATATTAATATTAGATATTAAGCTAACTATTTGTTAGCTTAATATAATAATATAATAATATAATAATATATAAATATCATAATAACAACTTTCAGCTATTGTTATCTTAATATAACAATATATTAATATATTAATACATATATATTAATATATTAATACATAGCTATGAATCTTATGCTCTAAACTAGGGCGTAAGTTTATTTTTTATTTTTTCCAACGGCTATATTTCAACGGTAATATTTGAAATGGTAATAATGATATAGCTTATATATATCAACCACCGAATTCCCACATATTCTCACTCTTCCAATATTTATCAAAGTTTCAATACTATTACTCTTGTAATTTTTATCCAACCTCACATACTCTCATTCTTTCAATATTCACCACAGCAACTCTCATCAGTTAGAAGAAAATCTGATCTGGCAAATATTTTCGAATCTCGAAGTTTTTAGCTATGGATCAAATCCTAACTGTGATTTACTATCATGGAGGTACGCTAAATGAATTATCTTATGAGGGAGGTACAACTAATTTAATTTGTACATATCAGAATTTTTTTTTTGAAAATATACAAAATATTATTGCAGAAAGTTTTTCTATTACTTATGAATTCGCAATAAGGTAGTTTTTTATGAATACTTTTTTAGTAATAAATAGTGAAGAAGCATGGAGATTTATTGTTGAAAGTAGTATAGGTGCATCTTGTATAAAGATCTATATTAATCTATTATTACCAAATATTAGCACAAATATAACATCTACTAGTCAAATTGTTTATAATAGTCAAAAAAATTATGTTGGTCCTAGCACCTCAAACCAAATAAATTTAGTCGAAGAGAACGTTGACGATGAAGATAGTGATGACTTAGTCGAAGATTTAGACTATTATTTATCCACTGTTGATAATTCAGATGGTAGTACCCCCGAAGTATTTCGTCGAAGAGAGTTTACTTATTCTTATGCATTTCAAAATTTTATTAGTGATATAGCAATTCTTCGTAAATTTAGTTGTAAAGCTACACATAGCAATTCTCAAAAATTTGTATATGTTTGTGACGCTCAACATTGTCGTTGGAGAGTGTACGCACATGAAATTGGTAACAGTGGAATATTTGAGATTCGTACATTTAAATCTCAACATTCATGTACTGGTGTATTACCAAGAGGACGTCATCGACAGGCTACTGTTGCATGGATTAGTGAAAAAAATATAGGTAAAATTAGATATAACCAGTCTTATAGTACATCATATATTATGATGATATACTTAGAGATTATCGAGTACATATTACGTATTCTAAAGCTCAGAGAGCAAAAGAACTTGCATTATCTGAAATTAATGATAGTTATATTGATGCATACGGTAGTCTTAAAAAATATGGCCTTACTATTATGGAAACAAATCCTGGTAGCAGATATTTTTAAAGACGGTAGGAAATAATATTTTTCAAATAATATTTATTTATTTCGAGGCATGTATCGATGGTTTTTTACGTGGTTGTTTACCTATAATTAGTATTGATGCAACTTGTCTGACATCTAGATATCAAGATACTCTATTTGTGGCTTGTTCTAATGATCCTAACTATCAATTATATCATATTGCTTATTGTATTGCTGAAAATAAGAATACTGAATCTTGGATATGATTTTTAGACAATTTAAAAACTTCATTTGAAAGTTATTTTGATCATTAGGATAGTATTTCATTTATGTCAGATAAGCAAAAAGGATTAATTCGTGGAATGCGTGATACTTTTTCATACTCTCAAATTTTTTTTGTATCCAGTATTTCAAACAAAATATGAGAAGTCAATATAGTAGTACATAAAAATATCAAGAATGGTTAGATAAACTTGCTCGATCTTATAATGTTATGGATGCGACAAAATGATTTGAAAAGATTAAATCGGCAGATATTAGGATTTTTAATTGGATTGTTGGTACAAACGATAAAAATTATAATTTTTTCCATTGGATCACAGCTTATGCACCATGTCCTAGACTCGATATTAACACATCGAACATTGCAGAGAGTTTTAATAATTGGATTAAAAATTTACGTAATAAACTAATAACAACATTGCTTGGTGGTATTAAAGCAAAAATCATAACAATTCATGATAAGCATCGGCTAAACGCTAAAAATATGGATAGAGACTTTTGTGCAAGGACGCTTAAGATTATGGAACTTATCAAAGAGAAAGATGTATGGATTTAGCAAATAAATGAGCTAACATTTACAGTGTCGTTTGCAATACACATTTTTTTCTGTTGTGTCAAGTCTGTCAGTCATATTGCTACAAATTAAATCTTGTTCCTGCTCCCTTTTCTGTAAAATGAATTCTTTTAGGTCTGCCAGCATCTCCGTCGAACATCTGATAAAAATTATTATCCTGCTCAATTTTCTGTTAAAACACTGAAAAGTGTATATACGTCATGTATAGTACCAATTCCATCCCCATACACAAGATGAATTGGTAAGAGGTAAAATTGGTGTATCAGATGTTCGACGGAGAGCTGGCAGACCTAAAAAGAATTATTTTATGACAAGGGGCCTGGCAACCAAAGATCTTCATTGTAGCAATTGTGGCAGACTTGGACACAACAGAAAAAAATGTGCAAGACAAACGACACTGTAAATGTTGTATTTATTTGTAATTACTTTACTTTGTATCATTCTCATATGAGATTACTTTACTATTTTTTTAGGTTATTGTAATTGGAATTGTCTAAATATTAAGTGGTATCTTTAAGTCTGAACTAAGTGGTATCTCTATGCAATGTAGTCTAATATAGACAAACAAGAACCATATAAGTAAATTTTATAATTAACATGTACTACATCCCTAAAATATGTTCACTATAAGTCTTTTATCGTTCACCTCTATCCATCCTGTCATAATGCCTACGGGGAACTGGTCTAAGTCCTAGTCTCAATTTTTTAGCCTCTGCTTGGTCCGGTGTCTCCCCTGGCAATGGCTGGAAATTATAATTCTCAGATTCCTATGTAGGAATTGGAGCTGTGGATGGATAATCTAGGGTGTGCCAAATAGTAAAAAATTGCTCTGCATATAAGAATCCCAACCAGGCTGTAATGTACCACCAGGCTGAGATGTGCCCTCTCCAGCATCCTGATAAATATGTGATCCAGCATCAAAGTTTGACATGTCTTGTGACGTCCCCTCCCTTGCCTGTCGATCAGTCCGTCGCTGACGTGGCCTACAGGGAGGTGCACGTCTACGTCTGACATGGCCTACAGGTTGATCCTCGAGAATCTCCAATGGTAGCACAGGGGGCTAAGGGGTTGGCTCATAAATTGTGCAGTTTCTCTTAGCAATTCACGTTGATCTACTATTGGGTCCTGGGACATGGCTTCCCAATGTTGCAGCTGAAATTATATCCATACTCAATGACACACCACATACATATCATAGTATATATAAATAAAATTGGGATATATACCATTACATTTACTTGTGTGTCCCTCACACGTATACTAGTATCATCCAGAGCCCGGTGTTGAAACCGAGGCTCTTCAAAATGATAGCGTCGGTTTTGCATGCGTGGGGTCCCGTACCAACATACATAATCTGCAGTACCATACTCTGCAAAATTAAAATCTCAAGTTAATATATCATTAGAATTTATTATATTTATGAGTTTATTCTAAGAATAACTTACCATCCAATGTCGATGTTATTGGTTGGGACAAGTGTATCACGCCATGTGTGGCCAACCTGTTCTCCCAACATGGAAGATGTGAGCAAATCTGCGATACGATAGTACCGTTGCTATGATCAGCAAGCAAAGGGTCTTAAGGTATCAATTGGTGCATCCCGAATTATCGTATGACACGATCAGCCAGATGAAACATGATATGTGAATGGTAGAAGATATAGTATCTATGCATACTAGCTCCACGTGCATCATCTATCACATATTTGGGTACACTCTCAGGTTGCCATTTAATCTATATGACATTTAACTAGCGTAAAAAAATATTTAAACGTAATAAAGATACAGTATCTAAATATCTATGCATGCTACGTCAATTGCAGTCAGTATATCAAATATGTGCCGATAGAGCGATACCACTCTATAATGATCGTGAGATGTATATGTATCGTTTGAATTCTACCTCACTCCAGTAGGCTTCACTCGTTGATCAACCAAGTATCGACTACATGGCCTACCGATACTAAAATGTTCGTAGGACTATAGCTGCAAATAAGAAAACAATAATAATAATATTAATTGTCTAATGTATATAACCATATATGAAGAATATCAATTTCAATTATACCTGTATAAGTGTGATACAACCAGATATATTTTTGTGTAGACCACGCCTTGGTCGTAGACCACGCCCTGGTCGAAGAGTAACAAAAGTAGTCATCGCATGGAAGAGATTGGCTAATACGGTCGCACCCCATGCGTGCTGTGTGAAGGTGCCCAGGTCTGCAAAAAATGGCTGTAGGTTCGCACTAACCTTGTTTCTCATCCCGTCAAAAAATAATAATCCACCGCATAAGCTTAGTAAATAAGCCCTAGTGCAACAGATGAGCTAAAAACATAAATAAATACTAGTATCAGATATAGTACATTAATACTACAATAATTAATACAAAAAACTAGATGACTTACCCGATGCTCATCTACATAAACTGGTGTGGTGCCGATCTGATCAACATACATAAAATTCTCTCAGAGCCAGGTCAATTTAATACCAAAATTAGGGCCTTGATCTGGTGCCTTCTCTACACCAAGATATGTCCGGATAAGGTCATCAACTGTTGACTTCTCATTAAAATATATATAGTTACCAGTAATCGGCAACCCTAAAATCAAGGACACATCCTCCAACGTGATTGTCATTTCTCCCACAGGTAGCTGAAATGTGTTCCTTCCTGGCTACCATCGTTCGATCAAACTCAGCAATAAATCTCTATCGTGACGCCTAAAATTGATAGCGTCGATATAGTTAAATCCAAAAGACTCCACAAGTTCCTTTTGACGAACTGTGAGCTCCCATCCATGACGCCAGTCTCTATGTCCGCGTAATTTTACTTCATCATAATCATAATCATAATTAAATGTCTATAATATGTAAATTTTGTTAGTATGTATTAATATTATCAACGCTAATAATGATAATTTATTTTAAGCAAGATTACCTCTCCCCCATATACTAGACTAGATATGTGAGACACTCGGTCCTGGATAATAGCATGTGTAGTCGATCCACCTGGTATGCGACCGTCGTTTTGACTCGCTGTCTATAAAATGACCGCTGTCAAAATAATTACATATATTACGGCTTTCTTTTTATTTATATATAATATTTTCTTTTTTATATTTTGCTTATTTGTTATTTATATATAATTGTTTTGACAGATAAGGTATAGAAGTAAATTTTTGGTTTTTATATTTACTAGCAATTAAGTGTGTGTGTGTGTGTGTGTGTGTGTGTATATATATATATATATATATATATATATATATATATATATATATATATATATATATATATATATATATATTTAA